>LNAC01000425.1:1208918-1352605 GCA_002007465.1 Ailurus styani
CCCCCCCCCCCCCACGATTCTCCATTTCTCTCATATCTCCATGTCTACACAGTGACCTCCCTCTCAACAAAGAGATAACCTTTAATCTACACAGGTGCTTGGGTCCAGCCGACAAGGACATTTTTATTCCCTGACTGAAAGCATCCGTTGGCAATGGGCTGGAAGCATTCTGTATTTAGGAAGGCGCGGGAGAGCAGAAGAGGGGAATGTGAAGCCAAGTGGGTTTGGCCCAAAACTACCACCCACCCCATGCCATGGACTTTTGGTGATTTCTGTGGCTGTGAGCATTTCTCTAATTACCTGTAAGATAGGGGATTCACCATCCAGCCCTGCCAATAAGCCTCACCACCGCCCGGGATGCTGGCTTCCATGGAGCAGCGTATCTGCAGCCTGTGATTAATGGCCCATGGTCCTAGCCTCTGCAGCACTACCCTCCAACCCCCCCAGCCCAAGCCGCCATCTGTGAACAGTCTCCTGCTTGAGTAATAGCTGTGTCTAGCAAATTGTTTTGTACATTCATAAACAGAGATTGGGCGTTTTCCTCTGCGGCCCTAATTTCAAGTGATTAGGCTGAGCTCATTCCTGCAAGCAACCTCTTTCCTAGAATTCAAAGTTTGAGGGTCAGGGCCATTGCTCGCACTCCAGACTCATTCCCTGATGCAGCCTCTGAGGAAGCTGGAGGGAGGCCCAGCACTCTGATGAGGTCAAGGCAGCATTTTCTGACCGCCGAATTGGTAGACCATGACTCCTTCCCCCGAGAAGCACATTTTGATTTGGAAATTTAGAGGGACATTTCCCTACCACATTTCCTCTCGTACCACACCCATTTATCTGTATTTAGGATGTGGTTAGCTCATGTCGCACTGTAGGTGGGATGAGAAGTGACAAATATCCACGGGCCCTTCTTGTCTCTTATCCAGACTTGTCTGCACAGAAGACAACACAACCTGACACGTACTGAATGGTCCACAGATGGGAAATGAATGAACTAATGAAGGTACTGACTCAGTGGTGCATTTGAATTAGAGAAAATAAACCAAGTATCTTGTACAGGAGGTTACTTACATTCCCTCTGCTTCTCCTATCTGAGAGCTTCACTCACCCCACGGTCAAGGGCGTCAGGGGAGAAAGTGCCACAGTGAGTGCTGGAAAGAAATGTTTGCGTCACCTTCCGGAGGTACACACATCACCCAGCCCGTGTGGAGCTGTTCCAGACAGAGAGAACACAAACCAGCCTTGTGCCTACCCTTCCTGACCTCATCTGTACTTGAACTCAGTCTAGTGTTCATATCACTTACCAAGGAAAGGGTTACCTTTGCTTTTGTTCTTCGGGTTTTAGTTTTGTTTTTGTTTTTGTTTTTGTTTTACAACTGATTACGGACCAGCAGTTCCAGTGTTTTAAAAATAATGATTTTGTAATTCGCAGGGACCAGTGTACAGCATTTGCTAATGTACAATGCTTTCCCCAAGAAACGCTCACTCTCAATGGGAACGCCCTTTTTCATGAACTGCCCGTGACCCTCAGGAGGGAAAGCCAGAGAACCACCTTGCAAAGTCTCAGACTTTCAGAAGCCCAAAAGACCATGAGAACAACTGCCTTGACCTTCGTACTTCACGGGGAGGCAATTTGCCCGAGGAATAAGTTAGTGGCAGAGATGGGCCAAGAACCCACAGGTCCTGCGTCGTATACAAAGTGGTATTAGAAGTGGGGGAAAAAACTCCCCACCAGATCTTAGGGATCTAGAAAAGACTTCCTGCTTCACTGGGAATGCAAAAACAAAAATGTAGCTCAGTTTCAGGTATGCAAATATTTTCAATGATGATTTGCTAGTTTGGTCATAAGCACCTCTTGAATGTCTTTGCTTCCGCTGGTGGGCTCTCCTGTGTGTAAGACTGTGACCTAGGAGCCAGGGAAGTCCGAATTGAGAGAAAGCCACAGAACTCTGCACGCAACCATAAAAAAGCAAACACATTTGTCTTCAAAATATCCATGGAACAGTTACTAAAACTGCCCATGTATTAGGCCACCATACAAACCTCACTAAGTTCTAAAAGTTGGAACACATTCGGGGCTATCTTTCTGACCGAAAAAAGCAAACAATACTACTAGATAATCAATAGTACAAGAATTATTTTGTAATCTATCCACTTGAAAGTTATCATCCTTTATTTATTTATTTATTTATTTATTTATTTATTTATTTATTTATTTATTTTTTAAGATTTTACTTATTCACTTGACAGAGAGAAACACACCAGGAGAGGGAACACAAGCAGGGGGAGTGGGAGAGGGAGAAGCAAGCTTCCCGTCAAGCAGGGAGCCCAGTGCGGGGCTCAACCCCAGGACCCTGGGATCATGACCTGTGCTGAAGGCAGACGCTTAATGACTGAGCCACCCAGGGGCCCCAAAGTTACCTCCCTTTAAATAACTCTTTGATTAAAGAGGCCACTATAAATTATGAAATCATAAACTATTTAGAAGAATTATTTCCAATCTCTGTACTAATATTATATCTGAACACTTTTGGATTATGTCCTATCATATCTCAATTTCCTTCTTTCTAAAAGGAGGTCATTGCAAGGATTGAGAGATAACAAGAAAAAGGTCTAGCATGCTGTGATCGTTCACCCAATGTGCTAACAGCATTAAGGCCAAGCTTGTGTATCTGAATATTAAAATGGGGCTGTTCCTGTCTCCTTTTCAGCTAAGATGTGAAAATAGCGAATGGGACATTTTGAAGAGACTCTCACACGAAAATTTCAAAGCGGAAAGGCAAAAACTCACTGCGTGACTCTTGAATCCCAGATGCACGGTGACGACAGCATAGTTTTGAGAAAACGGAGCTACAAAGGGACTTTCTTTGCAGAGAGCTGTGTCCGCATTTCCCCCTCCCCCGGAAAGGGGCAGGGCACTTTTCCCTCAGGTGAAGAGAAAGGAGCTTCGATGCGATCCCAGGAGGGTTGGATTTGGTCTCCTTACAACCATTGGACATGGGGCACTGGGTCTAATTCCTGCCTGGGAAATCTGAACGATTCGATGCTCTAATGGTAGGAGGGGTGTCTGTTGGGGACTGTTCTCCCAGAGACTGTCAGGGTAGATGATCTGTGCTTCCTCTGTGAGATAAGAAGGCATGCTGCAGAGAGGGCCAGTCTGGATCTACTTTATTTTGTGTTTATTTTTTTTTAAGTAGACTCCATGCCCAATGTGGAGTCCAACGCGGGGCTTGAATTCATGACCTGGAGATCAAGACCTGAGCTGAGATCAATAGTTGGATGCTCAACTGGCTGAGTGCTCCTGGATCTATTTTAAATCCCACCTAAGAGGACTCCATGGGAAGGTGACAGAACCCCAACCACAAAAGTCTGCATAGGGGCGCCTGGGTGACTCATTTGGTTGTGCCTGACTCTTGATTTCAGCTTAGGTCATGGTCTCAGGGTCATGAGATCAAGCCCCATGTTGGGCTCTGCGTTGTGCATGGCGTCTACTTGAGATTCTCTCTCTTTCCATCTCCCCCTGCCTCTCCCAAGCTTCACTCTCTCGGAAGGAAGGAAGGAAGGAAGGAAGGGAGGAAGGAAGGAAGGAAAGAAGGGAGGGAGGGAGGAAAAGAAAAGGGAAGGAAAGAGAAAGAGAGGGGGAGAGGGAGAGGGAGGGGGAGAGAAGGTCTGTATAGAGTGGACCACTGAGAAAAACAGAGCTGAGGAAGGGACAGCTAGCTAAAGGAAAATGCATCATGCGTCAGAGGAAATATTAGTCAACATTCACAGTAAGGGTCTCAGGAGAACCCACAAGAAAATCCACGAGAGGAGTCAGCTCTACAGACCTTCCAGACCCACCCAGAGAAGACGTCTTACTAGAGGATTTGTGTAGTAAGAGCTCCCCTGCCTTTTCCTCCTCCCCGTTTCTCTACCCAGAGGCACCAGAAACCCTGGTCAGCAATGCAAGGGAGGATGTGTGAGAGGAGAGCAGAGAGGAAGCCTGGTTCTTCTCACCTACTCCGGGCGCCAGCTTGGAACAGGTGTGACTCTAAAGCAAGTCGGAAATTTTGATGACTATGTAGACTGGACATTTTAAATAGCTGAACTGAGACTGTATAGTCAACTTCGAGGGGTCTTAGGAGTTCCTATTACGTGAGAGGGATCAGAAAAGTCATGGGACCTCCTGCATTTTAAACCAAGGGTAGCAGAAGTTGTTCTACTGCTGAGCTCCTTTGAGAAGGACAGGGAGAAAACAGTCCTTGTCATTATGCCCACAGAGTCTCCTGGTCAACCTGCTGGTTGCCCTTACAAGCTGTATCTGCATGCCGGTGAGGACCATTTTGGGATGTTATGACATCTAGGGTTCCCAAGGAAGCCAGAGAGGAAAGAGACCTCCTTTCATTTTATCAAATCCCTTCCTTGTCCCTCTCCTGGCTCCCTTCTCGACAGAGTATCAGCAGGTGGTGTTGTTGAATGAAGGCTGTCACTGGGAGAGAGAGAAACACGGCAGATGGATTCTGGGAGACTTATAAGAATGGAAGGTAGAGAGTCAGGGCAACCACAGCTAAAGGACGGTAGGGTAGGGATTGCAGGCAGAAAGAGAGCTTGATGGAGCAGAGGGTGCCCTGGAGTGCCCTGGTGCTCCTGCTCCGGAGTCCTGCCGGGACCGCCATTTTGGCAGCTTGTTACCATTACATCAGCAACAGAGAAGTATGGAAGACTGACAACGAGGAGGCAAGCTATGAAAGCCAGGAGCTGAAGCTTTCTCTGCTCCACCTGGAAATTCTCATGCAAATTCCTGACGCTGTTACACAAAGTGGGCCATGGCTGGTGGGCTCCCTCACTGTCCTGCCCTCGTGCATGGCACACGTGTACGTGTACACACATACACATGCTCACAGAAACAATTTCACAAACTACATGTAAAGTGAGCATCATTTCCCATGATCTTATAAATGAATTTTGTACTGTTTGGGGGGAAAGGGAAAATCTGAGGGACGTTGTTTAAGTGCCAAAATAATAGAATTCCTAAGATACCTTATTATTTAGGTGGAACAAATAGGTCAAAATATTTGCAATGAGGACTATCCCCCAAACCTGCAATTTAACAGAGCTTTAAACAACCATGAATTCATATGCATAATAAATGTTCCATTTATAACCCACCACTAAATAAGTGTCAAACAATTTTTCACACTGTTCCCACTTACTATGCCCCTTACCATGACGTGCTTTAAAACTCAGTGCTATACATGGCTAAGAAGAAAACACGAATGATCCCAAATGATGTGATCAAAATAAATAAAATAAAACTGAATTATATAAAGGTCAATTATCGTGCTGGGAAATCTTAGGAAATCTGGAGACACTGATGTACTGCACATTTACTCATCCATTAGGACCTGACTTAGGGGCCATCTCCTCTGTGAGGCCTTCCAGAACCCCCAAAGGGAGACTAATATTTCCTGGCAATACTACCTGCCAATTCTCTTAGCAGCTCTGTGAGGTAGATCTCATTCTCTGCCTTTGAACCGATAAAGAAACCAAAACTCAGATTGCTGAAGTGACTTGCACACAGTGTCCAGTGAACGCCCCACATGGAAGGGTGGGAAACTAACAGTTATTATAAACTGTCGCAGGCAAAGTGCTCAGTATTGAGATGTTTGTCTTCTCACCTAACACAACAGCCTCTGAGACAGTTCATAGTGTCCCCCTGACCACAGGTGAGCAAGCTGGTCCAGTCTTGCCCCATGTGGCAAGAGTGGTAAGTCCCATGGCTGGGCCTCAGGTTCAGGCCTCTAACTCCACGTCTGTGTGATTCCTTGTCACCACACTGCCTCTTCTGCAACGGTCCCAGGTTGGTCCATGCCAGCCCCCCTCCGCTGGCCCGAGGTCAGTCCTCCCCTCGAGTCGTGCTGGAGAACTTCTCTCTTGCTGCGCTTTGGGCCTTGCTCTTCTGAGGGCTCAAGAGTCTGCTGTGACTGCTACCACCCATCAGACAGAGCTGGAAAACCTCTTGCCTGGATTTCAAGACCTTCTATAATCTAGAATTTACCGAACACTACCTCCATCACACCAAATCGTGGAAAACTTTGAAAAGAGGGGAAATAAAATTCCGAGTATCTTTTCTAGGGAATAATTAGGCATTGTTTAATAACCTTTTCTGGATCATGAAATTTTATAGGTCTGCACCTTTCACTGTGGGTAGCTGAGCTATTGCACAACTCTATAAATTGTAGAAAACTGATAGCAATGGAAATAAGTTTTGTCGGTGGAAAGGCACATAATAAGCCTTCCTTGCTCCCCCAGAGGCCAGTTTTACATGGATAGCAAATTCCTTTCAGCACTCCTGACGGCCTTTCCGTGTGCCTGCTTTCTCCTTCTGAAACAGTTGTAACAACATACTGAGTCCCTCACTAATTAATGAGCGAAATAAAATGTTTGGCATATGTTCATTTCCTATTTGAAAGAGAGTCATGATTTAACCTTATCTTAAAGGGTTATTCCTTAACCTTTCCCACTGCTGTCTGAGCCATTCTCTAGGAAAGCCTGGAGCTCTCACTAATCTAGAAACAGTGTCTCTCTTCCTTCCTTGCCCCCTTCCCCGTTCCCAGGGACCACAGGTGCACACGTATACGTACACAAACACACGCACACGGACACCAGGAACATCAGCCTTCTCCCAGAGGAAGACAGGAAGAGGGAAAAGAGAGAAAGGGAATAAAACAATGAATTCAGTGTTAGAACACTGTGAATTAGGTGATAACAAGCTACGGCCCTTGGGCCCAATCTGGTGTAGCACTGCTTTTTATAAATAAAGTTTTATTGGAACGCAGGCACATCCATTCGTTGATGTATTCTCTAGAAAGTCTGTGCTACCGTGGCAGAGCGGAGTCGTCACCACAGCCGCGGACAGGCCCACGACACCTAAAATATTTATTATCTGGCCCTTCACAGAAAAGTTTGCTGACTTCTTAATTAGACAGTCTTTACCGTCGGCAGAGCTTACAATCTTTTGAAAGGAAGTCATGAGTATACCTAGGTGAGAAGACAAAAAGGACAATAAAATAGAGTGGGTCCCTATGTGTGGACGGTGGGGGCGATGACCCTGAGAATGGGTGTTCAGTGTTCAAGAAAACGGAGCTAACCGCCTTCAATACTTCCAAAATAAACACCAAGGCCATGGCATGTAAATGATTAATTTGCTTATTTACTTACTGTACTTTTCTTTTTTATTATGAAATATAAGATGACTCAAGCATATTGGAAGGTAGTATGAAATACTTATACACTCAGCTCTACTCACTTTAATATTTTGTCACATTTGCATCAGTTTGGGGTTTTTTTCTGGTCTTTTTTTTTTTTTTTTTAATTTGGGAAGAGTCAGCTGAGTTTCCTCTCTCCTTAATGGACTATAAAATAAAGAGGATCCGTGGAATATTTATTCTACCCCCTGAACTGAAGAAACTCTCAGTAGAGGTAATGGTTTATTTGTTTGAATTTCTGGCTTTTGTTTTGTCTCATTTTTCATTTTTTAAAAATAAAATTCATATGGTTCAAAATTCAAAAGGTACAAACGATTAAGCGATGAAATATTTTCCTTCTACTTCTGTACCCAGCTACTTGTTAGGAACAATATAAATTCCTTAGGTCTCCTTCCAGGTATATTTTACATATATTTGAGCAAATATGTATGTATATTTATTTTTTCTGGTTTCTTTTTACATTTTTTTAAATTTACCCAATACTTTATTTTGGTAATCCATCCAGATTGGTCATCCTTGCGCAGGGGCCATGCTAATCTTCTCTGTATCGTTCCGATTTTAGTATATGTGCTGCCGAAGCGAGCACAGCCATCCAGATTGGTATATACAGAAATTCTCGTTCTCTTTTTTCAAGACTTCCTAGCTTTCCTTTGTATGGATGAGATATAATTTATCTGACTAGTTTTCTTTCCCTGGCACTTAGATATTTCCAATCCTTTGCAATTATAAACAAGATTACAATAAATAATCATATGCAATAGTCATATGCTTCCTCTAAATATAATAGCTGTAGGCAGAGAAGCAGAATTGCTCAATTAAAAAATATGTGCATTTAGTGGCGCCTGGGTGGCTCACTGGGTTAAGCCTCTGCCTTCAGCTCTGGTCATGGTCTCAGGGTCCTGGGATGAGGCCGCATTGGGCTCTCTGCTCAGCAGGGAACCTGCTTCCCCCCTCTCCCTCTGCCTGCCTCTCTGCCTACTTTTGATCTCTTTCTCTCTGTCAAATAAATAAATAAAATCTTAAAAAAATATATGTGCATTTATAGTTTTGACAGATATTGCCATGTTGTTTTCCACGGAGAAGGTACCAAAATTACACTTCTACCAGCAATGTATGAGGAAGCTTATACCCTCACCACCTCAGGTGATATTAGCCTTTCTGATCTTTGATGCTCTAAGATGCAACAAGTAGTATCTTAATATAGTTTAAAATTGCCTTTTCCTTATAAATAAGACCGAGCATCTTCTTATATAGCTAAATCATTTCCATTTGCATCTCTAAGAACTGGATATTCAAGTATTTTTGGTCCTATTACTTTTGGGCTACTGGCCTTTTTGTGGGGGGGTGCTTTAAAATCCATCCAAAGTGGCATGGTCACGATGGAGTCTGAAAGTGGAGAAGTCAGTCAGTAAATAAGCCTTTAAACTCTTTCCCAGATAAACGGACTATGTTAAAGGGCCACATGTAGGTCTCACTCTTCAGCGGCTCCCCATTACCTAAAGAATCAAGTCATGGCCTCTTGGTAGGACATTCAAGGCTCTTCATGCTCCAGAAATATCAAATAGCACATGTTGCCACACAGCCCTACCCTAGCTCCTGCTTCTTTACCTTTGTCTCTCAGGCCATTCCCTTTGTTCCAATAGCCTCCCACCTCTCTTTGCCCAGATAACAGCTGTAGAATGGAAGACTCAGTTCAAGGTCACATTCCCCAAGAAATCTTCCCTGAACCACAAATAGGATTACATGCCTCTCTTGTGTATTCCTATGGGACCTCGTGCAAACTTCTATTACAATGATCTCTAAGGGGCACCTGGATGGCTCAGATGGTTGGGCATCTGCCTTTGGCTCAGGTCATAATCTCCAGGTCCTAATGTCCTGTGTCAGACTCCCCGGGCTTGGCGGGGAGCCTGCTTCTCCCTTTCCCTCTGCCTGCTGCTCCTCCTGCTTGTGTTCTCTCTGTCTCTCTCTCTCTCTCTGAAATGAATAAATAAAATCTTTAAAATAATAAATAAATAAATAAATAAATAAATAAATAAATAAAATTTAAAAATGATCTCTAAGGTGTCCTTCACTCCTATTAAACTGTAGTCTCTCCCAGGGCAGGAACTGGGTCTTCTCTCTCCTTGTTCTTCTAGCTTAAGGACGACAGTTTATAAGCATTGACTGACTTGAAACTCCATAAAAAAGTGAACCGTATAATTTTGAATATATTCTCTTGGGGTCTTGGTTTCCCCTTCTGTAAAAGGAGAGGGTAAGACTAGATGACTTGTAAAGTCCCGCGTGGATCTATGAATACATGAACCAATGGATAAAAGAGGCATCTGATGAGGTTTTGTATGCTAGCAAAATACACAAGGAATTAGGAGGTGGGCAGAGAGTCAGAACCCAGTTAGGAGATGCTTGTTCTGAACCAAAAATGAAGCACAACAAAACTAGAGCCTACTAAGGTGGTAGCAGTAGAATAGAATGGCTAAGAGGGATTTTTTTTTTTTAAGCAAAAACATAGATGGGTCTTGAGGACTGATCAGATAAAGATGGTAATCATCAATTACTTCCTCCACTGTACTCATATGCTGCTTCCCATTTCAAGAGATGAAGCCTAATAATTGGTCCCACTGAAACTGGACTTGCTTTAGTAACTTGTTTGACCAATAGAATTTTGTGGCAGTGAGGACTGGGACACCTAAAGCTCGATTGTAAGAAGCCTAGCTGCTTCCAGTGGATCCTTCAGAGCTTGCTCTGCGGAAAATCAGCTGCTCTGTTGGAAATCTGACCACTCTGAGACTACCATGCTGTGAGGAAGCCCAAGCTCCCTGCATAGAGGGAGAGAGACACCTGATCGGCTGTAGCTCTTCCCAGCCCAGGTGCCAAATATATGAATGTAGAAGTCTGTAGATAATTCCAATTCCAGCTACCATCTGAGTGTGAGTACAGAAGAGATGACGCAAAAATCACTCAGTAGAGGGCGCCTGGGTGGCTCAGTGGGTTAAGCATCCGCCTTTAGCTCAGGTCATGATCCCAGGGTCCTGAAATCCAGCCCAGCGTCTCCCTGCTCAGCAGGGAGCCTGTTTCTCCCTCTCCTTCTGCCACTTCCCCTGCTTGTGCACGCACGTGCATGCTCTCTCTCTCTCAAAGTAATAAAATCTTAAAAAAATAAAAGAATCACTCAGTAGAGTGTAGTCACTCACCAGAATCATGAATAACAACAACAACAACAACAATAATAAAATACAATGTCATTTTAAGCCACTCAGTTTTGGAGTGGTTTGCTATATAGAAATAGCCAAAACATAAAGAAACCAGCAGACTGGAGATAGTGGAGGGTAAGTGAGGAAGATGTATTCTCACATGCCTGGCTTTCAATCCCAGCTGAGCTGACTACTGAGTGGCCTTCGGCAAGGTTCTTAACCTCATGAAGCCTCCGTTTTTTCATCTATAAAATGAGAGGCTTACAGTTCCTACCTCCCGTCGTCACTGTGGAAAACCACTGAGCTGACAAAGTGAAGTCACTTAGTAATGTGACCTCAGGTCTTCACTCAGGGTCACTGGGAGAATGGTGACACGAGTGACGCAGTAAAGTTTTAGGCATGTTGAATCTGACATCCAAGGAGAAAGTCTCACACATCTCCCGTGAGCTCTGAGCCACCTAGCCATACCCTGCACACATTCAAGGTCCTCGAGACTAACTGCCTGCCTGACTCTTGGCAGAAGAGAAGATGTGAAGGGGAGACCTGGAGGTGTGGAAAGTTGCTGGCTGTTCACACTGACGATTTTGGTATCTTGCACCCTATTACAATATGTAACAAGGACTCTGCTTACCACCACACAGCCTGCCCTATTATAATCAAACGGGTCCTTCTGCCCCAGTAGCTGACAGTCTGTACAGAGGCAGGCTGTGTGGGAGAGGACACATAGGAACTTGTGTTCCTATGGACACAAGGACACAAGGCTGTGTGGGAGAGGACACAAGGGAACTCACACTCACCAAGTTTCCCCTGGCTGTGAAGCCCTAGGCGAGGAGTCCTCCCATATATTCTCTCTGAACCTTCTTGACAATCTTATTGGTGTCATACATGTTTTACACGGAAGGCTCGGAGAATCAAAGGAACTTGCACCAAGCCCCCAGAGGATAAGTAAAGATGACGATGGCCATGCGGAACATGCCAAGTAATACTAGCTGAGCAGCGGCTGGCACTGTTCTAAGCACTTTATGTGTATCCCACACACATACTCCTCCCAACAACCAGGGGTAAACACTGGCTTTGCACCCATTTCACAGATGGGCAAACTGAGGCACAGCAAAACGCCATCTTTGCCCAAGGCCATCCCACTAATAAGCGGCAAAGCTGGGATATGCATTTATGAAATCTGGTTCCAGAGCTGAAGCTCCTGAAAGACCCGTGCTTGTTCTTGTCTGTCACACAGTGAAGTTGCTTCTCCATGGACACTTATCCAATGGGATTTCTGTCCGGCAGCTGCTCAAAATCCCATCTTATCACACTCCACAATTAAAGTCCAGTTATTCACAGTGACCCAATGTTCCCTGGAGTGATACTAAAGAGATCTCACTGGAAGGGCAACCCTGATGTGGGAACTCCCCATTAAACCACCACAAGGGGAGACCAGGGGCAGAATTCAAGGGAAAGCTGAGAACGAGGGGGAGGGAACCTTGGACAAGACATCAGGAGGCCAGACAGGCCTCTCTGAGGTCTCGGGCCAAATGTGACTAAGTCCTTTAAAGCCCAGAGGAGGGGAAGGCCCCGGAGGAGGAGGAGGCCTGGCTACGGGGCGCTTGTCTGGAAGAGTGGGAGGAGCCAGCCGCCCCTTCCTCCGCAGGCCGCCTGGTTCTCATTTCCAGTCTTAACAGACAGCAGAGCCACCTCTTAGAACCTGGCCCAAGTTTGAGGTATTTGGTAGGAATCACAGCACGGGGCCAAAATGAATGCTTTTTCCCCCCTCTTCAAATCAGTAAGGCAATTGGTAGTATGATGGGGAACAGGAAAAACCTCAAAACAGATTATTTTACAAAATAACATAACTCAATTATTTTCAGACGGCAGAAAGGGAAAATCCATTTCTCGCCACATTTAATTTTCTCACTCTCTTTGCTTTATCCTTCCCAAATCTCTGTCCCTGCATCTAGAATGTGATCCTGATGTGCACTCCCCATCCTCTGCCAGAAAGGACTCCGGTGGCAGGATTCGGCCAAGACGCTGAATCCAGCCCCCGCCCCCATTAAAACTGCAGGCCTGAGAGCCAGGAGGAGCGAGGGAGCGAGGGCGTGGGGCCCTGCACGGCCTCGATGCCTCAAATACTTTCTCAAAACCTGGCAGCAGCCCCCGCTGCTCTGGGCCGCGCAGCCCGCGCCCTCTCCGCCCTCTCCTGCGGGCCGTCCCACCGGGCGACTTGCTGAAATGCACAGGAGGAGCGGGTCAGCTCCCACCCGGGGGGCCAGGAGCTGGAGCCAAGGAAACGCACGCCTCCCGGGCTGAGCCGGAGTGGGGACAGCAGCCCCTTCATCACCGCGGCGCAGATGTCCCACAGCACACTGCCGGGCCCACGTGCAGCAGCCACCAAACCCAGGGAGTGTGCGGCCTGAGTCAGCGAGCAACAGGAGGCAGGAGGGCAGGGGGAGAGGACCTTCCTCTGCTTCTCTCTGGCCGAGAGGCAGCAACGAGCAAGAGCACGCCGGGAAGGAACAGGCCCCTGCCCAGATGCTGGGGGACACATAGGGAGCAGCACCATGTCCTTCCTGTGCACCCACTGAGCACTGAGAGTGCTGACGTGGATATGCTCTTGTGACCCCAAATGCACGAGAATAATGTTCTCGGTCGCGCTTGTACAGTGGAGAGCAGAGGCAGAGCTGGGCAGTCCCAGGCCCTCTCTGGGCCGCCCCCAGGCTAGACCCGATTGCCTCCTCGCAGGCTGTTGCTTGCTGTTTGGGGGTGTTCGGTGCTGTTGACGTCCTGGAACACAGCTCCCCTTAGAGCGAAGATGTGAGGGCAGAGGAAGCTGGGGGAGGAGGAGAGGGCAGTTCTAGGCCCCTGAGAGCTGAATGGAGATGGCAGACTCCTCTCTGGCCTGGGACAGCACGGTGGGTTCCAGGCTAGGTGAACCCCACTAAGGGAGCAGGGTACCCCAGAGCTTTGACGATTAGGGTCTCTTCCACCGCAGACTGCTTCATACAAGAAGAGTTACTATTCCTGTTAAAGCCCCCTTCCTCCCTCCCTCCTTCCTTCCTCCTTCCCACCCTCTGTCTCTTCCTTCCTTCCTTCCTTCCTTCCTTCCTTCCTTCCTTCCTTCCTTCCTTCCTTCTCTCCCTCCCTCCCTCTCTCCCTTCCTCCCTCCCTCCCTTCTTCTCTCCCTTCCTTCTTTCCCTCCTCCTTCCCTCCCTCCCTCCCTTTCTCTCTCTCCCTCCCTCCCCACTTCCCTTTCTTTCCTTCCCTCTACTTTCCTGCTCATCCATTCAACACATTTTCTTGAAGCACCTACTATGTGCCAAGGCTCTAGAAACCTAAAAGACAATGAGGTCAATGGGTCTCCACTCTCACCAAGTAAAGCCCTATTGAGGGTGGGAGGGGTGGTGACAGGCAGAAAATCAGTAAGGAAACAAATGTCCCCCGACATGTTGGACTGTCACGGTTGTGATGTCTCTCCATCACAACGGGGGACCAAAGAGGGAGGGACTGCATGGCCACTCTGGTCTGGGTGCTCACAGAAAGTGTTTGGGTCCCAGAAGCAACTACCTACAGAGTAGTTAACCAGCCTCCTTGGAAGAAGACATAGTTAGAACTAAATAGAAGAACCGACACCAGAACACCGCGGAAAGCCTTCTCTTGAGGCTCCATTTTGGGCACATGAAGAAAATACTACCTCATGCCTTGACCCTGGGTCTTGCTGACAGAGACTCAGTCAAGCAACAGCATCCTCCTCAGCCCTGGCATCTGTGAACTCAGCTCCCGGAGGCCCAGGCTTAGCTGCCCAAGAGCAGGTTCCCGGATGAGCGTGGCTGTCCAGCCACGCAGGACAGTCCTCTCTACCTTGTGATCCTTCCCCCTCTTCAAGGCACCACTGAACAATACATAACCCAGTGATACTCGGGGCTGTAGGTCCACACTCGCCACAAAAACAAGAAACAGATCTCAGGGCAGAGAGGGCGATGTACCAACATTCACTTAGAGCTTCTAATATGATGAGTACACACACACGCACAGAGGAAAGAGGCAAATTTCAAACTAGCGGGAGGAAAGCACGTCTCACTCTGGTTTGGAGGCCCATTTCAAACAGAGAAGAGCTCCTCGGTGAGCGAGCTGGGTGTGGGGCAGTCAGGATTCACGTTCACCTCATGCACGAAGCAAGTTCAATCAGTCTTTTATGGCTTGTGGTTTTGCTCCAGGAAAACCCTTACTTGCAACAGGATGGTCTGCAGGGCACTGAAATCTCCATAAAGAGGACTCACCCCAAACAACACCTTGTATGTAAAAGGCCGGCATTTAGGAAACGTTATTTTTGTTTTACAGGACATCTGTAATACTTCATGTGAAAGTAACAGGATTCCCCGGGAGGACACCAGACAGGCAGGGAAACGCAGGGAAGAACCAGAGGAGTGTGAGGTTTATAGAAGGACAGCCTACAGGATGACATGCTTGACACACAACCATAGTTTTGTGTGTGAAAGGCATTTCTTGACCCGAGCCCCCTCCTCATCTTGACTGGGCCGTGCTGTGGGATTCCCTGTAGATGGGGGAAACTTTACAGATAATCCAGTTTCCAACCCTTAGGCCTGGAGAGATCATGTGGCACACTCAAGGTCACGTAGCAGGCCTCCCTTATTGCCTGGTGGGCTCACCCTGCGTTTGTTAACTGCAGCGGTAGAAATCATGTTAAAGCCTAATGTTTCTAAAGGTGAGACCTCATGAAGCAAGCTCTGTAGCATCGATGGCTTTGCCTGGTATACAACTGGCATTCAGTCAACTTATGCTGAAATAAAGCAGGAATCTCTGGCTTATCACTTCCTGAGCACACTTCGGAGCAGTGTGATCTGGGACCAAAATGACAAACCAAAGGTGACTTCCGAGTCCTTATCTCTTATCCAGCTGGATTTGTCTAAGGCCACTCTGAGTTCCTGGTTTCCCTCCTGGGTCCCTGGCCTCTCCTTGGTCCCCTTCGTCAGTGCCCCTTTCTCAATAGCCCCTTGGGTACAGATGTGCCCCAGGGTTTCATCCTCAGCTCCTTCCCCCCTCAATCACTTGGCAATCTCATCTGCTCTCTTTATATTACGTGGGTGTGAATCCCAGTGTCTGCTCCTGTATTTCCCTCATTCACAGGGAGGGCACAAAAGCTGAGGTCATGTGAGCAGCAAATGGCAGAGGAAGGACTTGAATCCAAGTCTGTCTGAGTCTCAACTCCATACTTCCTGTACCGAAAAGCTGGGATTTTATCATTTGGGCACTGAAGAACTAGTGAGAACATTACATTCCAACGATAATCTATGAATCTGTGGTTCCTATTATTTCAGGACCAATGAACTTTTTGAAATTGTATGAAAGCATGGAAATTCTTCATAGAGCTGACTTAAGAATGTGTTAGTATAGGAAACGTTAGTCTACAATTTAAAGAGCATCCTCGATCCCCCTGAAACTTATCAATGACTCCCTCTGGGTCAGGGACCTCAAATTAAGAACCAATCCTGTAAAGACACAGAAAATACCTTTGAAGTACTTTATTTTTTAAGTAGGTTCCACACTCAGCATGGAGCCCAGTGTGGGGCTTGAATTCACGACCCTGAGATCAAGATCGGAGCTGAGATCAAGAGTTAGACGCTTAACTGACTGAGACACCCAGGCACCCCTAATAAGTAAAACCACAGTTTAGGTGTTCTTTCTTATCTGCTCTGACTTGCCTCTAGTAAGCAAACTGAAAACTGCCTCACATCACGGATTGATCTGTGATCAGATTATGTGCTTTCTACTAAAACACTGAACACCTGGTTTTTGTCACCATATGGCTTATTTATTACAAAAAATGTCACTAGGACCTAAACAAGTCAAAGACGTTGTGTGACATGAAGTTCTTGTTTCCTTCCCACCCCACTACTCTTCTAGCTGTGACCGCCTGGATGAAATAGAGAGACATTGGTTCTGCCTCATGTGCCGTGTGTCTGTTCACACCAGAAGGATCTGGTAGAGATGCTGTGATCACTGAATAAGGTACCAAGAAGAAAGTACTCACTGAAGGGTCTGGTACCTGAGACGGTGTTGAATGAATGTGTTACTGCTTTCAAGGTCCTCGGAAAGCCGGCCATGGCCCACCTCCATAGCCTGGTGTATTAATCCTTCTACCTACTCAATTCTAGAGCCACACAGACTAAGGAGCACTTTCCAGAGCTCTCGGACTTCTGGGCCTTTACCCATGCTATTCCCTCTTCCTAGGATGCCCTTCCACCAATATGTCCATATGGAAAATTCCATCAAGATCCAGCTTAAATGTTAAGCTTTCCATGACTCCCTGTCTACCCAAACTCTGGTCGGAATTTATTTTCCTTTTGGAGCCTATAAAGCACTGTGGCTAAACCCCTGTCACAGCACTTAGGATACTGTGCTACCATTATTCCTCTCTTTGCCCTGGTGTGTCAGCTCCCGGGGACAGGACCCTATCTCTAACATGTGTATCCCTAGGAGACCACAGAGGATGTCCATCCGCACTCTCTGAAATGAACTCTACTATGCTAACAAATCCTCTCAAACTCTTTTCTAAGTCCCAGGGTGTCTAAAAGCTTTTAGTCAAGTCCAAGTATGTTCCAATTTACCTGATTTTAAAAGACCCATACCTTTCAATCCCGTTCATAACTGTCCCAGCAGCAACAGTAATGCCTGCGACTTGGTCATGGGGCCATCCCGTAATTTATATCCAGGCAAAGTCATCGCCAAGGGAGAGAACACATCTGCTCCTCGGAAAGAATGGCTGGCAACCATCCTGGCTAAATTTAGATCAACACAGACCACGTGCCTTGGGCCAGAAGTTTACCTTGTGGACCGATCATCAAAGCTTAACCTGGCTGAGGGCTGCTCGTACTAGAAACAGTAACACCAGGTGTGGTGGTCCTGAAGTTTCAGCCTTTCCAAATGAATATTCAACATGTTCTTGGTTGGGGAAGATGCGAAAAAGGAGAGAACAGGCAAGTATCAACTCTGCTGGAATCACCAACCTGCCAAAAAGAAAGGGGCATAGTAATCTCTTTCCTTATTTAAATAATGGGGCCCCTCTGGAAGCCAGAGACAGAAGATGTGAAAAGTCCTGGGTTGTCGTAATTCTTGGAAAGGGGCTTTTAGCAGTGAGCTGCACAAATGTATGGAGAAGTTTCAAAAAGAACCAGCACAGGTGGTGGAAGAGCCAAATGACAGTAAGGAGTGGGCTTCTGGAAGGCAGGCCAGAGTCGGTACGTTCCCATGATTCAGGAACCCACTCCTGACTCAGTGGGGCGACGGAAGCAAGGGCGAGGACAGAGCTGGGAAAGGCTCTGCAGAAAGGAAACTTGCCTCCTTGTTGTTTCCAGTACAGTGTGGCCGTGGAGAGAACCATCACCAGCCCGGGAGGAGAACCGGGAAAATGCCATCTCCACTCCCTGCTGAGAATCTCAGGGAGACTCTGGAAAGAGCCCGTGGGCTCAGCACCGGATCGTGAGAGCAAGAGTGCCTGTGAGACATGTTTAAATATCCTTTTGAGGTTGTAAAAGGTTTCGTTTTTGTGCAAGGTGGAACCGAAGGAGCAGATGGATGGGAGAAGCTGCAAGGCTGGAAAGTCTCACGAAATCCATAAATTAAGGGGGGGGAAAAACGGTATTTACAGGGTAAAATCAATCAACAGAAGCAACAGAGTTTAAGGGCCTATTGTACACGTCTGTCTTACTTAGGTATACTTTCCCTAAAGGAGGGATTTTGGGGGGGGGCGGTGGTAACAGTGACATATATATAGTGTGTTACAGCAGGAAACGCAGACGGCTCAGCTCAGCACCAGGCCAGCGGATTGGCTCTGCCCCTCCCTGGCGGAGTTTGGGCCTCTCCTTCACAAAAGACAGACTTGGGCTAGATGATCTCTAAAGCCTCTTGCAGGGCTCACATCCCGTGATTGATTTACCATGCAACATTTCATCGTGACGCGGGGCCGGTTTCCTACGGCGCACTCATGGCCTTCTACTGCTCCCCAGTGGTCCCCCAAACACTCACCTGATACCCCAGGACCACAGCTGGCCTTGGGAAGCACCTCCCCAATAGAGGTAATTGGTACCCCAGCCGGTGCTCACAGCAAAGCTGTTCCAACCGCGCCTGTTGACAGACGTGTCTGATTATGCTCCTTGAACTCGGGGACCCGAGTGGCCTCATGTATCAGATTGGCTTAAAGGTAATAAAACCCCTGAACTTCCCAGTGGTATTTCGTAGCTGAATTACCAACAGGCTCAATACAATGAAAAAAGTGTAACCACATGCTTTGTCTGCAGCTCCGTACTTATAAAGAGGAGGCTCCCCAAATCTGGGGATGGCACACCCTTGTCTCTGACTCTGTTCTTTTTCCCATTTGCCTGCAAGGCCTCAGCTTACCTTCCCTGCCCTCCTCCTAAACTTCAAGGACATCTCAAGCATGTTGGTCATTCTAACCTGCTGAATGCTTTTTGGAATGGAAGAAATTCAACTTTGGAGCTGTGTAAAGGGCTATGTGGGGAGATTTTTATTTTAAGGGATGAGAAAAGAAAAAGAGAAAGTCAAGTCACAAAATGTTCACACTAGAAGCTATGATGCCTTGGCTCTTTAAGTCACAGAGACCCAGAGGGAAGGTCACGTCATCGGTCAGTCGGCCCCAAAGCAGAACTCAGGGCTCCGATTCCCAGCAAAGGGCGCGTTTCTGTTCCACTGCTCTGCTCGGCCGCGAATGACCGTCTGAGCTCGAGGACGCTCGGCTCCCCACCAGGAATGCGCGCCTCAAAGCCAAGGTGCCAAAAGGATATATTAAACAGACACCAATCTCCCCTCTGTTATACACTGGACAGCATAACTTTAGGACATTTGTAGTGAGCGAATGTGGTCAAACTCAGGGACAAAATGAAGTTCAGCTTAAAATAATGAAGATTAAGTTAATATACCCCACCTTGTCTTTGGCATGGCCGGTCACTTTTTCCCCTTTTTGCTGGTACTTTGCAATTTATATAATTCTAAGACTGGAAATCTATCACACCAGCTGGGCAAGGTACACTATGAATGTACTAGAATAAAATATCGATGGAGATTTAATTATCAGGCTACTCATGTCTTTTAAATAACAGCGTGTCAGCACTTCCATAAACCGATTTGCATTACGTTAAAATTAATGGACTGTAAGCTCTGCTCCTGGTGAAACCGACCATACCCTGTCTTCTCTCCTGACTAAATGCCTTCCCGAGAGCAGCTGCTCCCCCGGTCGGGCCCGCCCTGAACCTCCCCTCAAGTACAAAGCCCCGCAGCCTCTAAGAGTAAGGACCCCCATCCTATTCCAAACAAACGCGCCCGCAGCCTCGTCCTGTTTCTCCAGAGCATGTGAAAGCAAAACAAAATGAAAAGCTGACCCTGTGATTCATCTCTCGGCAATCCTCCTCTTTGCACGTCTTTGGCCAGTGCTGACTGGGGTCCACCTTCACCTGTGGGAGCGCCATGGGGTGAAGAAAAGAGGTCACGCCCCCTCGCCAAGGTGAGAGGCTCAGAGAAAACACAGGATTGTCAAGGCCAAGGAAGGGCCTGCGCTCCGGGGTCAGGGTCACTGCAAGAGCCCGGCGGGCAGGAAAGTGGTGGAAACAGTTAGTGGGCATGTCTTGGAGAAGTCTCTCAACAGAGGTGGAGAGATGGAACAGCATCTAGAGAAGTGAGCCTGGTCAAGTCTTCGGTGTTTTCCAGATGCCAGACAGGTGCACATCTGAACAAAGAAGGAAAGAACCGAGCAAGGGAGGGGTCAATAACTAAGGAGAGAGCCAACTAAGAAAGGGAAACAACATCCTGGGGGCTTTGCTGGCCCCACTTCTACATCCAGTTTATCCTTTGGATGCACCGTATCTAATTCAATCCCCACATGTTAGAGTAGCCACATTTTAAATCAGAACACCGGAAGTTCAGAGAAGCAAAATATTTTGTCTGTGATCTTACCACTCAGAAGCACCGACCTGGGATCTGAAGCCAGGTTAGCCTGACTCTAATGTCCTGGCTTCTCTACCATGCCATTTTAGAAAGCCCTGGGGGATGGATGGATTTGAGTTCACAGGTAGAAAGAATGATTCAGAAAAAGAGAAGTTATGTCCGAAATCCAGAATGGGTAGATACAGAAGCTGCAGTACAGGACAGGGCTGTAAAGGCAATTTCATAACTACAACAGGAAAACCTGCCTTTCTAACCTGGTTCTAACTTGTTAGAACCGTCCAAGCTGAGGAGCTTACCTCTGGAGACTGGGGACTCACTGCAAAGATGCTGTTGCCACTCAAAACGTTTATATGAGTCTTTGTTAAAACGGAGTTATGGGGGCGCGACTGGGTGGCTCAGTCGATTAAGTGTCTGCCTTCGGCTCGGGTCATGAACCCGGGGTTCTAGGATCGAGTCCCACATTGGGCTCCTTTCTCAGAGGAGAGTCTGCTTCTCCCTCTCCCTCTGCCCCTCCCCCCCCGATTCTGCTCTCTTACTCTTAAAGAAATAAAACTCCTTTTTAAAAAATGGAGTTATGGAACTTGTGGCATATTCCTTTAAATAGCTTGGTGGTAATAGCTGTTCATCTTTTGGAAGCAAACCTGGAGCAAAAGGTTGTAGTGTAGCGTGAAATCAATCAATGTGATATAAGACATTAATAAAAGAAAGAACAAGAACCACATGATCCTCTCAATAGATGCTGAAAAGGCATTTGACAAAGTACAGCACCCTTTCTTAATCAAAACTCTTCACAGTGTAGGCACAGAGGGTACATACCTCAATATCATCAAACCGATCTTCAAAAAACCCACAGCGAATATCATTCTCAATGGAGAAAAACTGAGAGCTTTTCCCCTAAAGTCAGGAACACGGCAGGCTGTCCACTATCACCACTGCTATTCAACATAGTACTAGAAATCCTAGCCTCAGCAATCAGACAACAAAAA
Source organism: Ailurus styani (assembly GCA_002007465.1). Lineage (NCBI taxonomy): Eukaryota > Metazoa > Chordata > Mammalia > Carnivora > Ailuridae > Ailurus > Ailurus styani. The sequence goes on from LNAC01000425.1 coordinate 1,230,303, forward strand.
GAAATAAAAGGCATCCAAATTGGCAAGGAAGAGGTCAAACTCTCACTCTTTGCAGATGATATGATATTTTATGTGGAAAACCCAAAGGACTCCACTCCAAAACTGCTAGCACTCATACAGGAATTCAGTAAAGTGTCAGGATATAAAATCAATGCACAGAAATCAGTTGCATTTCTATATACCAACAACAAAACAGAAGAAAGAGAAATTAAAGAGTCAATCCCATTTACAATTGCACCCAAAACCATAAGATACCTAGGAATAAACCTAACCAAAGAGGCAAAGAATCTGTATTCAGAAAACTATAAAGTACTCATGAAAGAAATTGAGGAAGACACAAAGAAGTGGAAAAACATTCCATGCTCATGGATGGGTAGAATAAATATTGTGAAAATGTCTATGCTACCTAGAGCAATCTACACATTTAATGCAATCCCCATCAAAATACCAGCAATTTACTTCAAAGAAATGGAACAAATAATCCTAAAATTTATATGGAACCAGAAAAGACCCCGAATAGCCAAAGGAATGTTGAAAAAAAAAAGCAAAGTTGGCGGCATCACAATTCCAGATTTCAAGCTCTATTACAAAGCTGTCATCATCAAGACAGTATGGTACTGGCACAAAAACAGACACATAGACCAGTGGAACAGAATAGAGAACCCAAAAATGGACCCTCAACTCTATGGTCAACTAATCTTCGACAAAGCAGGAAAGAATGTCCAGTGGGAAAAAGACAGTCTCTTCAACAAATGGTGTTGGGAAAACTGGTCAGCCACATGCAGAAAAATGAAACTGGATCATTTCCTGACACCACACACAAAAATAGACTCAAAATGGATAAAAGACCTCAATGTGAGAAAGGAATCCATCAAAATCCTCGAGGAGAACACAGGCAGCAACCTCTTCGACCTCAACCGCAGCAACTTCTTCCTAGGAACCTCACCAAAGGCAAGGGAAGCAAGGGCAAAAATGAACTATTGGGACTTCATCAAGATTAAAAGCTTTTGCACAGCAAAGGAAACAGTCAACAAAACCAAAAGACAACTGACAGAATGGGAGAAGATATTTGCAAATGACATATCAGATAAAGGGCTAGTATCCAAAATCTATAAAGAGCTTCTCAAACTCAACACCCATAAAACAAATAACCCAGTCAAGAAATGGGCAGTAGACATGAACAGACATTTCTCCAAAGAAGACATCCAAATGGCCAACAGACACATGAGAAAGTGCTCAACATCACTCGGCATCAGAGAAATACAAATTAAAACCACAGCGAGATACCACCTTACACCAGTCAGAATGGCTAAAATCAACAAGTCAGGAAATGACAGATGTTGGCGAGGTTGCGGAGAAAGGGGAACCCTCCTACACTGTTGGTGGGAATGCAAGCTGGTGCAGCCACTCTGGAAAACAGTATGGAGATTCCTCAAAAAGTTGAAAATGGAGCTACCCTACGACCCAGCAATCGCACTACTGGGTATTTATCCTAAAAACACAAAGGTAGTGATCCTCAGGGGGACGTGCACCTGAATGTTTATAGCAGCAATGTCCACAATAGCCAAACTATGGAAAGAACCTAGATGTCCATCAACAGATGAATGGATAAAGAAGATGTGGTATATATATACAATGGAATACTATGCAGCTATCAAAAGAAACGAAATCTTGCCGTTTGCAACGACATGGATGGAACTGGAGGGTATTATGCTGAGCGAAATAAGTCAATCAGAGAAAGACAATTATTATATGATCTCTCTGATATGAGGAACTTGAGGGGCAGGGTGGGGAGTCGTGGGGGGTAGGGAGGGAAAAATAATGAAACAAGATGGGATGGGGAAGGACACAAACCATAAGAGACTCCTAATCTCACAAAACAAACTGAGGGTTACTGGGGGGTGGGAGGGTAGGGATAGGGTGGCTGGGTTATGGACACTGGGGAGGGTTTGTGCTTTGGTGAATGCTGTGAAAGATGTGAGCCTGATGATTCACAGACCTGTACCCCTTGGGCAAAGAATAAAAATAAAATTAAAAAAAAAGGTTGTAGCGTGAAGTGTACATTTTATTTAAAGGCTGTTACAATTAGGTGTACCTACAAATAGGCTGTATCCACTATAGCTATTCCTAGCTCTGCACACCAGCAAGAGCTAAGCTCTGAGCTGTTTTCTGGCGTAGGGCTATCAGTGGAGTATAGACTCTCAGAATTTCTCTGTTGAAAGACAGTACTCCTCTAGTATCAAGGTTTGGTGAGCAGGTGTTCTGAGGCAGGGCAAAGGGAAAACAGGGGAGAGTGTCGACATTATGAGATGGGGCCTCTCAGACGTCTGGGACCTGTTGAGAGGCCCCCAGACCAGCCACATCGGCACCCATGGGAGTTCATTAAAATGCAGACTCTCAGGCCTACTGAATCAGAATGTCTTCATTTTTTAACATTTCCATGTGGTTCTGCTGCATGTTTAAGTTTGACAAGCACTAGTCTGTGGAGGAGAAAGCCCTGTGCCAGGGGTTAGGTACTGAGGAACTGGAAAGACAGCCTGGAATCAAGATTCCCAGGAATGGCCCCCAAAAGCCAACTTTTCAAAAGCTCAGACAAGTTTTTGAAGGAGTTTGATTACTCTCATTTTGTAACGATTGCAATTATAAGTCCAAGAAATCCCATGACGTTCTCAGTATTAATTTTCTGTTGCATTTGCAGACCACGTAACCTGGATGGTCTGGAGCAATAAAGATGGACAGAAGGGTGTTAGAAATAAGTAATAATAAATTAGTGAAGTGGTTACCACATGGGTATGAAGATGGGCTAGTTAACTTAAAGGACTGTCAAGTGTTTGGATGGTCCAGTTGATCATCTGAATGGAAAGTTAGACTGAGAGGCACCTGGGTGGCTCAGTCAGTTAAGCATCTCCCTTTTGGCTCAGATCATGATCCCAGGGTCCTGGGATCGAGACGCACATTGGGCTCCCTACTCAGCAGGGAGCCTGCTTCTCCCTCTCCCCCTCCCCCTGCTCATGCTCTCTCTCTCTCTCTCTCTCTCTCTCTCTGACAAATAAACTCTTTAATAAAAAAACAAAAATGGAGAGAAAGAAAACTTAAAATGAACCTTATGATGTTAGACTGCAACTTAAATTTGAGTATGAACTCACAGTTTCCAGTATATCTAGATCAATGCAAACTGAATATAGATGGAAACATGGGACTACGTGTGGCTACTGCTGAGCTCTGTCCACTGTGAAGGCCTGGCAGCAACTTCACCCCAATGGCAACAGGCACACCTATTTTCCAGATCTTAGCTTCTAAATACCATTCTCCCCTAAAACGAACCAGGTCTCCTCGAAGAAATGGCTGATGGCTGATGGCTGATTCCAGGGTTGGGACTCAAAAGTACAATATAAACTTGAATAAAAAGTACAGTCTCTTGTGCCAGAAAGCTGAGTATGGAGTCGAAGCATGATGGAGACATGTGAAAAAAGGATGGGGGGCCAGGTTCACAGGGCTACTGCTCTCTGAACTGGGACGATCTGAGCCTCAGAATAAGGAATGATAGTAATGGATCATAACCCACGGAGTAAAAGAGAAACCCATGTGTCTATACCAATATAAATAAATGAGGGACTAAAGGAACAAACGGACATTGCGTGCCACCCGTTACGATACAGTATGTGATTCTGTGATTTTCCTGCCAAAAAAGCACGACCCAAATCTCTCATGGGGAAGCATCCATGACCCAACTGAGGGCCATTCTACAAAATAAAGGACCCGCACTCTATAAATATGTCAAAGTCATGAAAGTCAAGAAAAGATTGAGAAATTGTTTCAGACTGAAGAAGACCACAGACACTGACAGCTAAATATAACATGGGATTCTGAATTCGATACTTTTACTATAAAAACATTCTTGGGACAACTGGTGAAACCTGAATGATGTCTGATCTACCTACTTTGGGCCAATGCACTGTAAGCTGAAGCCTTTAGAGACATCTCAGAAAGATGTTTGCCTCTGGCAAAAAGAGAGAACAGTGTGTGGGAAATCTCTTCCCTTCTACCTGACGCGGACATTCGTACGTTGAGGCTGATGCCCAGAGTGGCGGCAGCCATCTGGCACCCAGGAAAATGCCACGAAAAACTCAGAGAAGCCAGACTGACACTGCTGAGCTACCACCTCCAGATTTTTTGTTATGGGTGATTTACTGCCAAATCCAAACTGTTGAAGGAAAAAGGAAAATTCTGCCATTAGGCAGCACTGGCTCTCCTGTTTACAGAAAGGGGTCAAAGAACTCAGCACTTTCTCCTGCTATAGGCTGCTCTGTCATCCCTCCCCACCCCCACCCCAGTGACTCCTTTATTTCTGCTTCCCATCCCCCACCTCTGGCGGCTCAAGACCAGAGTTGCTGAATGACACTTGAAATGCCCTTCTGATTGGTAGGCTGTGGGGGTACAGCCCCTCCTTATTCAAAATCAGTCTCTCCCTTCACCCTACACACACACACACACACACACACACACACACACACACACACACACAACTACATACTAAAATACAACACTAGTGTATCTTATGGAAACAAGAAATCACATATATAATTAGAGCCAATCACAGACCCTGTGTAGACTAAGTCAAAGATAAAGTTTTCTTTTGGACTTTAAATCTTACGCTCTCCCTTTACAATATTTTGCCTAGTGTGTAACCTGCACCCTCTTTCCGTACTTCTCTCTCGCTTCTTCACATGTACTCAGAATTCTTGCTCACTTTCCTGCTTTCATGCCTAAAGGGCATCTCCCACCTCAGCCACGCTGGAAGGCTGGACCTGAGAAAGAGATGTTAATACCACACCAACTTCAAAACCCTTCCCACAGCCCTGAAAATTCAGGTGAGTCGAAGTCAATTTGTTGGGGAGATTTCATGCATATTGACAGAGAACCATGGAGGCCAGCACCAGATTCCTCTCGCATTCTCACAACACAATCTGGCACGTCCACTGTTTTTTTTCCTGACTATGAAATAATTCCCCTACCCTAAGCCCAGGGAAACTTTAACTCAATTTACTGTTTTTCCTAAATTATCATGCCTGGCAAAAAAAACAACTAAAGATAAGCTCACAGCACAGTGCTAGGTGTCCTGGAGGGCACAGAGGATCCAGAATGTGAAGGTTTTTTGGAGCAGACGCCCAGCCAGGACCCTGCCGTGTGTCACTGTGAGGCAGCTCACACATCTGGGGGGAGGCTGCCAACACTTCTTCATAAGGTGGGCTTAGAGAGCTGAAGGGTGCCCCTCCCCCTAAAATATGTCCAAGTCCTAACCCTGGAGCCTCTGAATGTGGTCTTATTTGGAAAGAGGAGTAACCCTAAATCCAGTGATATGAGTCCTTTTAAGAGAGAGGCAGATGGAGATTCAAGTCACAGAGACACACAGAGGAAAACGCCATATGAAGACAGAGACCGAGACAATGGTGATGTGTCCACAAGCCAAGGAAAGCCACCAGAAGCTGGGAGAGGGGCATGGAATGATTCTTCCCTGAGCCTCCAGAATGGACCTTGCTCTCTGACACCTTGCTTTAGACTTCTACTCTCTGAAATGGTGAAAAAGTACATTCTGGTTGTTTTCAGGCATTAGATCTGTGGCCACGTGTTACAACAACCCTAGGAAACTAATACAGTAGGTCAGGCAGCTTCTTTTGAGGTGGGCTTTGTCCAGAGAGGAAATCATTTTCCCTCCCAGTTATTATAACTAATAAGACTAATAGGCACAAAGTCTCTGCCTACTTCTCTTGAGACTATGCTATTTGCACAACTGGAAAATAGGAGAAGAGGTAGAAAGCCCTGGAAAAAACAGGGCCCTGACACACCTTCTGAGAGGGTCTGACAACAAAGGCCCTGGAAGGGAATTCAGCATGAGGAGAGGGGCCCCTGGCCAGTGTCCACCCAGCACAGCCACCTGTTTTGATAACAAAAGACAGGTAGGTGAGAATCAGCCCAAGCACCTACGACCATGCTGGGACCCAAGGGCCACCCTGCAGTCCTGCGGGGTCTGTCCCTGCCGGAGCACACAGGGCAAGGGACCAGGGAGACGGACGTGGGCAGGCAGGTAAGGAATCTAGGGGGCAGGAGAGGCTATGGTGTGTGCAGACGAGTTCAGTGGGGTGCAGAGAAAGGACTGACATGTATGCTGACACTGCATCTCTGTGGTCTCCTCTCTCCTGTTCCCAGCATCCTCCGACTCAGGGCTCTCTGCAGGGTCTGCATGGAGAGGGCCCTATGACCAAGCTCAGGACGGCACCCCACTTCTTGATTCAATTTGCTGTGCACGCCACGAATACTTCGCACTCCCATACCGATCTCTACCACCTGAATGGCCACTTCTTTCCAGCTTCCCAGAGCATACTTTAAAACCGCAACAGCTATGTTATTTTTAAACTCCAGGAAAAAGATGGAACTCAGGAGATGTTCTTTAAGAATATCTTTCCCTGGGGCACCTGGGTGGCTCAGTGGGTTAAAGCCTCTGCCTTCGGCTCAGGTCATGATCTCAGGGTCCTGGGATTGAGCCCCGCATCGAATCGGGCTCTCTGCTCAGCAGGGAGCCTGCTTCCTCCTCTCTCTGCCTGCCTCTCTGCCTACTCACGATCTCTCTCTCTCTGTCAAATAAATAAATAAAATTAAAAAAAAAAAGAACATCTTTCCGGTGTTTCTTCAAGAACATTTACTCAACCATTTTTCTAAAAAAGCACTTCATGCAATCAATGAATCAGTTTCTTCATCTGGAAATCCAATAATCAACCCACTCAGCCATCTTTCTGTGTGTGTGTGTGTATGTGTGTGTGTGTGTGTGTGTGTGTGTGTGTGAGAGAGAGAGAGAGAGAGAGAGAGAGAGAGAGAGAGAGAGAGAGAGAAATACATGCATTAGAGATATAGAGATGTCTGGAATTATGTTCGCCTACTGTTAACAAGAATTAGCTCTCAGTGGTGGGATTTGGAGTAATTTTTTTACTTTCTTCTTGGCTCTCATCTGGATTATCTGAATTCTTTACTTTGGATACATGTTCCTTTTAGAAAAAAAGTTAAGGCACTAAGGTCATTATTCTAAAAGAAATATAATAAAAAAGGGTGTAAGCGGAAATAATCAGAAAGAACGAAGAAGGAGAGGAAAGAAGGGGAGATGCGGGGAGGGGGGAAGAGGGAAGGGAAAAAAAGCAAAGCTGCAGAGACAGAAACCTAGGTGCTGGGAAGAAGGGATGAAGCCATTACCTGCACACCCACCTTAGGAACTCTGGGCCCTCTTGTCCCATTCTCACAAGGGAACCCCCAGGGAAAGCTTCTGGAAGAGTCTGTGAAGGTTTCCATGGTTGACATTTTAGAATCTCTGGTTCAAGCCACTCTGAGTCTCTTCTGTGAACCAGGGACAGGAGACTCACTCTGGCAAGGTGCTAAGCCCACGAGTACAACCAACAGGCAGGCCCCACTGCCCTTCCTCAGCGAGTACACAGCCCCAGTGAGAGACCCACAATGCAAAGCAAATCAGCACAGTTCCACTGAGCCCGTGCTGAGCTCTGAAGCTGTCATGGAGCTTAGAAATTCAGATCCACCTCATAATAATTAAGACCTACTGAGCAATGATGTGTTTTACATATATTTATCATTTCATCCTTGTAACTTCCCTAGGAGGAGGATACTTTAATTCTTCCCATTTTATAAATTAGGAAGTCAAGGCATAGGAAGTTAGGAACCTGCCTGAGTCACAAAGTACGATGGCAGCATGATGATTTTCATTCAGTCCATCCATCCCTTAAACACTACACCTCATGCCTACTCCAACACATAGTATGTGGCTTTCACTTTTTTTAAAAGATTTTATTTATTCATTTGACACAGAGAGAGAGATTACAATGTGGCTTTCATTTTTAAGGAGGTTACCTTTTTAGATAGGGGCAGAGCATGAGAAAATAGATAAAAACATGCACTGTCGTCAGTTTCACAAGACACGAATGCAAAGAGTTGACCAGGAGCAAATAGTTATTTGCTTTTCTGATCTGAGAGAGTCAGGAAAGATTTCCTAAGAGGGATGAAACCCAACCTTGGTTTCGACAGGGGAATGGGAGTTTTTCTGGTTTAAAAAAATACACCAAAGGGAGGCCCAGACGGAAGCAATAATTTGGGTCAGCAGAGGCAAAAAAAGAAAAAAGAAAAAAAGAAAGAAAAAAAAAAAAGCAAGAGACAGCATAGAACATGGGAAATGTTTACTGGAGACCAAATAGTAAGCATGGTAAGATGGCGGGCAGAGAGGCACACAGGACACAGAGGGTGTGATCCCTGAGGGCTGGAAACACAGCTGACCAGAGGACCCGGGACAAGGTCCGGACAGGATGGCCGGGGAAGAGCTGAGCCACAGAGAGGGCCAATGGCTACAGCAGGACACAGCATGGCACCTTGCAAGGAGCTCAGAGCTCATCCTGCAAACACCGGCCATGTGGCCTCCTGTGGTTCCTTTCCCGTAGGAACAAGGACAGCGGCCCCGAGGACAGATGGCCTTTTGCTGAGAGTCCAGAACTCTGACCTGGCTCTCCAGACACATTGCCAGGCCCCCTCTGGTGGCTTGAATGGGAGGGCCTTTTCCATTTTGTCCCCCGCCCCCATCCCCTTACCTCCCTCCAAGTGTTTGTCACCTCAAGAGGCTGCTTAGCCTGTTCCTTCTAATAATCCCAGTTCTCAGAGACGGATTAACCAAACCCAAACAACAGAATGTGCCCAAAAACTAAAGCGAAACCCCAGGCCTGCCTCGCTGCACACACGTGCCTTTGTTAACTCCTCAGTCAGCTGCCTCCTGGCCTCTCTGCCTTTCTCCAAAGACACCATAAAAGGAGAAATCAGAGCCGAAGGAACCTCGCTGTGGTGTAGATCAGCATATTAATTTATAATAGTTCGCATACTCTCCGCATGACCTCACAGCCTGATTCTAGGTTCCACACGTGAGTATTAACCAGGACAACGTGCAGGTCCCTGATATCTGAGGCCAGTCCAGACACGGCTCCAAGGAAAACTGCAACACGTAAGGAGACTCTGCTTTTGGATTCTCTTGTTCCGTTGAGAGCCCAGAAGGAAGGTCAGCACAGGAAGGGCCCGGGCCATGAACACCTGAGGAGACCTCTCGCACAAGACAGGCTCCAGGCTGCTCAGCAAGGGAGGAAAATTCTAGGAGTCAAAGGAGTCCAATGAGTCCTTCAAGGAAGATACTATCAGTACCACCAATTTATTTTTACGGGGCGGGGGGAGGGGGGGTGCTGAGCTTGAGAAAGGCCCAGACACTCAGCCACAGTACATCAGTGACTGAGAGGCCAGAGCAGAGCTCAGTCTGACCTTCGGAGGGGCCATTCTGCCAGCATGACACCACCTTCACGGGTCCCTTCAGTCTCGAGTCTTCCAGGGATGATTCCCTCCTGGGTGTCTCAGCCCTCTCACGGGCTCACATGTGGTGCCCAAAGGCCTCCGCATGCGCAGGCAGGGCCCTCTCTTCCTGCCTGGCTGCTGCCCCTGTGACCGAGGGCAAGGGCTTCTGTGGCCCTCGGGGGCTGAATAAAGCCTAGCCAGGTGGATCGCCTGCCCAGGCAGAATGTCAGAGGGCTCGCTCTCTTACCCCAACCCTGGCTGGGAAGCCTTTTAGTTCTGCATCAGGCCTGACCAGTTTCTCCAGTTCCCATTGAGGACAACTTTCTACATGCTAACTAGTTGATTCTTGTAAGGGTTTAGCTCACAAGGCAAGTATTTGTGGTTTCTCTCCTGGGGCAACACACACTGAACAAATAGGGCCAAGCCTTCCAGCGGCAGGTTTCCTCCCAGGTACCTCACCTCGAGTCCGCCAAGGGCCCGGGGGCCCGGCGGCCCGGCTCCGTTCAGGTCTACCTGGGCTCTGATGCAGCTGCTGGTTCTCCTGTGCTCCCTGCTGGGGCCACTGCCGAGTCCACCTCCAGTCTTCTGAGCAGTTCTTAGGGATGCAGCTAGAGAAGCAGCTTAGAGCTGCACCCAGTCAAGCCCCCATCTATTATCCACAGACATCCTCTGACCAGCCCAGGACCAGGGTGGTGATTATAGCCCTTCTTCCTCTCCTCTTGTGCCCCCGACCAAAAAAGACACATGTGCAGCCCCCACGCTCATCTGTCCTAAGATCTGGAAGGGTCGAGCCGATCACAGAAGGCCCCCAAGCAAACGAGGCCCATGCAAACTGTGCCCTCTGAGGGCCTGGTGTATGTGCTGCCACCTCCAGCTGACCTTGATCTTCCCCCGATGAAAATATGAAAGTCTCGCCCATTTTGACAGGTTTGTGCATCATTCTTTGAATTTCACATACTTCCTAAAGAAAAATGAGATCGGGGTCGAATGTGTTTGTTGCCTCAGAAACTGCATCTGAATCACCAAATATGAGGAAATAAGTTATGAACTAAAAAAGATGTTTTGAGGACCAGAAATGATGAATTGTAGCCTGGGGGTTTTGAAAGCATGTCCTACAGAAATGTAATGTTTGTATGCCTTTTAAAAATGTCTAATTCCATGAGAGCTATTGTTTCTTTGCAAATGTGGAACTTGGAGAACACACGGAGACATGGTTAAATGTGGAATATAATTAATGGCCAGCGGTAACACCAACTGTTCCAAATACCGATCTTCAACTTTAAGAAAAGCAATCACACCCACATGACTGTTTTACTTTTTTTCTTAAATGTTGAAAAGACAGAATATAAAATTCAATGTTTTAAATATTGCTAATCGGAAATTTTAACTTTTCAGTGACTTTAAGTTTCTTTTATGTGTAAATGGAAACTGTACTTCAGGTTTAACAAAATCAAGAGTATTAATATATTTATTGAATACTACTCCTTTGAATACTACTCCTAGGCTCTCACCACTACGACCCAGGCTGTAAATTTTATTTTTATATCAGAAGTTGAAAAGCAATTGCCCTAAATCACTTTCCTGACTACATAAGTTCTAGAAGCTTGTGCATTTGTGGGAGAGGGAGAGAGTGTGCGTGTGCGTGTCTCCTACGTGTGGGGAATGTGGCATCACAGCTTTATTTCTCCGCTCTAACAGATCGCAGTTGAAAGGCCATCCACCGAAGTGATTTCACTGCAGTTGGAGAATCCTTTTTTTTCTCTTTATTGATTGTGCTTTGTTACAGTTCAGCTCCTTAGTTTGGCTTTGCACACCATTCCTCTACAACCCACCCCCCCCCATGCCCTTCGAGAAGAAGGATGACCTCAAATGGGAAACGATCTCCAGCATCTGCTTAGGGCTTTGATTTCGTGGGTTTATTTTACGCATCCTAATTCTGCAGGAAACTCCCTGCAGATGTGGCGGAGCCCTCGATCACTGACCTCTTGTTAAAAGACAAACAGCCAGAAACCAGAAACATGACCGGGAAGATAAACAGCTGTGCAGGTCTCCGCTGCTTGCCAGAATGGCAACATCTTCAGAAATGAGCCTCATGCTCATTTTCACCAAGGCTGGGCCTTACCTTTCCTTTGTTTAGTGAGAGATAGCAAAAGCAGGGCATCCACTCCTTCCCTTTTCCACACCCATTACAGACATCACTAATCAATTACTCTATCCTTTTCCTCTGAGCTTCAAGTCCCAGAATTCTTCTCAAAAAAGGAGTCCACATAGCCCCAGATGAAATCTACTTGCCATCATGGGAGTCTAGACACTAAGAGATGAGGATTATACAAAATTCCTTATGGGGTACGGGGAAGGGGATACTTCATTCTAATCCTAAACAGAGTAGGAAGTTTGTTTCATTGAAGTATCATATCTGAGGCCAACAACCTTGACTTCAGCAAAGAACCATCAATTAAAAGAAGATGCTGGTACTGTTGATGATTTGCGTTAAGCGAATGTGAGCTGTGTGCCAGGCACTGCTCGAAGCACCTCACACGTATTGTCTCATTTAATTAATAAAAGATGACTCCGAAGTTAACACGACCCGGGATCCAAGGCTCAGTTCTTAGATCCAACATGTTTCACAGATGAATGTAGCAGGAGTCACAGGACAGCTGCGTGCCAAGAGTGCTCTCAGCCTCCCAGGACCTGAACTCCATTAATTCTGCTCAAGAAGGAGGGCCCTTCTCAAACCCAGGGCAGCCCAGGCCCATCTGCTGCAGTCTGTCACTTAGCCACATTCTATTTCTGAATGTGCAGCTTCAAAAAGCAGCAGACTCTGTTACACATTCTGTCTTTGCCCCAGATGGACAGCACAACTTCTGAGAACAGACATTCTCCTCCTTCCATCTACCCTATCTGCTGACACTTCTGAGAGCCACAAGGCTCTCTGATAGCCACAAATCTATCTAGCAACAAATCCAGATGATGCCAAGGGCTCAGTTTTGGGGAAATAGAGAGAGGGAAACTATTGTGTTTCTTCTCCCAGGCCTGGGTCAGGCCTTGGTCTGCTGAATCATTTGCCCCCACGGGCCAGCATTGGGCCATAGATTTGGCCAATGCCAATCCCAGCCCTCGGGGATTCTCCATAGATCCTGGGTAACAGCCTTGCACCAGCTGCCCCCAGAGCTGGGAGGTGAGAAAATAACAAGAATGACGATGAAAATAATAAAAATGAGAGTTACCAATTTTACTGGGTGCTTAGTGCCCAGGAAATGTGCCAAATGCCTCACATGCACTCTCACGCTTAATCCCCAAACTTTCGATGACCTGTTAGTTCAGAAAGGCTGATTCTCTTGGAGAAAGGTTCTAGAGGGATCGTGTGTTAGTTTTAAAGCTAGGATCCTGAGGACATCTTTTAACTCCATTTGCCCACGTGCAGGGAGCGAATTCCCCTTGTTTGTCACATGTCCTATGTCATGAAGAGAAATGACCCACATGAACATGCTCTGGACCATTCTGTGGAAAAGAGCTAGTTAAGTTCTCACTCTATCACTGTTCCAGTTGTTGACATACCACTCTGGCTTCCTGTTTGCTGGTTGTGTCTTATCACGCTTTCTTCCATACTGTGAATCCTAAAGCTGAAAAAAACTGCCTTTCTTTAAATATTTTCATCAGCTGAATTCACAACCGAAACAGCAACTGGGAGGCTGGGAGCTTCTTGAGGGCAGAGGTTGTGTCTTCCTCATCTCTGAGCTCCACATATTTGGCATAAAAAGGGAGAGAAATGTTAGCTGAGGATAAAGGACAAGGGAGGGGAAGGAAGGCAGAAGCCTCGACGTGCCGCAGCAGTATCTTGTCAACTGAAGTCCACACTCTCTCGACAAGAATTGACTAAGCCCTGCAAAGAAGAAAAGCTTGTATCTCTTTGGTGCCCTCTTAAAAATCAGCCTTTTGATGCCAATGTGACTTACCTCTTTTGAGTGGGAAATGCAACTAAGTCAAGTTTGAACCGTTTGAACTTACTGTGTGTCCTCAATGAGAGCCACGTCCTAGTACCCTTGGTCTGGCTGATTCTTGGGAAAATAGAAATGCCCACACCGATGCCATGGGAATGTCCCCTCACACCACTGCCCTTCTGCAGCGTACCACTTGCCAGCCACTCAAGCCCACGCTTTTCCTGTCCAAATTGTAGATGCCAGAATGACAAGGCACATGGCCAAGAAAAAAAACAAGGGCTCAGTCTCATGACAGCGTGTTGAGGGTGAGAAACTCAAGTCTGAGAGGCCCACACACCAGAAATGGGAAGCAAACATAGGCAGCTGTTTGGAATCCTGGTGGGCCCTTTCCCACTGCCACAACACATTCGTGGCAGCCAGCGTGGTCACACGGGGGCTTTAGGTTGGCTGGGATCCGCCCCACAGAGACCATACCTGATCTGAAAGCTGAGCCTCGGTACAATCCTCCTGATGCTCTTTAAGCCTGGAGGCCCCCGAGGAAGGAAGCGCGGGTTCTTGGGCTGACCTGCTAAAGCTCGCACCACACCCTGCTTCTTGAAGCAGAAAGCACGAGGTGAGGTAACAGCTCTCTCCTCCACAACCCTGCAGCCAGCCAAGAGGGAAGATGGCCCCCTCACCCAAGTATCCCTAGCTCCCCACAGGAACACCACTGTTAGGGAGGCCTACTGGGGTGGAAGTGGGGGGACTCAAATGGAATCTGGGAGAGCTAGACTGGGCCCCAAGCTAATAGTTTTAGTCAATGGATTCATCCCTCCAGTATTTACTGAGAGCCTTCTGTGTACCAGGCAAGTTGTAGGTATTGATTACACAGCACAGACACAACAGACAAAAATCCCAGCTGCCGTCAGGGTGAAGGACCCCCTACCTTAACCTTGTGACAGTCACTGGGTCTAAAATGTCAATGTCACAAGACTCGAACCGGCTTTTAAATCCCAGGCATGGTACATTCTGACTTTGTCACCTCAGGTGCCCAGCGTCCCTGGGTTTGTGGAGAGGATTAAATTAAGGAGTAACCTGAAGGACCCTGAGCAGGTTCCTTCCCTCCTCCCAGGCCGCCTGCTTCCAAGGCTGGCGTTCCTCCTGCTACCTCCTACAGCCACGAGTTTCCACCCATGCATGGACCCATGCCCATGCAGCCACCCTTAAAATAAGACCTGACATTCTCCACATCTTTGATCTCAGATCCTCACAGACACCCAACGGTGTAGCCATTCGTGGCTCCTGTGAGAATGAACGTCCCGTGCGGACCTCCAACTACCAGGGGCATAATGGACTAAAAGCCCCAGCTGCTGGGCTCTGAAATCCATCACGGAAGCGAGCACTGGCACTCGGCTGAGCTTCCCAGGGGCCAAGGGGAAACCCAGAGGTGCTGAGCTTCCCAGGGGCTGAACCCAGCAGGGGTACCAAGACAGGTCCATTCCAGGGAGACATGGATGTCTCCGATAGCCAACTCTGACTCCAGGGCTCCCCCATACGGCCTTACTGAACCCTCCTTGGAAATCTAGGACCCTTCCCCCCAACCTTCCCTCCTGCTCTCCTTCAGCCAAGGACACACCTGCTTTGCTGTCTGACCATTCTCCTAGCCTCCCCATTTCCCCTAATAAAATTCCTTGCATATTTAGTCCTGTCTTGGTGTCTGCTTCTTTCAAGAGCCTGACCAAAAGGATCTTATTATCTCTGTATTACAGATGGGGAGGCTGAAGTTCAAGGGATAACTACTAGCCCAGTGTCACACAGGGGCTGAGGAAAGAGAAATGATTCGGTATTGGCTCTTCGCATGAACCCAACTGGCACAGACGGGGCTCTGTGAAGGCCTCCACCTCTCCCCAGGTCCCACAACTGATTAGCAGTGGGCCGAGACCAAAGCCTAGGTTTTCAGCGTCTGAGGCTGGGATTCCCCCTCCCGCCGCCCCAACGCTCGGGCTGGAGCACATCAGAGCCATCCCGGCTAGCTCGGGCCTCTGCGGTTCAGCCCGCCCCCGGGGGCCCCGCGGAGCCACAGCAGGTTTTTGCATTTAGTAAGTGTATTCGGAGACAATCATTTCATAAAAGCTAATCCACTCTGAGTGGGAGCCAGCTGAGACTGATAACTCCAAGTTTCCCCAAATGCAGAGTTCAGAGGCAAAGCCACATTTCTTCCCAGTGATCTGGCCGCCTGAGACCCGACTGTCTTCAGATGAAACCAGGGGTTCATGTGTCCACATCCAAATTTTCTTGGCCTGCCCCAGTCGGAGATTTCAGAGCTGCTTCCCCAGTGCCAGGAGCAGCCTGACGAAGGGCAGCCACCCCTCCGTCACCATCACGGGCCAAACACCTAGGTGGCTGGGGGAGACGCCCAAACACCACCGCAGGAAAACCAATCAACGCAGTCTAAATGATTGTAGCAGAGAGATGGAAGGGGAGACAAACAGCTTTGCCGGCCAGAGGCCTCTGAGAGGAGTGCAGGGAGTCAAGTTCAGTTCTCTGACTCAACCCCAGGAGACACACAGGTGGGAGAGCAAATGAGCACGGCCAGGGCCAGACCACAGCGATGCCCGCTACTCAGGCTAGTTAGGGTCTGTGCCATTCCAGCCTCTAATGTGTCAACGGCTGTCAGTTTTATTTTAAGTTACTCACCGAACTAGCCTCCCTCTCACTCTTGGCAGCCAACGGAGCAATGGCCCAGTGACAGCTGCAGCAGAGGCAGAGAGAGAAAGAGAGCGGGTTTGTAAAATGGTATGTGAGGTCTGAAGGAACATAGTGCAGGAGCACTCTCTTCAAGGGGGTCTCAGAAGAACTCAGAAGGCAGGCAGGAAGGAAAGAGCTAACAGTGAGGGCTTTGCTGCACGCCAGGCACTTGGCTAACTGATTTATCTGCCTTATGTCATCTGACTCTCATAGCGACTCTAGACGGCTGGTACTATGATCATTTCCATTTTATAGAAGAAGAAACTGAAGTTCAGAGTGGTGAAGCAATTCTCCCAACGCCTCCCAACTAATGACTGGTCAAGCTTGGATTTTGACAAGTCAGTCTAACTTTAGAGCCTACTCTAGCCACCGTAACAATGAACCGTTGTTCCCTGTGTTTACTGAACGCCCACTGTGCAGGCTGAGCTCATGTACTTCTTACAATAACCTTACAAAAACTGTGTTGTACCCATTTCTGAGACATGAAAATTAAGACTCAAAAAAATGAGTTTAGGGCGCTTGGGTAGCTCAGTGGGTTAAAGCCTCTGCTTTCGGCTCAGGTCATGATCTCAGCGTCCTGGGATTGAGGCCTGCATCGGGCTCTCTGCTCAGCAGGGAGCCTGCTTCCTCCTCTCCCTGTCTCTCTGCCTGCCTCTCTGCCTACTTGTAATCTCTCTCTCTGTGTCAAATAAATAAATAAAATCTTTTAAAAAAAAGTGAGTTTAGTCAAAGTCATATAGTGAGCGAGCGGGGGGTACAGTTAAAACCAAGACTGAGTGACTCCATACACCAAGAGTCTTCCTCATGGGTGCACGTGGGGGCAGCTGCAGGCACTCCCCGAGTGGAGGGCATAATACTACTAGCAATGCTACTGAGCACTTAAAATGTTCTCAGTCGAAAACCAGACCTTTGTACAAATCATCTCATGAAATCATTACCATGGCCCTCTCAGGTAAGTGGCATTACCTTAATGTCACCATCTGAGGCTCCGAAAGGCAGAGCTGCACATGTCATCTGAGCAGAACTGGAGTTCTACCTCAGGTCCGCCATATTGCCTGCCAAGATGGCGTGTTTCAGGACATGACATCAACCCAATTTTCACCTTTCAGCTCAACTAAAATATGCCTTTTGGCTGAAAAATCCCTTTTAAGCAAGTGATTAAAGGAGACAGCAAAAGAAGTTCCTGGGTTTCATTCTGAATAAGAATCCCTAAAAGAACCTTCTAGAAGCTCTGGGCAGTGTGGGTCACCCAGAGGCCCCGCCACCATTCTCCCTAACTTGAACTTTGCTCAGGCCAAAGCCTCCCACGGTCTGCCTTGGATTTCCCAGGATGCGGCTCTGGCCTTTCAAGTCAGTGAGATTCTAGCCGTGGCCTGAACTCACACTCAGCCTGGCCCACTCCCTGTCGCCAGGCAGCCAGTTCCTTATTTTTCCTCCCATGATGATGAATACAAACTGTCAGGAAAACCAGGACTATTTTTAGCTCCTAACTGATTTTTATCTAAATTTAACTTTGGGCCCCAGCACCAGCAGTTACGTCCAAAGGGCAGCCAACGTTTTCATGGTGACACATCATAACGGAGCCTTGGTGTTTGTCAGATGCCCTGGCTGTGCCTTCAGCTAAAATAAGACAGAGCACTCTTCAGGAAAAGGATCTTGATCTTGCAGAACTAGAGCCATCAGACTGGAGAGCTGGAGAGAACCATAGATATTATCTACCTCCCCCCCCCCCTGCATTTTACAAATGAAGAAGCTGAGGCCCAGGGAGCAGAAGTGACTGGAACCCCAAAGCTGGCTTTTTTTTTTTTTTTTTTACCACGATACCACATTGCCTTGAGGAAACACGGCAAACAAATCAGATGGGACATTTGCAGAGGGCCATCATTTTTGTTTTGTCTTGTTTTGTTTTATAAATCATAAAATCAAAAGCTCTGGGTCACAGAGCTAAAGTTTGTTGAACCCTGATCTCCACTAAGCAGCAGCGGCACTGTCTGGTTCAGCATATTTAATAAGCCCATGGAAAGTGGACTTTTTCCAAGGTTCAGAGTTTAAAAAAAGTTCCGACTGAAAAAAACCCAGCATGGTATGTTGTTCTCTCTCTCCTGCTAGAATGTTGGCTCCCTGGGAGGAGGGCATTATCACTTCTATTCACTGTTCTAGCTCCAGAGCCCAGAATAGCACCTGGCTCGGAGTCGACAACATGATAAATATTTATTAAATGGCAGACTGACCGAACAAATGAACAAATGAGTCAAGAGGATAAAGACAAGAGTTAGGCTGGAACTGACTATTGGTAGGTAGGGGAGAACAAAGCCATGAGTGAAATAAAGCGAGATTAACCTTTTCCCTTCTTCCCACCAAGGTATGCGGCCAAGGATGTCTTTTAGGACGATCAGATAAAGGGGTTTTGCCTGGGCTGTGATAAAAGGCAGCCCGAAATGCGCCAATGGCCACTATCATTCACACATTTGGCTAGACTGTATGACTGAAGACTAAATTAAAAGGAAAAAGAAATAGGAAGGGGCCGCATATACCAGGAGGAGCACAAAAATACACTGCAGAGCCTGCTGGTAGCAGTGGGGATGCAGGGGGTCCCAGAGCCCAAGGCAACCCTGGAACCGAGGCCTCGCCCCCCGAGCTGCAGCTCTCAATGTTTCCAGAGTCAGATCATGTCGGGGTTTGGGGAGGAGGACGCACGGTCAGTCACTGAGGCTGCTAGGCGAGTAGCCTTATTTTTTTTGTCCCATTCTTCATTTTAGTAACTACAGGCTGTATTCGCTACAATATGTTTGTTGAAATTGAGAAATCGCCATTCTCTCACAGATGCGGCGGAATTAATAAATACATTCTGAGGCTCAAACGGTATCAGGTGTCCCAGGCCCCACACTGTAACACATTTATTTTCACAAGCAGGTCACTAAATATATAAACACAAAAGGTTGTCTTTGTGTGTATCTTAAGGCACATGATATGAGGAGTGAGGTGAAGAAAAAGCAGCAAGACAAAAAGGATTTATAAAAAAGGAATCCAAATATGGCTTTATTTATCGAATGCCCCCCCTTTTTTCTTTAAAGATTTTATTTATTTGAGAGAGAGAGAGAGGGAAGGAGGGAGGGAGGGAACACAAGCTGGGGGACTGGGAGAGGGAGAAGCAGGTTTCCCGCTGAGCAGGGAGCCGGATGCGGGGCTCGATCCAGGACCCCGGGATCATGACCTGAGCCGAAGGAAGACGCTTAATGGCTAAGCCACCCAGGCACCCGCAAATGCCCATTATATGTTCAGCACTACACTATAAAGGATTGCGGGGGGATGGTGGGATTTGGGGTAAGAGACAGTAGATGAGATTCAAAAAATAAATAGAACTCTTGACTTCCTAGAGCTCTAATTTATTAGGGAGATGAAACAAACATGTATAAAATAAATATACATACTTAGCATAGTGAAGCATTAGTGAATTGATTTCTACGTTGTATGATTTAGAAAGTCCTAAGAAAGCGAGCTCTAGGTGGGTCAGGTGAGTCAGAGAGAGCTTCCTGAGGGAGGTGACCAGAATCTGGTGGAGGAAGGCTAAGATCTGGACTGGCAGGAGAGGCTTGAAACAATGGTGGATGGCTGGACACTGTGAGGCCTTCCGCAGGCACGGGAATTCATGCATTTCACAGGAGGAGTAAAAGGCCACCACCACCATAAAGGGAGGAAATGGAATAAAAAGAGCGGTCCATAGGAGTGTTCAAGTTGTTAAGTGAATACCCCGTTCCTGAACACAACTAATGTCTCCTGGGCCTGCCCACCACCAGCTGCTTTCATACATACTAGCTCCTTAACCATCACTGCAATCTGAGGGAAGGTCCTGTTCCCATTTCACGGAGGACAATTGAGGATCACAAAGACTACACACCACAGAGTCAATGAGGCTCAGGCGCAAAATGCTGTTCTCTGTCTGTCCACCTCCTACCCCTCTCCTCCCTCTATGCTTTCCCATTGCTGAAGGAGTTTCATGCTGTCCAAAAAGAATTTGTTGTGTTTTTCCCTTTCCTGCATCTCAGCATCTCTACAATACCAGAAAACACTCCTGATTCATATTGGCAATATAGTTTTCACTTTTCCATCATCACCATTACACCACCACCATCATCAACACCAGCACCATCATCACCATCACCATCATCATCACCATCCCCACCATCATCATCATCATCACCACCACCATTGTCCTCACCACCACCACCATCATGATCATCACACCTCCACCATCATCATCACCACCACCACCATCATCACCATCACCATCATCATCACACCACCACCATCATCATCATTGCCACCATCATCATCACCATCCCCACCATCATCACCACCACCACCATTGTCATCACCACCACCACCATCATCATCATCACCACAACTACCACCATCACACTATTACCATCATCAACATCACTCCCACTATCATCATCATCTACGATTTTTTGACTGTTTGCTCTGGACCAGATATTGGCTCTGAAGCAGGTATTAACATTAAACCCTTGACATGCATTGACTCACTGAATCCTCACAACAACCCTATATGGTATATGAATATCATTTTTATCTCCACTTTGTGGATGTGGAAACTGAGGCTTGGAGAAGTTAAACCACTTGCTCCAGGTCACAGTAGTGGCTGAACCTAACTGTGTCCTTCCTTCTCCCATGCTATCTGCTTCATGCTATACCCAACTGATCGAATTCTACCCCTGGCAGCTCTGCAAAGCAGTTACATGAAATTATTAAGCAGATGTTCTTGCTCTACTAGAATGCAACATTTATTACTGAGGCGGAAATTGTTAGAGGATTTGCCATAATGTATTTTACATGCATATCATTAGAATTACTCAGGGGTGAGAGGGGAAAAGAGTTCCCAGTAAAAATCCTTATTTCCTTCTAGCTTTGATGTCATCATAAACTCACAGTGTCCCTCTAGACAAACTACCCAGGGTTTCTAGAGAGTGTTTTGTTTAATTAATGTCACACTCAGGAGTCAAATGGGCTCTAATTTGCATTTCCTCGGACTTCCCTCTGCTCTGGGCTTGTCATTTCAGCAGCTGAGACCCAACTGCAAAAGTTTTCTTTTTTTTTAAAGATTTTATTTATTTATTTGACACAGAGAGAGGGATTACAGGTAGGCAGAGAGGCAGGCAGAGAGAGAAGAGAGAGGAGGAAGCAGGCTCCCTGCCGAGCAGAGAGCCCGATGTGGGCCTTGATCCCAGGACCCTGGGACCATGACCTGAGCCGAAGGCAGAGGCTTTAACCCACTGAGCCACCCAGGCGCCCTGCAAAAGGTTTTAAAAAAAAAATTCCTGGGCGCCTGGGTGGCTCCGTGGGTTAAAGCCTCTGCCTTCGGCTCAGGTCATGATCTCAGGGTCCTGGGATCGAGGCCCGCATCGGGTTCCCTGCTCAGCAGGGAGCCTGCTTCCTCCTCTCCCTGCCCGCCTCTCTGCCTACTTGTGATCTCTCTCTCTCTGTCAAATAAATAAATAAAATCTTAAAAAAAAATTCCTGTGAAGTCAGCATTGTTAGCCCATTTGACTGATGTGGAAATTGAGGTTTGCAACAATCATAAATCACGTGATCTTATGCCTGACCTGAGTTCCAAGGAGGACTTGGGGCTATGACATAACCTATGTCTGAAACCCTTAAGATTATTCTGAGGACTTCTCTGGGCACCCAAGTTCCCTGCCTCTTTTCCTCCTCACATTTGCTTGCTTCCTTCCAGTGGGAATAGGTTCTGGACATATAAAATTGGCTTCTCACTCATCTTTCTATTACCAGTGCCAGCCTCAGGACTGGCTGACATCAGGTAGGCACACTCATGCACTACTGAACTGAAGAATGAAGAGAAAACTCACAGTGTCAAAAGGAAAGGGGGAGATCACACTGGAGGTTATGGATAAAAGTGATTCCTCTGCATGAGAGAAATGAGAGCTGAACATGTGTGAGGAATTTGTTGCAATGTTGTATAGAACAAGCAAAACATTTTCAGTATTGGGGGATGTTATATAAATTATTATACACTCATATAATGAAACACCATAAAGCTATAAACAATGTTGTACAGGGCATGCAGTGGCAAAGGGGGCAAACATTTGTTCTTTGGAGGTCAAAAAAAAAAACCCCTTAGATGTTACAATTATTTGAACCTTCCAAAGGACAACAATATATAAACAGATATACAGTGTGTCTGTGGTACTGAAATTTCACGCTGGTTGAGAAACATTTCTACAGTAGAATCATCCAGGACAAGGATGGATGTTAAACACAAGAAACCGTGATACGTTAAACATGAGTGTTACATGAGAAGAGCGGGCTGCAGAGGCATATGACACTACTTNCCAACCCCCCCCCCCCCCCCCCCACAGGGATGGTGAGATACATACAGTCACTGGGAAAAACAGAAACAATAATTTTCTTTGAGAGTGGGATTACAGATTACTTCGATCTTCTTACTTACCTGCATTTTTTTTAAAGTTCCTATCAAAATATATTCCTTGTGAGAAAAAGGCCTCTGCATGTGTTTCGAGAAATCAGATTATTGCTCATCTTGGGCTAAAACCAGAGGGAACAGCAGAGCCCTTGATATTTGCTGCTTCATCCTCAATCTTTCTTCCCACCAACGAACTTTCCTCTTGCCACCTGGGGACACTCACTCAACTTCACTTCAAGGAACCACTATGGCATCCAAAGCCCAAAGCTTCCAGCACAAGATGTCCTTCTTGGGGCCCAAACCGCCCCGAAGCCCAGCAGCCAGTTTTCAGGGAATCTGAGAGAACTGAACAGAGTATTCTAACTGCCTCACTTCCCACCCCTCCCCTGCTATGCTCCTCGCGGGCTGTCTGAACAATCCCGTCTCCTTTCCAACTGGCCTTACTGAGATTTAGCTGTTTCTTTCCCCTTTTCCAAGCTGCCACCATTTGTCTAACTCATAGGCCTCCACCCCACGCAGGGCTGGAGAGAGCAAACATGGGGTTTCTCTGCTGTCTTTGTGACCTTTAATTCTTCGTTGTGGTACACGGCCTCTCCAGTGGCCTCCATGACCAGTGCCTCTTTCTGTTTGCACCTCTGCACAGTCTCCCCACACTGAGTCAGGACTCATCTGTGTAACTGACAGAGAATGACAAAGGTAGCAGTTTATGGCTTCCTACACAAGGATATTATGGGCGTTGCACCTTCCACGTTGCCTCTTTGACTGCCTGCTCTGAGGAAAGCCAGCAAGCATGAGAGCAAAATACTCAGCAGCCCAGTGGAGAGGGACTGACAACAGCCAGCCCCGACCTGCCAGCCCCGCGAGTGAGCTGCTTTGGCCGTCTATGCCCCAGCCCCAGTCAAGCCTTCAGATGACTGCAACCCCAGCCCACTTCGGACTCTGCCACCACCCGAGTGACACCAAACAGAACTAGTTGGCTGAGCACTGATTAATTCCGGACTCACAGAAATTTTGTCAGAAGCCACTAAGCTTGGGGATAATTTGTTATGCATCGATAGACCACTAATACATTTGTGTTTTTAGAATCCTCCTATCCAGTACCACCTGAAACAGATGGGTTGCAAATTTTAAAACAAGAGGAAATCATGATGACTCATCAGTCTTAATAAGTTATTCTGGTCTGTTCCCTGGACTAAACTTCCTCACTTTCTCCTGACTCTTTTTTTTCGTGGATGGTTCTGATAACCAAATATTCTCCAGCAGACCCTGAGTTTGTCAGCCCACTTACAATCTCAGCCTCTTGGTCTCTTACCTCATGGAAATCCTCTTGGCCAGCAAGTGAGTCAATAGGTAGAAATCAGGCAGACTAGGGGTACAACCTCCCCAAGGTCCTAAAAAGTCACCCATGCCTTCCAGGCAGAATTCCACAACCCTGTTTGACCTGACTTGAAGTAGATTTTTAAAAACCATAAGTAGGTGCATTTTAATAAACTCTAAGCCTGACTGCAACTTAATCTGACCCATATTAAAAGCCAAAAAAGAAATTATGTTATCACTTCACTCAGTTCTAAATTTGCCCTTTCGTTCTAATGGGCTTTGATTTTTATTCACATTTGCAATTGTTGACTCTGGCTTGTATTTGTTTTAGCTACTTTTCAGGGTTTTAAGAAAGTAATTTTTCTTTTGCCCATATTAAATTGACTATAATATTTTAAGATTCTTTTCAACTTTGCTCACATTTGCCCATTTGTTGTTTTAACAGGTCTTAAGTTGTTTCAGCTGTGTTTCAGTTAAATATTTTCACTTAAAAATTATCATCTGATGTTAATGCATTTTAAGAATGCAATTACATTTATTTCAGTGCTTTTACATTCATAGTTGCTTTTAATATGTTAATACTTTATTTAGTTCTAATCTATTCTTGGAATATGATTATAAAATGCTATGGGGAGAGGAAAAACTATTATAAGAGACTTCTTTAGGCTTCTGTTGTAGTACAAAAGGCCAATATAGAGGATTTAATGAGGATTCATGGAGATTCAGAAGATCTTGGTCACAGCTCTGGCCATCTTAGCCAAATAACTAAATCAAAGTCATTTCACGGTTCCAAGTCTGTTTACCCATCTGTGAAATGACACGCCCCCTGTTTGGGGCCAAATTCAGAAGGTGACATGGCAACTGTTTTGACAGCAGCTCCAGTCTTCACCATTTTCTGCCATCACACAGACTTCTATGTGTTCAAAATTTTAAAAAAAGAATTTTCAAGAGAAATTTTATCTTACCATGGTAGATGGAAAACCTACGTCACTTTCATCAAGGAGAGGTCACAGTAAAATACAAAAGAAAACCAACAGTTATTAAATTCTAGCAAGGCACTCCCAAAGGCTGGCCCAGTTTGAGAATTGTTAAAGGCATAACTGGTACCCAACTGAGGCATTTTTCTTGATGTTTTTAAAAAAAGATGTAGCATGGGATTGAAAAAGAACTGGAAAGCATGACTTTCTCACTCTATGATTCAGTGTCATGTAATAAGGTTTCTCGTTTCACCTAAAGTCAAGGGCGAGCTACTGCCAGCAGTGAGTAGTCTCATACTTTCTGACAACCCGGTGTAAGGTATGCTGTGGAACAAAATGTTTAATGATGTTCCAGGAACAAGTTTCCTGGCTCTTCAGATCTTCTCCTTTATGTGCTGTCTGTCTCTTTAGCAATCCAAGATGGAAGGTATTCTGTTAGAAGGCCAGAAATGTGAGCTGATCTATTTTATTTTATTATTTTTTTAAGATTTTATTTATTTATTTGAGAGAGAGAGAGAGAGAGAGAGGGAAGGAGCAGGGGGAGGGGCACAGGGAGAGGGAGAAGCAGACTCCCCACCGCGAAGTGGGGCTCCATCCCAGGACCCTGGATCATGACCTGAGCCGAAGGTAGACGCTCAACAAGCTGAGCCACCTGAGTGCCCATATTTTAAAGCTTATTATATCAGGGACCTTCGGGAAAGGGAGAAATTGAGGCTGCAAAGGAGAGTCCCCTCTGCTAGAAGGTGGCTCCCCCTCTTTCCGAAGAGGAAAAGGGAAGAGCTTGGGAGAAGGGGATTTGCTGCAATACAGAGACACTCAAAAATAATTTAGAGGTTGTTCCAGTCTGGGATAACTGATGGTCTTTAGTACATTCCAAATATACAAAAGTGTTTTATGAACTTAAATCTTATACCAAATGTAAGGCATTATGGAATTATCCCGTTAGACTGTGATGTGGTTATTATGAGTGACAGCAGAATGACCCTAATGCAGTTCACCTGATGTGGGAAGGCACTTCATTCAAAGGCCAACTTTGAGAAACTGGGAGTTCATTTAGGGGTGACCCAGCCAACTTTGAGCTCAGCAAACGTGAAGCCCTGAGTCAGCATTTCCCAAAGCACTTTCTCAAGAATGTCAGCACCAACAGAACTCTGTGAAAAAATCCTCCAAATTTAAAAAAGGTTCTGTGACCCTTTTGGTAAAGTCTACTTACCATATCATCGTCTTAAAAATCTATAATCCACATTAGTACAGTAAAAGCTCCGAGAAGTCCTATAATAAAGAATTTGCTCACCTTTGTTTGATCATGTCTGTCATTTGTGGACAAAACAAGCTTTCATTACTAACCCAGCAAAACTCATATTCAGGGCCACCGTAACCGATTTCTAATGGGGTACCACCACCAACTGGGCACTCTGGAACCAGGACAAAGTTAAATACGGAGGAAGAAACACTGTTCTCTTTCCTTAAACGCTTTAACAAAGAGCGGTTTTACTCCGGAATCAAGGTCAAAGTATTTCCTGGAAATTTCAGGAAGGGTTTTGGGACTTATCAGGCATTTTGGTCATCAAGCACTTGAGGTGGCCTATCTCATTTAACACCGTAAGAACCCTGTGAAGGCAGGCGCTACGGTCTCCCCCATGTGTACAGAGGAGGAAAAGAAAGCTCCAAAAAGGTTGAGCACTTTGTCAAATATCAGTGCTAAGTGGTGGGTCCAGGACAAGAAACCAGACCATCCCCAGTCCTCAACTATTTGGCTGCCCCCTTTTGCAGGCAACTTCTCTCCTCGGAATCTTAAGGAAAAGCAGATTTCCAAATGGGCACATTTTATCACCTTCCCCCAAATTCCACTGGATGTACACAGAAATGGGTTCACAGAAGACAAACACCCTTTTTCATTCCACAGCTCCGCCTCTCTCCTTATTCTCTGGACCACAAGTCTGCTTCAGAGGTGAAGAGGTTCGAGGGCTAGTCACTTCCAGAGCAGCTGCTTTAGACACTCATACCCAGCCCTGAGAACTACCCTTGCGCAGTTTATTCAGACTATTCTTATACACAGCAAACACTTAGGTAATCTAATCTGTCCAAACATTTACATCCCACCCAATCTTTTAAAAACCCTGGGTTCTTCCAGCACTTTCGAAGGGGCCTTGGAAGGCAGTTCCCATGGCTCATTGTAGGTTGCATGAAAATATAAATGTCAGATTGGCAATGGTTTATTAGGTCTCACTGATAACTACAAAGTACAATACTTTGGGTATTTTCCCAACACGGGCTCTCCCAGAAGAGGCAGAAAAAAAGGTTTTATCTGAGAGGCCTCAGATTCTGGCCCTATCATCCATTACACTGTCTTCTTAGAACTCCACTGAGAGGCTTGGAACATAAGACTTGCAGCCGGTTCCTGTGGCTCACTGGGGACCCAGGAGATGCCCTAGGCCCAGGGAGCCCCACTCTGGTTGGCGGCTGGAACTGAAGGTTCCCTCCTATTCAGTCCTTTAGCCCCTGAGAACCAAACCCAGAAGCAGGGTGGGTCCCCAGCCGTACCTGCAATGGGCTTCGATTGGGGTGCATTGCATTTAAAAAGCCAAATGACATCCAGGCCCCGCAGGGTCACAATTCTCTACCCCTTGCCCTCATAAAGGTAGACCTGTGTTTGACTGACAGATTCCAGAAAAGTCTGGAACAATCACTAGTAACCTGTTGGGCTTCCCTATTCATTCATCCATTCCTTCACTCTCCTGTCAATCTACCTTCCCTCTCTCCTTCCCCAACCCCGCCTACCCTCCCCTATGCTTGCTTCCTTCCTTTCTCTTCATTAAACCCTTACCATAAGCCAGGTACTGTTTCTGTTGCTAGGGAGATGGGGGAGTACAGTAAATATGGTCTTGCTCTTACTAAGAACCATATCTGGGTCTGAATGAAGGGGTACCTACATTCACCTGTTGTTCACTTATCCCATTTCCTCTTCGAGCTGAATTAAATTCCCAGGACCTCTCGTCGTTGGGTGCAGCCACATGACTTGACTGAGTTCCGGCCAATGGAATGTGGGAAGAAGCCACGTACAATACCTCCAGACCTTGCAGGTGAAACCTCCCGCCGAACCCCATACACTTCCTCTCTTCCATCACGAACGGTCCTATGGCAGAGGGCCCACTGGAGGTCTCCGGGGCACTAAGTGACAGTGAATCCTTAAGGTGGAAAGAGCTAAAGTCCCTGAATGACTTTGTGGAACTTTGTCCCACTTACTCACCACCTACTCACCTTGGTCTGGGATGTGAGTGGGAAATACACCAATCAATAGGTAGCAGCTAAGTGTTGTTTCCACAGAACTTAACAAGGGTTATAGCTAAACAAACGGGTATGGGCAGAGGCGATCTGACAAATTAGTGAAGGAAGATGGACTCTTCAATCAGTGGCTAGGACAAGTGACCCAGAAGAGGGAAATAAAGACTGGATTCATTGTTCACATCTTGCAAAAGTACATTCCAGGCTGACTGAAAAGTTAAACTGTAGAAAGCAAAACTTGTAAGCTTTGAGAGGTATAAATAGGACAAAATCTTTAATATGAGCAGTAGGGAAGAGTATCTTGAAAGGACACAAAAGCAAAACCAAACAGGAAAAGACCGGAAGAAAACTGATTGCATTCAAATAAAGAGTTCAGTATAACAAAAAGTCTTCATAAACAAAAAGATAAGCGATTAGCTAGAGCAGGGGCCGGCCGACTGTAGCCCCTGGGCTATAATCCGGCCCTCTGCCTGTTTTTTGTGAATACAGGTTTACTGGAAGACAGCCATGCTTATTTGTCTGTGTGCTGCCTGTGGCCGCTCTCACGCTGTAAGGACAGAGCTGGAGAGCTGTGCCAGAGTCTGCGGGCCACCCTGCCTGAAGCAATTGCTATCTGGCCCTGTGAAAAAAGAGCTTGCTGACCCCTGGTTTTGAAGAAATCATTTGTAACACACACAACTGACCGAAGATTAGTGTGTGCTCAATTGACGCGTGCGTGTAAGGAGGCATTGTCCGCAGGGGCTAATAAATGAGCAAAGTGCACACGCCCGTCAGTGTAGAAAGAGATCAACTGTGAAGTGCTTACACACTAGAATGTATGTGGTAGGAGGGAATTAGGTTCGCATGCATCAACGAAGACAAATTTCAACAGAAAGCCACAAAAGGTAACATACAACATGACACCATTTTTAAAATACATGGAACAAATGGAACATTTATGTTCTGTGAAACATGGAACATCTATGGTTTACGGAGGTACACAAGTCATAAACCATAAAAACACGCAGAGAAGAACACTCCTTACCTTCAGTATACTAGTTTCTGCTAAGGAGATCACGGAATATGAAGAAATGATGAGGCACGTTTAGTTACTTCTGTGTCTTTAAATGTTTGTGTTAAATACGGGAAAATGGGAGCGTGCAGTAAATATCAGTGGTGAGTACACCATGTTCTATTTTCTGTACTTTCTTCTACATTTAATGTTTTTTAATTTGAGTAAAAATAATATAAGAGAATAAAAAGACCCAAATTATTGGATAAACCCTTTAAATGGAGCTCCCAAATTATAATGCAAAGAAAACCGTGTCCCCCGAACATGCGGGCAGTGAAGGTTTACAGCAACACTAGCTCTGCCATTTACCAGCTGTTGCTCCGACTCTCGATGCCCCTTTGTCTCATTCTGAAAATAAAGATAATATCTACCTCATAGGTTTGGTTTGAGAACTAAATGAGATAATCCATGTAAAGCACTGTGCACAATGCAGACATGTCATAATTGCTTAATGAACAACAAATATTATAATGACTATTTTTATTACTGTAAGTAAATCCCTCTTTAAGCATAAATTAGTACATCCAATGCAAAAAAAAATGAGTAAAACCACATTAATCATGATTCATCCTAAAGGCAGAAAGTTTGTCAAAACTGGTAAGTAAGTGGATGGGTTATGGACATTGGGGAGGGTTTGTGCTTTGGTGAATGCTCTGAAAGGTGTAAGCCTGATGATTCACAGACCTGTACCCCTGAGGCAAAAAACAAAACAAAAAAAACAAAAAAAAAAAACCAGGTAAGTAAGAGCTGGGCAAGTTTATTTTTGAAGATGGTCTAGGAAAAGCAATTCATGATGTACCGAAGGACTGCATCCACGGAAAGGGGCTGTCTGCCTGGAGTCTCAGGAAGGGGAGGCCTTGGAACAGGAATTACCTCCAGCTGCAGCCTGGGGAGAGCATGTCCCGGGCAAATCTGATGAATGTCTCTTTTTTGGAGACATGCTTTCTGATCATGAATCAAGAAACATCAGACTCCAAAACATTAAGTCCTCTTAGGGCGCCTCCACTCAAATTCAATGGTCAAGTGACCTTTTAATAAAAGTACTGTAATATCAGTAACTACCCTGGTGCTTGACACTTACATATTATGTCATGTGATCCTCAGTACAATTCAGTAGAAGGAAAGACTGCCACCCTATTTTATAAATAAGAAAACTGAGGTTCTGTGAATTTAATAAGATTACACAAAGCTGCACACTGAGTTGCCAACTTCTGTTTAAGTTATCCTTGTCCAGCAAAACAGCTCATGTTCATTACATCATATTAGGATAACTGCTCTTCAACCAGAATAATAATTGGCTTCCCCTACACATACTCCTCCAGGGAGAAGAACATGGGGACTAACTACCCTGAGTCTTCAGGTCACCTGGCAGTTGCATTTAATTATTCTTAATAATTTAGAGCTCATGTAATCCAAGTCACTAACATCTAATGTCTGCTTCCACAGGGGAGAAAGAACCAGACTCTGTAATGTTGGGTTCAGACAACTTCCCCTTTTTAGGGGTGCTGTCAGAGTGTCTACTCGGTCTACCTCTCTCCTATTCTGACTTTGCTGTTTTTTCTGACATTGCTATATTGTTCAAGGTTAGCACACTTACGCAATTAGGAGAGAAAGAAGATGGTCCACACAGAAGAAGCTGGGCTCACAAGGGAGTGTGAGTGACCATTACACAGAACCATCACTTAGCCCGGCAAAGCCTATGACACTTTTAGGTTACGTTTGCAAACGTGGCAGAAACCTGACTCAACAAACCAAAAAGGTGCTGGCACAAATTAGTTGGCACAAGCACCAACAATCACCTCTTATTTCTCCTTCAACAGGTGCATAGGATCATCATTGCTAGAGTAGACAGGTAATTTCTGTCAGCCAACGTGTTAAACAAAGGCTTGCTCGTGGTCTTAATTCTATTTATTCTTCTCCCTGGTACCATAAAAAAGATAATTCAGCCCAGAAATTTTCAGCAGGCTCTCAAAATATCTCTCCTTCCTATGCATCTGGTCCTTTACTCTTAAAAATCTATCAAAAAGCCATAATACAAATTCTGGGATTATTAACAAAAAGAACCTTTAAATAGTACTTGTTGAAACAGCAAAGTGAAGATGTGTTGCAAGATAACCCATGAACTTTTTTTTTTTGTTTTTACCCCGTGACCTTTGGTGTAACTAAATATCAGCCAATCGATCAGAGCCAATCATATAAATATTTAATCATGTATTTCAATATAATCCTTTCTTGGAAAAATTATTCAGAGATAACAAGGGTTCCAATATGATCACCCAAAATATGGCACCATCTTGAAAGTGTGCAATATAATGGATGGGTATCACATTATTCATGATTCCTGCCCCGCCCATTTTTCATGAGGACGTAGTAGCTTAAATTTCCCAAGGAACAGAAATGTGGTGCTGGAAAAGTACAAAGATATCTAACTTAGAAATGAGACATAGATGCGAAATTTCAAAATGAAAGCTGTTTTGAATATATCCCACCATGTTTCAGTATCTCTTACTTGTAGAGAGGTTGGATTCCTTTAGCTAGAGTGTCATCAAATAGTTGTGATTGAACTAGTGTTAACAGAATTCAAACAAGGTAAAGGTAACTTTCATGTTGATTTCATGTTATTCTTTTTCTGTAGACCCAAAGGCCATTTTCAAGCAGGGACTGGTCTGGAAATGGGGATAAAACTCTCCGGGGACAAACCAATAGCTTTCCGTACTAGGCAGAAATCATCTTTAGTAGCACAGAACAAAAATAACAAAGGTGGGCATTTATTGGTAAATTCTACTGGTGTGTCTCCAAAATTCTCTGATCTGACATTCAGCCTGTATGGGAATCTGGTTCCAAGATAGGCTCTTGGCTAGGACTGAAGCCACACACTACCTGATTCTGCTAGTGCAGTAATTTATCCCTGCTGCCATTCCTGGCCTCTATCCTGCTTTTCATTCTCACATTTCCAACTTCTGCTCAATAGCTCTTCTTTAATATCCCAAGTCTACTTCCAAATAAGTACATCTAAAACTAAACCCCACCGTTCAAAACACACACACTTACAAACAATAAACAAGGCCTCCCTGCTCCCAACCCAAAGGGAATCATTCAACCTTTTTCAATAAATCGTGACTGTTTCCAAAACTTTAAAAAGAGCTATGGACATATGACTAAAGCGATCCTTTCCAGCTCACCCATAAACATTCATAGGGTCAACAGTCTCTAAAGACTGGGTAAAACATGGGACTTTCAGCAAGTTCGTAATCAAAGCTCCTCGAGACAAAAAGAATCCCCCAGTAAAAGCCTCTATATGCCTTGTCACCTGAATTAGGACATTTAGAGCTAATTTGTTTTCTTAAGTTTCTATTTTAATTCCCAGTAACATATAGCATTATACTAGCTTCAGGTGTACAATATAATGATTCAACACTTCCATCAGAGCTCACTTAAATGATAGATTTCATTTGCTTTTGTTAGTAGAAGCCTGTGCTGTGTTTTTTCTCACTACCTGAGTCCTTGTTCTAACAGAGAAATTTCAGCTAAAGAGATGGTCGTATAGAAAAATGATACTAGTAATTGCATCAAAGCCTCAGAGAGCTGGTGTCAGTATGAATCTGCTGAGATGGAAGGGAGTGTATACACCACAGCCAAGAGGTCAGTTGCTTGGGGGCAAGGGTAAGTATGACAAATCGGAAGTCAAAAATGACGTGATTCTCCTAAGACACTGTTGCCAAAGACAGACTTGTTCCTCCCCTCAAAGCAGTATTTTTAAAACTTTTAAATTAGTCACATATTAAAACTAATCCTTTTATATATCTACTCATTCATTCCAATGAATATTGACTGAGCCCCATTATGTGCCAGGCATTGTTCTAGCTAGTGGAGATATGGCCACGAACAAGGGAGAGGAAGTGCCTGCTCTTGTGGGGCTTTCATTCCAGCAAATAAGTAAACCAACGCTATAAATTTCAGATAGTCCCAAGTACTCTGAAGAAAATAAACAGGGTTATGCATTAGAGAGTGGTGGGGTATGATCATGAAGGCCACTCGAAAGAAGGTGACTTTGAAGTGAGATCTGAATGACACGGAGGGAACTGTAAAAAGATCTGGAGGTCAGAAGAGTCCAAGGTGTATAAGCAGCAGGTGCAAAGGTCCTGCCAGGCGAATGCAGAAAGACACCAGTGTGGCTGGAGTAGAGCGAGAGCGGGAGAAGGGGTATGAAGCCAGTGTCATTGATCACGAGTGCACGGGAGGTAATATTAGTGTGCTGGGTCGGCCATATAGATACCACAGACTGGGGGGCTGAAACAACAGAAATTTTTTTTCTCATGGTTCTGGAGCCTGCAATTCCAAGATCAAGATACTGGCAGGGTTGGTTTCCCTCTGAGGCTTCTTTCCTTGGCCTGCCAACGGCTACCTTGTAGATGCCACTTCACTGGACTGTCCCTCTATGCATACTCATGCACTTGTGTTGGTCTCCACGTGTCCTAATCTTTTATCAGGATACCACTCAGACTGGATTGGGGCCCATCCCTGAAGGCCTCATCTTAATTTTACCTCTTGAAAGGCCCTATCTCCAAATACAGTCCTATTCTGAGCTTCTGGGGGTGAGGGCGCCAACATATGAATTTCAGGGGGAAACAATTCTGCCCACAGTAGAGATCAAAGAAACAAAAAGAATTATGAATTTTCTCCCAAGCACACAGGAAGGCCATGGAGGGTCTGAGGCAGGGCAGCCCAACAAACAGTAACTGCCTGCCGTGCTGTGGGAGAGGAGGTGGTGGAGGTGAAAGCAAGAAGACCCTATTTCGGAGGGTATTTGCAGTAGCCCCGACAAGAACTGATGGTGGTGTGCCCCAGGGGGGAGGCATAGAGGTGGAGAGAAGAGGCAAGATACAAGATGTATGTGGGAGGTAGAAAAGATAGCACTTGTGAATGGATTGAACAGGATCAATGAGAGGAAGACAGGCCTTAAGACTCCCAAGTGTTGACTCCCAAGGGTTTGGCTTGAGCAACTGGGTAGGCAGTAATGCTATTTACTGAGATGGAAACAGATTCTCTTTTATTATACACATGCATAAAAGAGAAACATGACTTCAACACATGATGCTAGGTTCATCATTAGAAGTCTTGAAAACAGATGTGTGAAGATAGCAGGGCCCAAGTGGCCAGTTAGAAAGCAAATCAGGAACTCCCTGGATCAGACTAAGAAGGGTGAGAGCACAGTACTTTTCTAATCAGTTAAAACAATTTCTCAGAAGAAGTTGAATTCTAGGAGTTATTCAAATCATGGGTATGCCAGAGAATGTTGGATGTCTTCCAAAACCCATGATCTTCCATGCTAACAGAATTTCTAGATGAGCTTATGGCTACCCCCTCCCAAGAGTACATTTCTGGGCCTTCCTTGCAGCTAGGTGTGGCCATAAGATGCTCTCTGGGCAGTGGAATGTAAGTGGAGGTGTCATATGACAACTTCCTGGTAATCTGCATATAAAAAGGCAGGTCTATCACTTTGGTCATTACTCTCCTGTCTTCTTCAATATCCTGCTGCCTGGAATTGAAATATGATGGCTGGAACTCTAATTGCCTCTTGGAATCTAAGAATTAGGACCAAATTCTCGGGATGGAACAGTGCTGAGGTGAAAGGTTCCAGAACCTCCTGGAGACTCTGTGGAGCTAAGCCATCATGCCAGCATCAGATTATCGTCCTCTGGACATTTAAGTAAGGGAGAAATCAAATTCCATCTTGTTAAAGCCACTTTGTTTTGGGCTCTGCTTCTTAACACTGAACTAAATCTGAGCTGATATAATATGAGAGGGATAGTCTTTGGAACACTATGGTGGAGGCAACTACACACTGTTCCAGGCATCCTTTCAATTTAGTAATAACTGATTTCTAAAGAATCTGTCCTAATCCCATAGTATACAAGAGTGTTGGGTTCCTATGATAATAATCATGCTAGGTAGACAGGTAGGTAAAATTTTAAGAGCAAAACTATTGGATTAAAAGGAGCAGAGCTCCAAAGACCACTATTTGAAAACTACTGCCCTAAATGACAGTGAATGCTAGAGTTATTGAACAGATATCTTTCTACGATCTACCAGCTAATGTTCTCCCCCAAGGCTGATAACAGTTTTATTTCAGGAGTTATATGAATAGTAAATATTTTCAGGGTGAAGACAAGCTACACAGGTGAGGAGCCATCAATAGCTGGAGGTCTGTTTGAGTGTACATGCAGCAGAGAGCAAAGCAGGAGATTGATATTTGGACTGATCTGGGTATCCTATATTGTCAAGTGTAGCAGGGCCTGCATGCTGTTCATTTGCCTGTCAAGTATAACTTTTTGTAAGAAGAAAGGAGAGGGGAAAAAAAAGGAGAAATCAACCCATATGACTATAACCAACTGATTTTCAACAAAGGCACCAAATCATTCAATGGGGGAATAATAATCTCTTCAACAAATGGTGCTGGGACAACTGGATGTCCACATGCAAAAGAAACAAGTTTGACCCCTTCCTCACACCATTTACAAATATTAACTCAAAATGGATCAAAGAGCTAAATGTAAAAAATTTAAACTCTTAAAATCTTAGAGGCAAACATAGGTATACATTTTCATGACCATGGATTAAGCAGTGGATTTTAAAATATGGTACCCAATGCACATGCAACAAAAGAAAAAAAATACATTTTGGACTTCATCAAAATAAAAAGTTTCTGTGTTTCAAAAGACACTATAAAGAAAGTGAGAAGACAACTCATAAAATAGGAGAAAATACTTGCAAAGCACATAAGTGATAAGTGTCTAGACTATATAAAGAATTCTTACAACTTAACAATAAAAACACAATATAATTTTTAAATGGGCAAACGATTTGAATAGGTATTTCTAAAAGAAAAAGATAAACCAGTGTTAAGTAGGCAGATGAAAAGATATTCAACATCATTAGTTATTAAGGAAAAGAAAAATGAAATCACAATGAGATATCACTTCACTCCCTACTAGGATGGCTGAAATGAAAAAGATTGACAATAACAAATGTTGGAAAGGATGTGGAGAAATCAGAACCCCCATATGTGCTGGTAAGAATGTAAAATGGTGCAGCTGCTGTGGAAAACAGTTGGAAGTTCCTCAAAAAGGTA
Source organism: Ailurus styani (assembly GCA_002007465.1). NCBI lineage: Eukaryota > Metazoa > Chordata > Mammalia > Carnivora > Ailuridae > Ailurus > Ailurus styani. The sequence goes on from LNAC01000425.1 coordinate 1,266,571, forward strand.
ATGATAGAGTTACCATATGACTTAGCAATTCCACTCCTAGGTACATACCCAAGAGAATTGAAAACATATGTTCACATAAAAAATTTGTACATGAATGTTCACAGCAGTATTTTTCATGTCAGCTAAAAAGTGGAACCAATCCAAATGTCCATCGATAAATGAAATGAATGGATAAAAATGTGGCATGTCCACACAGTGGAATATTATTTGTCAATAAAGAGGAATAAAGAACTGAGCCGTGCTACGATGTGGAAGACCCTTGAAAATAGTATGCTAAGTCAAAGAAGCCAGTCACACAACACACATACTGTATGATTCCATTTATGTGAAATGTCCAGAGAAAGATCAAATTCACAAGGGACAAGATGAGGGGGTAAATGGGAAATAAGAGGTTTCTTTTGGGGATGACAGAAACATTCTGGAATTAGGTAGTGATGATAGTTATACAACGCTGTGAGTATGCTAAAAATCACTGAATTGTATACTGTAAAATGGTTAAAGGGGTGAATTTTACGTTTTGTGAAATTTATCTGTAAAAACAAACAAAGAGAAGGAAAGGAGACAGGGCTATCCTGACCTTCAAACCATGCCCAAAAGATGTCTCTGCCATATTTCAATAAGCACTCAGTGGTTAAAAAAAAAAAATCAATATGAAGTACCTTTCATTTTACTTGAGTTTAATCATTTTGTGAAAGTAGCAACTTACAGGAGCAATTTAAACCTTAGTAGGCAGGAAAGGGTTAAGAAAGGCCTAACAGGAGGCCTGTGATGCCCAAACCCCGTACATTTCAGAGAAAGTCCTGTCTTAAGGACTGGCCCTTGACCAGGCTCCTTGGAAGATAAGCCCTGAGCCCTTGGAATATTGTCCAATAAAAGTATTCACGTATGTCCAAGGCCTTGGATATACTGTACGGTGTGACCACACACGTTGATCTTAGCAATGCAGTTTAATGATGAACACCTGTTTTTGCTTGCGGTGTGGGAAGGTACTACAGTCTGAGTAGCTGAGGTCAGTCATGCAGGTGCTGTATGCCCCCACGGCTGACCCTAATAAAAACCCTGGACACCAGGGCTTCCCAGGCTGGCAACACTTCTCACGAGTTACCACACTTTTTTTTTTTTTTAAGATTTTATTTATTTATTTGACACAGAGAGAGAGATCAGATCACAAGTAGGCAGAGAGGCAGGCAGAGAGAGAGAGGAGGAAGCAGGCTCCCCGCTGAGCAGGGAGCCCGATGCGGGCCTCGATCCCAGGACCCTGAGATCATGATCTGAGCTGAAGGCAGAGGCTTTAACCCACTGAGCCACCCAGGCGCCCGAGTTACCACATTCTTGCTGGGAGAAATAGATGTATCCCTGCATAACTCTACTGGAAGGAGATAACTTGGAATCTTGCACCTGGTTTCCCCTGGACTTCACCCCAGGAACCTTTTCCTTCCACTGATTTTAATGTGTAACTTTTCACTGTAATAAACCATCACTGTGAGTCTGACACCTTTCTTGAGTCCAGTGATTCCATCCATCAAATCATCAAGCCTGAGGGTGGTCTTGGCAATCCCTAACACATTGAGTTTTGAAGGTTCAGGATGCTGCCATATCCAGTGTACTTAACATGCAAGCAAATCACATAGGTGTAGAAGCTGAATATGATATTTAGTCACACGAGGGAAAGATGGAGCCTGACCACAGGCCACAGCTTTAACTGGGGCAGGATGGCAACCTAGGAACTGAATGGAGGACCTGAACACATTTACTCAGCCAGGCTTAATAACCAGCTTGTGGAAAAGGGGTCCCAGTTGAGAAGAGCAGTGCTCACAAACCAGAACTCCAGAGAATCCTTAAGAAACAAAGGAGGCAAAGTTATCCTAAAGCCTGGAAGAAACGTGGTTTCCTCAAGAGTAGGATCTGAGGAATGGCCATAGAGCAAGATCAGGAGAGAGCACAGGGCGAAAATTCTGGCTCAGGCCTAAATATCCTTCCAGACTTGGAAATAGTGCCAACTTAGAAATCTAAGAAATTTATGCTTGTACTTCAGACCGTAATTTCCCTAGAATGATCTATGAAGAAGAAGTGCAACAGGATATTAACATGTGTTTCACAGAGATCTATAATATGTTTGGAAGACACTGGGTTAAACCATTATAACTATTTTTTGTGGTTATTTTTAACTGCAGGACTTTCTCAGAGCCATTAATAAGCTAATCTGCATGATGAATTGTCAGGATAGGAATATAACACGCAGTACTCTCAACTGTAGTTGAGCACAGAACTCCCTTCCAAGCAGGACTTCAGAGATCTACCCGATCCAAAACCAGAGAGAGAAATATTGTTCATCCAGGAAAATGGAAACCCACACTCAGCAAAACACAAGCATGGTTTGTTTCAAAACTCTTTCTCCAGTGAACCCTTGTGCATGTGTGATGTCTTGCTTACCTTAGTTTTAGTAAAAGTGCCTGAGAAGCAGGAAGGGGTGTTGGAATGAGTCTAGGCTTTTAAGGAAGATAAACCTGAGCGTGACCTCAGTTTCCCCAGATGTGATGATCACACTCCTCAGGGTTGTTAGGAGGATAACAATGAGGTAAAATATCTGAATTACCTAGCAAGGGGCTGACAATAAGGGAAGGTAACAATAAATATGTAATTCCCTCCATCTCCTTCTTTATCTTTGAGACTTCACTCTCTTACAGCTCTGTTTGAGGGGCAAAGTAGGCATCGTCATACTTGCTCTGGTATTCACGGGAAGGTGTGCACATTGGCCCTCGTGGCAGTGGTGGCAACTGACCCAACTCCAGAACCCAGAGAACCAGGGACCCTGGGGATGACGGTGAGTGGGAACTCCAGGACAGATCTGGAACTGGCCGTGAGGGGAGGCCTTTCTCAACTGAGGAGGCGCTGTGACTAGTGGCACGTGTAAGCATCACTCTGCTATTAGAATAAATACCTTTCACTCACAAACTTCTCCTGGACAACCTCATTTTGCATCAGTGGTAATCCTGTAAGTAGGTTAATAACAGCTACACATTACAGGTGCCATCCTAGGCGCTGGGCAGTGTTTAATAGTAACCTCACTAATTCTCCCAGCAACTCAGAGTCCACAAACAAAGAAAATGGACTCAAAGAGGTAGAGTATCTTTGAAAGATGCAAGATTGGAACCAGGATGTGTCTGGCTCCAAATCCCAGTTAACCACTGCCCTCAGCTCACAATGAGCTCCAGCTTTTCTCACAGAGGGCCCCTCAGCTTTGCTGCAGCCAACTCCTAGGGGTGGTCTTGGGAAGAAAGTTCACCCACATGAAGAACCTGGTGTTGGAAGATAATTGAAAACGTCTTCATCTTTCTATCATTCTGTGCTTACGTGGCAGATTGCAGGGGGTCCTCAAAGACTCAAGCAAGTCCTCTGGGGACTGGTAATGTCTTCGGTTGGAATTTGTACTTTGATGTTTTAGGAAAGAAGATTGATGAAGAAAAACTTCTTGGTTCCAGGTTGGTAGATGATTGGCCATATAATTTTCATTCCCCTATCATCCATCAGCTCTGGATCATGGGGAAAAGTCTTCCAACTCCTTAGGGTTTTCTCCAGAATCCGTATCAGAAAACACTTAGCCACCTTTCACCAGCAACTCTGAGGTTGGGGAAAGAGGTTCAAAAAATATGTGTGGGACCACTGGTGATGGATGGAAGAAAGGTGTTACAAACAAGCCTGGTGTGTTGATTGCCCGAGCCAAGGAGAGAAAATAGTCTTCATTGGACACATGTATCCAATAGCATCTGGATCCATTTAGTAAGCGTATTTATTTCATAACAACATGAGATCATGATGCCAGGATGATTAATGATCTTTTATATTCTACCACTCTCTTTGCATAAATCCACACGTCTGTTAGGGAGATTAATTATCTGAGATGGGGCAAATATGCATTTTGGTTTCTTCCAAATTAGCAGCACCTGAGTTCTTGGAAAATAATTTCAAGGTTCTTAGGTAATGTGCTTATGTTTTCCCAAGGGGAAATATTGATGATAATCCTCAAACTGAGCAAGAAACAAAACAAAACAAAACAAAACAAAAAAGGAGGAAAGAGAATCTGAACTGAAATTTTAGTGATATGACTGAAAAATTTACTGCCAAGCATATTTTTAAATATACAGTATAATACCATATATTGTAACTTGCACTGGAGATAGAATACACTGGAATACATTGGAAGAGAAATGCTGTTCTCTATATGGCCAACTTCAGGATAAGTGATGTCCCCCTTGAACACCATCCAGGAGGATTTACAATCTGAAGTAACAAATGTCAAGGCATCGCCCAACCTCTGAGAAGAGCACAAGCTTTCTCTTTTCCCTTCAGGCCTCACCTGGGAGGGGCAGCCCAGACAATCCCAACTGGAGGGTCTGGTCACAGCCCAATGGGGCAGGTTTTCCATGTCTCATAAAGCAGGAGAGGTCCCCGCCTTTGCATGCTAGTCTTTTTGGATGGCCTTCTAGAGCAAGTTCCCACCCCACCCCCACCCACCCCCAGGTGGTTTCTGCGATGAGCTGCCACCACGGGAGGCAACCTACCCACAGATGGAATAAATGTAATGGCAGCTAGGGCCAGCTCTGCTCTTCAGCCTCTAGTGCTCTTCCTCAGAGACTTGTCCTTCTCGACTCTTGCTAACTAATCCTAAAGGCCCATCTAAACCAACCAGGCAAAGGGAACCAAAGGAACCTGCTCCAGGTCCAAGCCAAGGGGTCCTTATGAACCAAGGTGGAGCAGCCCAAATTTCTAATGTGAGGAGCAACGAAGAGGGGTCTGGAGGCGTGACAGCCAGTGAGTACAGGAAGACCTCCTTTAGCTGCCCGGGGCTGTTCTCTAGGTCAATGTTCCTGCAGGAACCACACCACAACATCAGGCTCAGACTAACCTAAACACCAGTAAAATACCCTCCCTGAGAACCCGAGGCACCAGCACCGCAGCCAGTGATGAGGCAGTGTCCCCCAGACGAGAGGCACTAAACATAAGACTCCAGAGAAGGAGTGTCAACAGTAACATGGAAAAACCTGACAGGGAAGGTTCTGGAAGAGGTGACATAGTCAAGACTCAATACCAATGGCTCTCAGGCCCACAGCCCTGGTCCTTCCTATAAAAAACAAAAACAAACCAGCAGAAACTCATCTAAAATGTCTTGCTTTATTCCCAGCACTGGCTGGTAGGAATGCAACATTGATGAGCTAGCACGTATCACATTGTTCATGACAACTTGAGAGGCCATTTATCATTTGCCTCCCCGTTCCCTCTTTAGCCAAAGTAGACAAGACTGTCGGCCAGAGCTTTGTACAAACAGCCCATGCTGACTGCCCGCTTCCTGCCCTATAGCTCTCTCATCTGAGGCTCTGGGGGCCTTGCCAGGAGCTTCAGCCACTGTCCCGGCTGACAGGGCACATACCGGTGCCCGGAGCTGGTGACACCCACACTCTGACTGCCAGAGTCACTTGGGGAGCCTTTATCTACACAGATGCCCATTTCCCCCAGAACTGGCAGCTCAGAGTGTCCTCCCAAGTGAGGGAGTTTAGGAACTGAAATAGTAAGAGTGGTAAGAGGGACACATGCAGACCTCATGTCAGGGGTCAGCACACCTAGAGCTGCATGTGACATTCTCCAGATGCAGGCTGCCAGGCCTCGTGGGGGAGGGTGGCCTCCGGAGCCCCCTGAGGATGGTAGAGGAAGGAGGGCCAAATAAGGAGCCAGAAGGCCCCCATGACTCGGGGGCCACGGAGTGGCAATAAGGGGAGCATGGGTACAATCTCGACAGGATGAGGACTGAGTGACACATCATTCCGTGCCGCCTTCGTCCAGCCAAGGAGACGTCCAGCTGGCCCAATGAGGGGATGTGCCCACTGGACTTGGCACGGGTAGGAGTGTGTTTGGAGACAGGAGCTCTGCACCATCATTGCCTGTAGCTTTAGCTCATTCCCCGTGGGCATCCCCAGGCCATCTCACTTGGGTCTTGGACATTAGCAGGCCCTTTGCAGGCGGCGAGCACCAAGCTAGAGATGGAGCCTGCTCCGAGCAGTGGCCCAGTGACTCCCCTATGGAGTAGGTTGCTGGCCCTGCTCTTCTCACCTCCCTGACTGTGGCCTTTCCTGCTGTGTTTTGGCTTCCATGCCTGTCTCTGGACATCTTGGTTCTGGTGACTCACTGGCCTTCCCTCCTGGGGTCATCAGAGTTTGGCCTCCCTATTTGGGTCTCTGCTCCGCTCTGCCTACCCCCACCTTCCGCCACTTCTGGTGTCCCCTCCAACCTGGGGAAGACAATGTCTGTGTGGTCTCAGGCCCATGGAATTCCATCCAAAACAAGGACTGAAAATCTCTCCAGGGAAGGGAGACTCCGACAATGATACTTGGAAGCTCACGTCTTGTGTGTGGAAGGATTTTCTGGATTTTAACCTATGTCTCCAAATAGACCAGTTCTAACCTTGCTCCCACTGACACACCATGCAGTTCTTGCCGGACCATATAAAATCAGAGCCTCCTGGAATTTCGTGGCAGACCAGTGTGGACATCAGGCAGCAGAGGTCAGATCCTGACAAGTCCTACCCCCCGAAGGAGGGATCAAAACATCTCTGATGCCATGTCTTGCAAACACCGAGTGGTCTCCTTTGCTCTTGACAACTTCTACTGGCTAGAAGAGTGGACACTTACCGTGCAGGTGTCCAGGAAGAATACAGTTCAGCTACGGTGAAGCACACATTCCAATCGGAGACCCTGAGTAGCAAATTGAGTCTCCTCAAATCCCTGGAGGAGCTCTTCGGGTAGCCCCAAGAACAAGTGTTATAAAAGAGATATTAAATTACTTCTCAAAGGAAAGCACAAGAATCACTTGAATGTTACTCTGAAAAAGGACAGCCCAGAACAGCAAGGAGAATCTTGGAAAAGGCAGAGTAACAAAGGGAAATCTGTGGTTTCAGATATTAACACATAGTACAAAGGAACTGGTAATGGAATCATATTAGTAGGATGCAATAGACAGTTTATTTTATTTATTTTTTTTTTTTGGAGAGGGAGAGGGAGAATATCTCAAGCAGTTTCCACACCCAGCATGGAGCCAGACGTGGGGCTCAATCTCACAAACCGAAGATCACAACCTGAGCCAAAATCAAGAGTCACATGCTTAATTGACTGAGCCACCCAGGTGTCCCGTTTTTAAATATTTTTATTTATTTGTTTGTTTATTTACTACAATAGACAGTTTAAAATATATCTTATAAAATATAAATGTGAAAAAAATTTAAAAACATGGATCTTTACAAATATAAATTTTAAATAAGTTATTGTCAACAAAATCAAAATGGTGTTGTGTGGGCCTAAAATGATGGTTAATAAAAAAAGGCAGTTTGGAAAATGGCTTGTGATGTAAGATGAAATCTTTAGAGAGGCAGAATAGAAAGATGTACAGACGCTGAGTAAACCAAGAGAAAATATAAATGGAACCAACTGGAAACATCCACATATCTGTGGAAGCACGCATGATGAATGATGCCCCCAGAGCAGTGGTCCATCTCATCCCCACCAAATCAGTGTCTGGGAGAGGAAGCCAGGCCGCAGCCATCTGCACAGTTCCCCAGGAAGCTGATTTCAACGTTCTGTCAGGCCTAGAGACCTCTGGCCTAGAGTTCAGAGCCAGGTAGAAGAGTCCAAGGAGAGCTAGGCTTCACCTCCCACCCCAATAAGTGAGGGTAAATAAAAATTTTATAGAAATCTAAAAAGAAGTTGTCATTATCAAAAAACATGAACCAACACCTCGTCAAAGTAGAATATAAATGACCAGAAGACCTGGAAAGGTGCTCAAAAAGAAACTAAGAAATAGGGGTGCCTGGCTGGCTCAGTGGGTTAAAGCCTCTGCCTTCGGCTCAGGTCATGATCTCAGGGTCCTGGGATCGAGGCCCGCATGGGGCTCTCTGCCCAGCAGGGAGCCTGCTTCCTCCTCTCCCTTTGCCTTCCTCTCTGCCTACTTGTGATCGCTCTCTCTGTGTCAAATAAATAAGTAAATAAATAAATAAAAAAGAAACTAAGAAATACCAGTGAAGATGGAAAAGAATGATTATCTCCAATGCACAAAAGTGTATGCTCAAAGATGTTTATTGAAGCATTGTTTTAAATAGCGAAAATCCTACAGACAATCTAGATGGCCATCAGTAGGTGATTAATAAAACATGCGATGATCTAGCCATTAAATGTGGGTACTTGGAGCAACTAAAAATCATGATCTTAATCTCTCTCTGATCATGATAAGGCTAAGCAATACAGGCTAAGCGACATTATAAATAAGATGATCTCAGTTTTTGTTTAAAAACTTAAATCATCTATAAAATCAAATAATTATGGCAGTTATTTCTGAGTGATGGAATCAGGGCCGATCATTTCTCTTTTATCTTCAGTCCCTGTTTTTGTTTAAAAACATACAAAAACAACAAAACCCCCCAACCTTTAATGAAAGAAAAGTTTTAGGTATTTAGGGGAAAATGACCACAGGGCAGAGAAGTTTTCTTTGTCTTACAGCAAAGGCACAGATTATTTTAAATAAAATAAGCTCTGTCCAGACTTCACCTTCTCCTTTGGAAAATATTATGTCCTGGGGCACCTGGGTGGCTCAGTAGGTTAAGCATCCAACTCTTGATTTCAGCTCAGGTTATGATCTCAGCATTGTGAGATCAAGCCCCACCCTGGTCTCCATGCTAGGTGTGGAGCTTGCTTAAGATTCTCTCCCTCTCTCTCTGCCACTGCCCCTATCCCTCCCCCAGAAGGAAGGAAGGAAGGAAGGAAGGAAGGAAGGAAGGAAGGAAGGAAGGAAGGAAGGAAGGAAAGGAGGGAGGGAGGGAAGGAGGGAGGGAGAGAGAGAGAGAGAGAAAGAAAGAGAGAGAGAAAGAGAGAAAGAAAGAGAAAGAAAGAAAGAAAGAGAAAGAAAGAAAGAAAGAAAGAAAGAAAGAAAGAAAGAAAGAAAGAAAGAGAACTTATGTCCTAAAAGGGGTTATCCAATTAGACGGATACTGTTTCACACAATAGTAACATTTCAGAGCAAAGAGATTTCCCTGGCTGTGATTCAGAAGGTGGGAGATGGTTCTTCGGGAAGAAGATGTTTATCAAGGCACTTTGTTGCTTTCTTAAAGCTTGCCAGCATGATCCATTTATTTTATTATCTGATTTATGATTTCTTAATTTGGAACCTAATTGAGTTCTCATATATTCTCACTACTGCCAGACATTACACACACAGCTGAAAGCTGAAAAGGCAATCAAAAAGAGCACATTATACTCTCTAGGTTTTTACCATTACTTCTTACTTTTATCTTCATGGATAATTTGGGGGGATTGATAAGTGTTAGGGCTATAAAAAGCCGAACTCTGCCTAGGATAGGCACTGCGTGATTTAGGGGGTGAAGTGATGAGAAACTTGTATGAACATCTGGTCCAGAAATAACAACTAAACCAAATTCTAACAATCAGCATTAGTTAAACCATCCCTAGTTCCCAGCCATCCGTGCAGCTCTGAGAGCCCCTTCTAGACAAAAGATCCTCACCCCGGAGAGATACTCCTCTGACTGCCATTAAAGGTGCTGTTTTTGTTCTTCTGTTAACCTGGGTAGGTTTGGCAGGAAACACACACACACACACACACACACACACACACACACACACACACACACACACACAAGTGGTGTATCCTTAAGGACAGAGTAGATAAAAATAATATTTAACATAAGGCTCTATTAAGTATTTGGAAGAAAACATTCATGGATAGAAAATCTTTCTTGAGCGCCTGGGTGGCTCAGTGGGTTAAAGCCTCTGCTTTCGGCTCAGGTCATGATCTCAGGGTCCTGGGATCGAGGCCCACGTCGGGCTCCCTGCTCAGCGGGGAGCCTTCCCCCCCCCCCCCCCCCGCCCGCTCTCTCTGCCTGCCTCTCTGCCTCCTTGTAATCTCTCTCCTTTTGTGAAATAAATAAATAAAATCTTTAAAAAAAAAAATCTTTCTTTAAATGAAAGCTTGGCCTTCATTTTATAACAAGGGTGAGAATTTATCAGTATGTTCCAGACTGCTTCAATGTAAGAATATATTCCAAAGAGATTTAAAAAACCAAAAAACTATCAAAAGGCATATACATGAAGATTCTATTTCTTATCCCCTGGGTGTGTGAGAGTTAACCTCCATTATTTTAGGGCTTTCTGGGTCCAGAGAGCCTGTACGCTCAGCAATTTTCTCTTACAGGATCTCCTACTCCCACCCTGGGCCCTCAGTTACAAGGCTCTAAAGAACTTGCTTTTTAAAAAGGTCAGGGTCCTTCTGGTGCCAGATTAAGGGACGGGCTAGACAGGAAGCTGCCAGGATGCCAAAATATAAGGAAAACCTAACTGGAAAGAGACAGAGAGAGAATAGTATTTGCCAGAACTTCTTTTAAAGAAAATCTGTAAATGGCTGAAAGTTTTCTGAGGAGGGGGCCAGTGGTGGCCATGACAACAGTAAGAGGTACGCTTAGGTGATAGGAGCTGGTCACCAACACACTTCCTCAGGTAGGTAGTTCCTGTTAATGCATCATTTTTATTTTGCTCAGTGTGGCACGCAAGTTTGAGGCCAGAAGTGAAATGGACAGGACGACAAAAGAGCTGGTGCCCCAGTGGTCCCCCCCCCCCACTCAGATCAGTTTCTCCTCTAAATAGAATGGAACAAATATTTGAAGAATATCAAAACACATCCATAGTGCTTAGTCTGTCCCTATCAAGAAAATGAACACTAGAAAATAAGAACTATAACAGGACCTAACTTGTAAAAGCATTCAAAATAACAGGAAAATATTTAAGACAGGTCCATAAAAGTCCCCCAACTCCATCCCTGCTCTTTTCATTATCGTTCTGTTTGTGTTTCTCAACCCCACTGCCCAGCAGCTCAGCAGGATGAAGCACAAGTCAGAGCAGAGACTCACAGAAGGCCGGGGCAGAATCTGAGAGCGCCAGGTGGGTGCAGGGGGGAAGGGAGGATGGAGCTATCTGGCACCAAACTGGGTGGTGTGCAGGTTGAAGGCTGTCTGTGAAGGAATGCGGTACTCTGTGGGAATGTGGAAAGTCCACACAATGGGGACATCGTTGACCAGGAGGCTGGAGGCCCTTAAAGATACCCAGAACCTGTGTCAGATATTGTGCTGGGTAGTTTTCGTTCCTTATTTCATTGGATCTGAGCATTAATCCCTCAAAGTCAGCCCTGTTATCCCCATTTCACAGATGAAGAATCTGAGGCTCCCAGGGCTTAAGAAATGGCCCCACTTTTGTGCAGTTAGCAAGGGCCTTGGCTAGAAACAAATCTACACTTGTCTGAATTCAGTGTTCAGGCTCTTCTCAAGAGACAGACAGAAAACACAGCCATCGAGAAAGACGGCAGTCACTGGACTTGACACCAGGAGACCAGTGTTCTAACGTTGGTTGCAACTCTTCCTAACTGGGAAACTCACCTCACCTCTCTGGGGGAAACAGTATGTATGTGGGTGAATTGGGAACGTACAAGAGCAATGACAGTAAAAATGACAAATCTGATTATAATAAGACCCAAGAGACTCATCGAGATCTGATGCAGGGGTGCCCAGTCTGCGGGAGGAGCACCGATATCAGGCAGGGCAAGTGAGGAAGTTAGAAGCTGCTGAGTGGGGCCTTGGACACCTTGAGAGGGTTCCTGAGATAAGGATCCCTAACCAGGCTTGGTGGTCACAAGGGGAGAACTGAGGCCTGAAGCCAAAGTTATCCTCGGAACCCAACAACAAAGATTCTGCTTCCCCAACCATGAAGGGGATCAAAATTAAAAGGTCAGCAGGGGCTTAAAGAGTAATTAAGTGTGGGCGCCTGGGTGGCTCAGTTGGTCATGAGCTGGAGTCCCAGAATCGAGTCCCACATTGGGCTCCCTGCTCAGTGGGGAGTCTGCTTTACCCTTTGACCCTCCCCCCTCTCATGCTCTCTCTCTCTCATTCTCTCTCTCTCTCAAATAAATAAAACCTTTTTTTTTAAAAAAAGAGTAATTAGGTGTAAAACTCCAGATTGAGGAGAGAGATGGAGTCTGTCATTTCGAAGGAGGAATATCTAGGGCATCTAGGGGAGAAGAAATGAAGCCTCATCAGGTGAAAAGAAAATAGTGATATCAGACATGTGCAGTTGATTTTATAGTACACATTCCGATATCCTGGTCCAGTAGCAAAATAATGAATGTGTTGTTTTTTTAAATGTGTTTTTGAGTGGGTACTGCAGAAGACTGGAATGGCCAGTTACTAATGGAAGAGAGTCTTGAAAAAGAACAAAATCTGAGGACTCAAACTTCCCAATTTTAAAACTAACTATGACACTACAGTAATGAAGAGATGTGGTATTATCATGGTATTATCATAAGGCTAGACATAAAGATCAATGGAATTCAGAACCAAGAGTCCAGAAATAAACCTGTATATATATACAGTCAATTGATTTTGGAAAAGGTACTGAGACCATTCAAAGAGAAAAAAAAAAAGTTTTAACAAATGGTGCTGGGGCCCTATCTCACACTGTACAAAAATTAATTCAAAATGGATCAAACACCTAATATTTAAGAGCTAAAACTATAAAACTCTTTTTTAAAACGATTTTTATTTATTTATTTGACACAGAGAAAGAGAGAGAGATCACAAGTAGGCAGAGAGGCAGGCAGAGGGAGAAGGGGAAGCAGGCTCCCTGCTGGGCAGAGAGCCTGATGTGGGACTCGATCCCAGGACCCTGAGATAATGACCTGAGCCAAAGGCAGAGGCCAACCCACTGAGCCACCCAGGGACCCTATAAAACTATAAAACTCTTAAAAGAAAACATAGGGGTCAATCTTTATGTCCTTGGACTTGGCAATAAGACACCCAAATCATGCGCAACAAAGAAAAAAATACATACATTGGACTTCATCAAAATTATAAATTTCTCTGCATCCACGGATATTACCAAGACTGAAAAGACAATCTTCAGAATAGGAAGAGAAAATATTCACAAATGATATACTTGAAGAGGGTCTAGTATTCAGAATATATAAAAAACTCTTAGAACTCAGCAACAAAAAGACAAAAAAAAAAACCAAATTAAAACATAAGCAAAGGGCTTGAAGAAATATTTCTCATGATTAGATATACAAATGGCCAATAGGCACATGAAAAGAATCTCAGTATCATCAGTCATTCAGGAAAGGTAAATCAAAACCACAATGATATACCACTTCACATTCACTAAGATATTATAAGTTGTTTTAAAAGGGAAAATAACAAGTGTGGTGAGAATGTGGAGGAAATTGCTTAATTTTATGTTATGCGAATCTCACCTCATTTAAAAAATAATGGAAAAAAGAAAAGATTCAAATAAAATCAGAAATGAAAGAGGAGACATTACAACTGATACTACAGAAATAAAAGAATCCTAAGATGCTACTATGAACAATTACATTCCCATAAAGTGGATAAACTAGAAGGAATCAATACATTCCTAGAAACACATAAATCAAGATTGAATCACGAAGAAAGAGAGTCTGAACAGACCTATAACTGGTAGAAGATTAAAGCAGAATAAAAAACCTCCCAACTAAGAAAAGCCCAGGACCAGATGGCTTCACCAGTGAATTCTACCAAACATTTAAGGACAAATTAATGCCAGCTCTTCTCAAATCCTTCCAGAAAACTGAAGAAGAGAGAACACTCCCCAGCTCATTTAATGAGGTCAGCATTACCCTAATATTCAAAGCCAGACAAAGATACGAGAAGAATATAAAACTATAGGTCAATACATCTGACGAATACAGATACAAAAACCCTCAACAAATACTAGCAAAATTTAAAGGATCATACCAAATGGGATTTACCCTTGGAATCCAAGGATGTTTCAATATACAAAAATCAGTTAATGTGATCCACCATATTAGCAGAATAAAGGATAAAAATCACATGATTGTCTTGAGAAATGCAAAAAAAAAAAAAAAAAACCCATCTGACAAAATTCAACACCTTTCATGGTAAAAACTCTTAACAAACTAGGAATAGAAGGAAATTACTTCAACATAATAAATGCTATATGTGGAAAACGCATAACTAATTTCATACTCAATGTTGAAAAACTGAATGCTATTTCTCTAAGATCAGGAATAAAGCAAGGATGTTCACTTGCTTTTTTTTTTTTTTTTCAAAATAGTACTGGAAGTCCTCACCAGAGCAAGTAGGCAAGAAAAAATATTAAAATCATCCTAATTGGAAAAGGAAGAAGTAAAAGTGTCCTTGTTTGCAAATAACGTAATCTTATAAATAGAAAGCCCTAAAGACTCCAAAAAATACTGTTATAACTACTAAATAAATTTAGTAAAGTTGTAGGATATAAAGTCAATATATAAAAATAAGTTGCATTTCCATACACTCACAATAAGCTATCTGAAAAGGAAACTTGGCAATCCCATTTGCTCCAAAAAAATACCCCCAAACCTTAGAAATTAACTTTACTAGGGAGGGAGAAGGACTTGTACATTGGAAACTACAAAATGCTGATAAAACAAATTAAGGAAGACACAAACAAATGGAGAGACATTCTGTGTTCTGGGTTGGAGGCCTTAATATTTTTCAGATGTCCACACTACTCTGAGAAGTCTCCACATTCAATGCAATCGCTATCCAAATCTCAATTTTTTACATTTTTTCCCCTAGAAATAGAAAACAACAGTACTAAAATTCACATGGAACCACGAGAGACCTCCAAAAAGCCAAAGCAGGTTTAAGAAAGAACAAAGCTGGAGGCATCACACTTCCTGATTTCAAATATATTACAAAGCCACTATAATTAAAATATTAAGGTGGGGTGCCTGGGTGGCTCAGTCAGTTAAGCATCTGACTCTTGATTTTTTGCTCAGGTCATGATCTCAGGGTTGTGGGATTGAACTCTGTGTTGGGCTCCGTGCTTCGTGTAGAGTCTGCTTGTCCCTCTCCCTTTTCTCCTCTCCCTGCTCGCTCTTTCTCTCTCTCTCACAAATAAATAAATAAATAGATAAATAAAATCTTTAAAAAAAATAGTAAGGTATTGGCATAATATAGACCAACAGATCAAAATATAGAGCCCCAAAATCAAACCATATATATATCATCACCTGACCCTCTATAAGAGTGCCAAGAATGCATAACGGGGAAAGAATAGTCTCTTTAATACATAGTATTAGGAAAACTGGATATTTACATGCAAAAGAGTGAAACTGGACCTTTATCTTACACCACACACAAAAATCAACTCAAAATGAATTAAAGACTTAAACGTAATGAATGAAACTATAAAACTCCTAGAAGTAAACATAGGGGAAAGCTGTATGACATTAGTCTTGGCAGTGATTTCATGGATATGACACCAAAAGTACAGGCAACAAAAGCAGAAATAAACAGTGAGACTACATCAAACTAAAAGCTTCTATACAGCGAAGCAAACAACAGAGTGAAAAGGCAATCTATACAATGGGAGAAAATATATGTGAACCATATATTAGATATGGAGTTAATTCCCAAAATATATAAGGAACTCTTACAACTCATTAGCAAAAAAACTAATAGCCCAATTAAAAATTGGGGCTGAAGACTTGAATAAACCTTACTCAAAGAAGACACACAAATAGCTAGGTACATGAAAGATGCTCAACATTGCTAATCATCAGGGAAATATAAATCAAAAGTACAACGAGGTATCACTTCGCACCTGTTAGGATGGCTATTTTCAAAAAAACAAAAGACAACAAGTACAGGCAAAGGTATAGAGAAATTGGAACTCTAGCACCCTGTTGGGGGGGAGTGCAAAATGGTACACTGTTGGGGATACAGTACGGAGACTCCTCAAAAAACTAAAAATTGAACTACCATATGATCCAGCAATACTACTTCTGGGTATGTGCCTAAAAGAAATCCAATCAGGATCTCGAAGAGATACTAGTACTTTCCTGTTCTTGCACCACTATTCACCAATAGCCAAAATGTAGAAACAATCTAAATGCCCATGGATGGATGAATGGGTAAAGAAAATGTGGTATATAAATAGGATGGAATATTACTCAGTCTTAAGAAAAGAAGACAATTCTGTAATGGGTGGTAATGTGAATGAACTTGGCGGACAAGTTACGCTAAGTGAAATAAGCCAGTCGCAAAAGAACAGACACTGCATGCTTGTGCTGATAGGAGATATCTAAAATAGTCAAACTCACAGAATCAGAGAGTAGAACAGTGGTTTCTAGGGGCCTGGAAGAGGGAGAAAGGCAGAGTTGTTCATCAGTGGCATCAAGTCTCCATTACGTAAGATGAAATGGTACACTGTCTCTGTAATTAATAATATACCACACGCTTAAAAATTTAAGAGGGTAGATCTCATGTTATGTGTTTTTTCTACAACAAAATGAAATCTTAAAAAATAATGGAAGAGGGCACTGAGGTACTAGTACTAGAAAGAAAGAGGCCCATCCTAGTTACATTTCAAATGTTATCTCATTGAAGCCTCACGAGAGACCCCATGATGTCACTATCATTAACCCCATTTTGCAGATAAGGAAACAGAGGCCCTGAGCGATTAAGAAACTAGTCACAGCTAATAAATGGCAAGGGTGGGACAAGGCTGCTCAATAAGTTACCAAAATGGCAGCGCCAAGAGTATGACTTAAAGGAACAGGACGCCTTCTGACACACTGAAAATTGGACCCTTGGTTTTATGGCATTTTTACAGTGTGATAACCCATAAAAACCTGTGATAAAATTTTATGTCTCTGAAGCCATGGACACAAAGCCTTGGCCTGTGTTAGGGATAATGGAGGACAGGTGCTGCACAGACTCACGCATGCTACTTGAACTTGGCCAACTCCCTCAATCCCGCTCTGCATCACTGCTTCCCTGATCCAAAGAAAAACACCAAGAAAGACTTGGCAGGAACAAGCATCCTCCCCCAGCAGAGACCACTGGCCTCAGGGAGGCTTCGGAGGTTACCTGGTCTTCATGGGTCCGAACACATATCCACCCTCCAGATGCACCTGCATCACCTGGGAAGCTTATAAAACCCAAATTCCTGGGCCTCGCTCCAGACCTCTGGGGAGTAAGGCCCTGAAATGAGAATTTTTAAAAAGCTCCCCAGGGGACCCCTGACACATTGGTGGTGGGAATATAGAATGGAACAGTGCCTTTGGAAAACGGGTTGGCGGTTTCCTAAAAAGTTAAACACAGAATTACCACCTGATCCAGCAGTTCCACTTCTAGGTGTGTGCTCAAGGAAAATGAAAACATACATCCCCACAAAACCCTGTCCATGAATGTTGTCGGCAGCATTACTTGCTGTCTGCTAAGTCCTTCAGCTGGACCCAATGTCCATGAACCGGCAAACAGACAGGCCAAATGCAGTGTATTGGTATAATAAATACTAATGAACAATAAAAAGGGACAAACGGCTGATGCATACAGCAAGATCCATGAATCTTAAAGACTTCACATTAAGTAAAAGAAGCCAGATGCAAGAGACCACGTATTGTATGGTTCTATTTCTATGAAAAGTCCAGGAAAGATCAGTCTGTAGAGACGGGGCGGGGGATGAGAATGGGATTCACGTGGACACGAGGGATGGTACTGGAGTGAGGAAAATGCTCTAACGCCAACTGATGGTGATAGTTGTACGAGTTGTAAATTTATTAAAAACAATGGAATAGAACAACGTGAATGGGGAAATTTTGTAATACGTAAACTATACAACGGAGCCGTTTCTTTACCAGCAGATTAGAGAGGCACTGAATTCCAATACGCTTATCTTACAAAGAGGAAACTAAAATGCAGAAAGGGAAATGATTCACCCAGGGCCACAAAGTGAGTTTATACAGAGTCAGAAGACCTCTGATCTGTATCTCTGCAAAAGGAAATGGAGGGCTGGGGGATGACCTGGAAAAATGATCCAAAGGGGACAGCCAACCTCAATGAGTCAGTCCCCACTAAACCCTTTCCCCCCCAAATAGCAGGAAGCCAGGTTGTTTTGCTTGAACGATCCAGGAAAGGGGCTCAGGAAGCAGCTGGAGGGCAGCAGAAGGACCAGGGACCTGGAATCAGGGGCCTGAGTTCCAATTCTGACCCCCAAAGTTTATGGGATCCCGCACAGGGCATTTTGCCTTCCTGGGTCTCATCTTGTACTTCCATTTGTAAACGGAGCTGATGACGTCACTGTCCAGATCACCATGACACTGGTAAGGAAGACACTGAGTAATCCGGGCAAGAGATGATTCCAGATGATTTCCTCTGTGCCTAACCGAAACCACAGATGTCCGGCCCAAGCTGCTTATCTAGACGCCACGATCAGAGCATCCCTTCCAAGCCTTTGGGCACCCGCGGGCCCTTTCAACATTCCCTGACGCAGGCACCCTCTGATCTTGGTCCCACCTCTAGCTCGATCCAAGCTCCCAGGTGTCAAAAAACTCTGGAAAGGGGAGACAGGATTGTATTTCTTCACAGACACGACAGCCCCAGACTGAGAACAATATATGTTTAAAAAATAACAACTTTCCAAGTGGCCACCAATGCATCGAATACTAGATTGGGCGTGGTGTTATTACAAGACCGAGAGAATGTAAAACATCCTGTAATATATCTCAGCAGAAAATCTTTGCCAAGGGAAAGAAATCTGTATTCTATCTAAGAGGAATGTTTGGTAATTGTTTGGGCCTTGGATAAACTCAGGCCGTAAGTTTCGGGCCAGGCGTTTACATTATGGACTAATCAGAGAGCCCGATGTGAATACAGGCTTTACAGAGCAAGCATCGTGAGTTACTAGGATGGGCCACGGCAGCTTCAGTACTTACGGAGGGACGTGCAGCCCGTGTCAGGGTGGGGAACACTGAGGCCGGGATGCTCTATGACAAGAAAACGGGAGCGCTTGTATCTCCCACACAGAATCCATCTCAGTGGATCCTGAAATCTCAGCCTCTACGATCGGCCGGGAATCTCAATGTGACAGAAGGTGAAGGGGTGAAGGGATCCATCCAACTCTGCTTCCTTAGGCCACACTGGGTTTGCTGTCTCCATTCCAAGGGAAATGTGACTTCTTGGAGGAATCCGTTTGTGTCAGTGAGTAGTTAGCATCTGGTAACTGAACCAGACAATGACTCACAGACATTCCTCACAAAAGGGCATTTGGGACAGGCAAGGAGACAAAGGAAACAGAGGCACATGGTTCACAAGGGTAAGCAGGCTGAGAGGCTGGCAGAGAGGTGTGAAAGCCTTGCTGAAAATGTCACTTTAAGCAGCAGAGAGAGGATAAATGAGAACAGAAGGAATTAGAAGGGGGAAAGGAGTAAGGTAGGAAAAATATGAAGAAGAGCAAAGGATAGGAGGACAAACATCTTAAACAGGAATGGCAAATATTTAGCAAGTGAGCTACAAATGACCCCGCCCAGGATTCATGGTGGCCTCAGAGTCCCCCAAGCAGCCCCCTCCGGCAGACGCTGGAAGTGTGATCTTCATGAACCTCTCAGGCCTGAAGGGAAAGCCTAGAATTTTACTTCCAAAGAAACATAGAGGAGCACCCACCCGCCTTTACCGCTTCTCCCTCCCCAAACCCTACTAAAATGTCAGTAAAACAATTACAAATCATTTAAACTACAAGGATGAAGGCAACAGAAGGAGACATTGGCAAAGACAAGGTTTCAGCAAGCTTGGAGAGAAGTGGATGAAACAGTTACAACTGTTTTGGGAGTAACTGTTTGGGAGTAAGTCACAAACTCAGTGTCTGCGATGAAGGGTCCTGCTGGGGCCAGCCACTCAGACCTTGGAGGCATGGTTTCACGGAAAATGGGGCCGAGGTACACAATGGAACACAGGGACCGAGCACGCTTACATGGCAGACCACCTCACATCCCCCACTCTCCTCTCCAAGCAGGCAAGAGGGGTCCCCTCTGGACAAATTGAGGAGGGGCTGCAGACTCAGCAAGTAGACTTAGTGGAGGACAGTGGTGAGGAGCAAGGGGCTTCCCCAACACAGCCACACGTCCATCTCTCTAGGCAGGAGATGAAATGATTCTTCTCTGGAGAAACAGAACAGCCTCGGAGGAAAGAGAGCCAGATGCTGACATCTGTGTGTGAGGTTTCAAAAACAAAGGTCAGCTCAAACTCTGTTCTCTCCAAGGAAGGGTCATCAGTCAACTATCCCAACCCATGCACGTAGAAATTTCTACCTGGATCTTAGTGCCTTACTGTCAAATGTGAATTCTTATTACAGATTGACAGACATTCAGGGAAAGCCTGTGACATGAAAGGAACAGTCAAATAACCTGGAACAGAAAAGGAACAGAAAAATAACATGGAGGTGGAGGAAATAAAGGGAAAAAAAACCTTTTAAAATCCTATTATTTTCTTAGAGAGTGAATACATGAAGATACTGCATCCATGAAACAAGACAGGATATGCCGTTAAAGAAAGAATCAGAAAACAGGAAAGAGTTCTTGGAAGTGACATGATCATAAAAATTCAAAAGTTCAACTGAGAATCTAAATGGTAGCCAAGCAAACTCCTGAGAAAATAGACCTAAAATCATAACAATGAAAAATAGGAAAGAAAATTTGAGACACTAGCCAAAAAGGAGTTCCAGAAATAAAAAGTAATAATAATTTTAAAAATAATTACAGAGAAGAAACTCATCAAAGAAATGTTAAAATAAACTACCCAGGAATGAGTTTCTAGGTTGAAAGTCCCATCAGGACATGTGCATAGATTACAAGGGATATTCTCAAAGACAAATGATTTCTAATACTGATTTCTAAAACTAGTTTAATTATAAGTCTACTATGAGGTGGAATGTACAGTTTTTACGTATGCAAAAACTAAAACATTTCCCTTGCACTCTTCCTTAGAAAGTTGCTAAAGGATATGTTTCATTTCAGCCAAGCAAGAGAGTAAACCAAGAAAGCAGAAGACATGGGATATGGTAGAAGGGGGCTACCGCAACAGAGGATGCTAGTGATGCCCCCAGCCTAGAACACAATCAGTTCATATTGGAGCAGGAGGTAGAGGAAGGAGGACTAAGTGGGGCAAGGTCTCCAAGAGAAAGCCAAATGTAAACGAACACTTGGAAAAATGGACAGATGTCAGAAAAATACCACTAGAGTTAATTTTATGTGTCACCTCATTTGGGCCATGGGGTGCCCAGATATTTGGTCAAAAGTTATTCTGGGTGCATTTGTGAAGGTGTTTCTGGGTGAGATTAATATCTGAATCAACAGATTGAGTAGAACAGATTGCTTTCCCTTCCCTACTGTGGTGGGCCATACCTAATCAGGTGAAGACCCAATCAGAACAGAAAGGCTGACCCCTCCTTCCCGTGGTAAAAAGGAACTCCTCCTGTCTGACTGCCTTGAGCTGGGGCACCAGTTTTTCCCTACCTTTGGAGCCAAATGAAAATATCAGCTCTTCTTGGGTCTTGAGCCTGCTGGCTTTCAGATTGCAACCACACCATCAGCTTACCTAGGTCTCCAGTTTGCCAAGCACTCATCTTGGGGTTTTCTAGTCTCCAATAATTGTGTGAGCCAATTCCTCACAGCAAACATACACACACATACATACATCTTATTGGTTCTCTTTCTCTGGAGAATCTTGACTACTACAGATAAATTACTTAGAAAGTAATATGGAAACATATCAAAGAAGTGCAGTGAACAGTATTTCCATAGTCACAATCATGTAAATAATGACTACTTAAAAGTTCACTTGTAACAACATGGAGCAGGTTAGGGAAGGGAAGGGAAGCTGGGGTGGCTGGAATAAGATGGTTAAATCCGGTTCCCTTACAAGAAGTCAAGAAGGAATATCCAAAATGGATAACTCACATTGCCTAGAAATATGGAGTTCAATGCCAAAAGAAACAGCTCAAGAAACTGAAGAGAGCTGCCTCTGAGGAGTGGCTAGGATTTGGGGGGAATACTGTTTTTCATTATAAGCCTTTTAGGACTATTTGAGTTTTAAATTATATGCATGTGTTCATAAATAAAAGTTAAAGAAGGAAAAAAAGGAAACCAGATTTTCAAGACAGATCAATTAGGATGTGATTATACATGTTAAAAATAACTTGATTGGAATTGGCAGCAGAAACAAACCTTCCTGCCACCTTTAACACGTGATGACAAGGTTACTTATTTACAGCCAACAGCTTTTTTATGCAGTCAAGTGTTTTACTGGTTTTAAACAAAATACAAAGGTAACTAATTTTTATATTATGGCTAAAATAGATATTTATATAATATAAATATTTTGAGATTAAAGCACTAATGAATGATGTAGCTCTGCTCTTCTTGGTAATCAAAGCCTGCAATAAATCTAATTACCACGCATTTGGCTTTCTTGGAATTCAGTTCTTGGAAGCGAAGAACTTTTGCAAGTGTTGGATGTCACTGTAAACAGGATCATTCTTAAAAGCAGCCCAGTAAGTTGATCGGCAAGGAGGTCCCCAAAAGACGTTACAGGAGAGATGGAGAAAAATCTAAATGATGTCTAAATGAAAGCCTGGGACTTTGATGAAAACCTCCTATGGCAGCATCCTTTGTGGATTTTAAAAATGTTCTACTGCACTCTTATGAACACAGAACCCACCCTCATGGTTGTAGCAGAAAATGTATTTAGAGGATGTTAGGCTGTTGACAGATCCCCAGGAGAGGCACTCAGCCAGGAACCGAGGACACGCCGTCCCAGCACCTGCTGCCAGGAAGCCCGCGGTCCAACACACCTGGTCCCCGCAGGACTACCACAGGGAATGCATGGTCCAAGGGCCTGAGGCAGTCTGATCTGCAGCAGAACTTACACACTTCTCCCCACTCCGTCTACTGCTGGAAAGAAAGAACTAGTAAACATTTTGGGGGCTCTGATACATATCTGCTCTGGGGAAAGGTGGGTGAGGAGGTGTTCAGCCTGTTACTCCCCCAGTGCCCTGGCACCAGCCCCTTACTCTGGATTATTTGGTAGGGAGGGATCATGTGGCTAGAAAAGTGGGAAAGGGAATTCCCATCATTCGTACCCCTGTCAGGAGGAAGCAAGGGACATGCCTCATGATAAAAGATGAACCCCAAACAAGGGCTAAGAAGCGGTCAGGCTGAGGCAATGCCCTGTGGTTTAGAATCCTACCCTCTATGATTCTTTGTTCTTAAAATAGATGGTCGTCGTTCTGTTCTCTGAGTCACAGAGACATCGGCTACTTATAATAATTAGGTCTCTGATTGGTCCTCTTAATGTCCTCCACACTCATTTAACAGTCATTTAATGAGTTCCTTTGAAAACGGGACCTCAGAAGGGGACCCACGAAGGTACGGCCTTGGTATCTATCCTGGCCTGGGTTACCTGAAGCAGACCTACTTACTTTATGTGGAACGGAGGGATATGGGGAGTGAGGTAGGGAAGGAGAGACAGAAAGTGAGATGGGGGACGCCTGGGTGGCTAAGTGGGTTAAAGCCTCTGCCTTCGGCTCAGGTCATGATCTCAGGGTCCTGGGATCGAGCCCCACATCAGGCTCCCTGCTCAGCGGGGAGCCTGCTTCCTCCTCTCTCTCTGCCTGCCTCTCAGCCTACTTGTGATCTCTCTCCCTCTGTGAAATAAATAAATAAAGTCTTTAAAAAAAGAAAGAAAGAAAGAAAGAAAGAAAGAAAGAAGAAAGAAAGAAAGAAAGTGAGATGGGGTGTCTTCCCAAGCTGACCTCTGCCTGCTATCCAGGGCAACTCACCCTGGGACCAGGCAGGACTGTATCCCTAGAAGCAGGATGAACCACCGTGTCTCAGGAGGACGCCCATCTCCCACTAGGAGAGGTTCACTCTCCGTCTGCTACCTCCCCACATGTCTGAGGGCCGGAGGGCACATGTCTGAGGGCCGGAGGGCTCCTGGGAGTCTCCCCCTCAGAGTCAACAGGAAAGCTCCAGGGTGGCAGATGGGAGGTCAGGAGCTGATGGGTGGTGTCCACACCAGGATGGGTATGGCCGTGACTCAGCCAAGACCCTCAAGTCAGATGCAGCCAAAACGATCCTGAGGTAAGAGTTGCCTCACATTGTGTCTGGCTCACCATCAAAATCCTAATTCAAAAATTCTGGTAATATTTTGCTATTTTCTTAAAAGACAGAGCTGATTTCATTTTCAAAAAGCAGCACTAATAAATAGAGACCGATGCCATTTGGAGATTTGCCCACTGAGAGAGTTCATTTCTTTATGCAGGAATGCCCCACACAGAAGACTGCAGACCCCTAGAAGGTTCGGGTGCTGCTATATGGGGGAGTCTGAATACATTAATTCTACCACGTGCTGTCAGCAGACTGTGTCCGTAATGCATTTCACACATGCACAAAGGCACTATTTCAAAAGTATGCAGATGCTGTTGTGATTAATTAGATACTGAAATCTACTCAGTGAGTTGACTCTCCATTCATAAGAGCTCTTTTCATTAACGATGTAATACATATGCTGGTCACCCCTTCTCTGTCTGCCTTCCCAGACCTATTCTTGGCCTTTCCTCCCCCTGCTCTGTGTCTCAGGAGGGAGCCCTTGCCCTCTGGCTTCTACCTGGACTTGACCAACAGGAGACTGGATGGTGAGAGAAGTCAAATTATTTGTTCTGACTCTCCACCCCTACCCTAACCTGCCCTTTGACCTTGGCTGGTCCTGAGACCCCTCTGGACTCCAGTTTCCCCGTCTGTACAATGGGGGATTTAAGATAACCTCTGAGGTGCTTTTCAGTTGCCGTTTTTACTTCTTAGATCCTCGAAAAGAATAGTTACTCACATCTGCCAAACCCAACAGGGATGAATTCCAAGTTGACCTTTCCTCGCTGCTGTCAGGATGCCTCTTCAAAAATGGATCAAAATGACAAGACAAAAAAAGTTTCCGATGTGTCTTTATCTTCTTCCACACAAGGTGTTTACTATACTGGCTCCTTTTTGTCATCGAAACCCAGAACTGCATTTAGTAAATACCAAGCAAAGAGTCAGGCGGGACTGTAGGGTTCAGTTTTTTCCCTAAACATCATGTATGTCTCACTGGGCATAAATGAGGGCATCTGCAGTAGGAAATACCACCTAGCCCACTTTGTAGGCGACCTCCCTGTATTCATGGGGTGTGCCGCATATACTGTATAAAATTACCCAAAGGTGATAGGGAGTCGATTTCTTCTCAAAACATTTTCCCGAGTTGAATGTAGGGAGCGTATCAGCCCCTGGCCACAGAAGTCACACAGAAGGGTTAAAAATTCCTTCTTGAACTCCAACCTCTCCTAACACAGTTTATCAGTCTAAGGGCTGCACCCAACTCCAGCAGCTCAGAACATCAAACGCAAAATATGAAGCATCTGAAATATGCGAGTTCATCCTCTTGGCATTTGACCCCACAGTGGTCCTTGCCTCCTATGTGGCTGGAGGCTCGTCCTAATTTCAAAAGCGTGCGAGACAATTTTCCACAAGTTATGTTTGCCGCGCTCAAAGCTGTTTTTATAGTCTATATATCTATCTGTTTCCCAGGGACATGTTCCTATTTCTCTTCACCACACGAAGTTTGATTGTTTTTTCGGGTACTGTCTGGAACTGCTTTGGATATAAAACATCTAAATTTAAAAATATCCTCATGCATATCAAAGAAGAATGTAAGGACATTAATATTATCCCATAATGCTTATTACAGATAGCACAATGGGTAAAATTCTAGACCTGCAGGATTATATAAAAACACTATGGGATAATAAGCATATTACTTTCAGTTTTTCTTGGATACTATTATGATTTTCTAAATATCAAATATTAACATGTTATTCTGTAAGATGCTGAGCTTTCTTCCATTTCCTTCTGTAAATATAAACATCTGACACTGCTGTACTCAACCACCCAAAAGGGTACCTTTCTTTTGCTTCCTAAATATTTTCTTTTCTCTGGGGTACCTTCCAGGCAGTCACAATTTTTAGCATTAATTTAATTGTGACGATGACTTTAATGTCATGCTTCTGAAATGAGAGTCCACATAGCCCTAGAAATGACAATCATTTGCTAAAAACTAGAGGCTTGGGGCGCCTGGGTGGCTCAGTCAGTTGAGCATCCGACTCTTGATTTCAGCTCAGGTCATGATCTCAGGGTCACGGGACCAAGGCCCACACTGGGCTCCGTGCTCAGTACAGAGTCTGCTTGTCCCTCTCCCTCACCTCCCACCCCTCCCCCTGCTTATGCTCTCTCTTTCTATCTGAAATAAAGACCTAAATAAATCTTAAAATAAAAAGACCTGGAAGTTTTTCAGATCAAGATTATCTGAAATCAACACAAGTTGAAATTTTCTCACTGTAAAATCAATAAGAAATAATAATAACAATAGCAAAACAACAACAGGATGACCCCAAACCCATCTTACAGCAAACAGGTCACAATCAATCTAAAATGCAAAGGATGCCTTGATATGCATATGGCAGATTTAACAATGCATCTTATGTATTTGTCAAATGAAAGGCCATTCTGTCAAATGAAATGGCCATCTCTGCCATTGCAGAGATACAAACAGGCCTACACCTGACTTTTTTTTCTTTTTTTTTTTTTTGTGGTAGGAAAAAAATCTGACTTTCAGCTGCATGTAAACAATTTCTTGCAATGATATTTATTTTTAAAACTATGCAAGTTTTTAAAGAAAAGTCACTAGGATTCTTTAAAATATTTTACTTATTTATTTATTTATTTATTTATTTATTTATTTATTTATTTGAAAGAGAGAGAGAGAGAGCGCGCACGCGCGCGAGAGCAAACGCACCTGTTTGTGAGGGGGGAGGGGCAGGGGAAAGAGAGAGGAAGAAAGAATCTGAAGCAGACTCTGCGCTGAGTGCAGAGCCTGCTTCGGGGCTTGATTCCAGGACTGTAAGATCATGACCTGCACTGAAACCAAGAATGGGATGCTCAAATGACTGAGCCACCAAGCACCCCGGATTTTTTTCAATTTGACAGAGAAGCTGGGATTTGGAACAATCCACTGGAAAACCCAATTCATGAAGCACTAAGTTGCTTGAAATTTCTTTTGGGGTCAGTTTCAGAAACACCTTAGGAGGTGAACAACGCTCCGTGAAGGGCACATTGGTGACACCTGGATTATGTACACATAAACTTTTCTTGCTTGTATCAAAAACAGATTGCTAGGCTAAAAACCAAGAGTATTACCAAACAACACATTTCAGACACAAGTGAAGGAGCAGGGAAGGGACTCTCCAGCCAGCTGAGAAGTTTCGCATGAACAATAGGGCATTTAATGGTCTTTGTTTGTTCTGTTAATAATGTTGTAAAGGCTTGTTACTGTGCAAAATGCTTAACTGTGGATATCTGAAAAAGTAATTTTTAATAGGGTAAGACTACTTCATCCCATTCCATTCTGTTCCATCCCATTCATAGTAAGAATGGTGCTCACGTCTCTGAAAACGTAGAGACCATGCCTAACACTGAGAATGGCAGCCAGGATGGAGGCTGGTGAATGTGCCCCAAACTCCTGGGGCGTCCACAGAGAACAAGACACTCTTAAAAGGAAAAGACATGCACTCAGTGGCTGACTATTCGACTTTTCTAGGCACACTGTAATAAAAAATACACCATGCATACAACATTGTGTACAATGCAAAACCCATGAGGATTTATAAGAACGTATACACATTTCTAGCCTTTCTTTGTGTTACTTGGAGCCACACACCTAGGGTTCCCCTTCATCCACTCTAGGAGTAATCACACTTGAGAGAAAAGGCATCAGAAGCCTAGTACCTCCAGTTTAAGTAGAACATGATCATATGGACATAATGCAATCCAACCAAAATATGAAATTCTGCTAGGTATCAATAGGCTGTTTTTAATTTTTATTTTATTTTATTTATTTTTTGTTTGTTTTGTTTTTTGTTTTTTGGGGGGTTTTAAGATAAAGGATCCAAATGAGATAGGAACCAAGATCTTCTTCACCCAAATTCTTCATTTACCATTCCTGGGGCACCCTGCTTTCAAAAGAGCAGAAACACTGCCTCCCCCACCCCACAACAATAATTTAGCTCACAGTCAATGCTGCCACTGAAATTTAAGCTATACTGAAGTCTGAATTTTAAAATTAAAACACACCAGGGGTGCCTAGGTGGCTCAGTTGGTTGAGCAGTCAACTCTTGGTTTTGGCTCAGGTCATGATCTCATGATCATGAGACGGAGCCCCATGTCCTCTGTACTCAGCCGGGAGTCTGCTTCTCTCCCTTTCCCTCTCCCTGTGTCCCTTCCCTCCCCCGACCCCCCGCTTGTGCTCTTGTGCTCGCTTGCTCTCTAAAACAAAAACATAAATCTTTTTAAAATAGATAAATAAATAAAACACACCCAAAAAACCCTCCCATAGTAACAGCGATCTTTTTGATGAGTTAAAACTATTTACAAGTTCTTCAGTCTATCCGATCTTAGGAAGTTGCTAAACTTCTCTGAACCTAAACCTGATAATGCCACCTAGACTATGGAGGCATTCTGAGGACTTAAGTCAGGGACCGCCTGTAAGAAACTCAGCATGATGCCTGCCCCACAGTAAGCATTTGCTGGACATTACTATTACTAAGCACCAGGTCTTTAGTGAGCTAGATCCAGGGCCAAATGCTATTCAGAGGTACCGCAGTAGAAGACATTTTCCCTGACATCAACAGTGTTAGGCTGGGGGTGCCTGGGTGGCTCAGTGGGTTAAGCATCTGACTCTTGATTTCAGCTCAGGTCATGATCTCAGCATCGTGAGATCGAGCCCCGAGACAAGCTCCATGCTCAGCGGGGAGTCTGCCTGAGATTCTCTCTTTCCTGCTGCCCCTCCCCACCACTTGTTTTCCCCCCTCCTCAAATAAATGGATAAATAAACAAATAAGAGTTTTATAGACTAGTTGAGGAGATGATATTAACAAACAAGAAACAAGTGCTGTAAAACCCTGTTTGGGAAGTAAGACTGGTAGATGGGGTGAGTTTAAGTGTCTCATTGGCTGTTTGGGCTTGGCCAAGTAATCACGTACAGTAGGGGCTGAAAATATCTGACTTGCCTACCTCACGGGGTTCATAGCGAGACCAAAAATATAATGCAAATGAAAATGAGGGCTAGAGAATTTGATGTGGGGGTTTGAAAGTATTGCTGTGATTTCTGATAATTATAATAGCATACTCTGTTTCAGGGCCCAGGCTGAAAAAGAAATATAAGCTGAGTCAGGAAGAAATGAGTGAAGAATCAGGCAGCAAGGGAAGACTTGATGGATCTGATAAGGTGTGAGTGGGTCCTGAAGACCAGACAGGATTTGGAGAAGGGAATGTGAGTTGGAGAAGACCCTAGACAGGGTCAACACATGAGCAAGTTCATGGTGATCACCTGGTTGGAGTGGGAATGGTAGGAAAGTAAGTGTGGGTTAGCTGTGGGTGTTAGACTATACAGACCTTCAAAGTCAAGGAGCAGAGCTAGATTTGACATGTCAGAACCAAGGCTCCACTGCACCAGCAAGGGGCTATTTCTGGAAATAAAATAGTGACAAACACCAGGAGCGAGCAAACATTTACATGAAAGTAACTCGTATTCCTCTCTCCTTCCCTCTTCTCCCTGTTTTCCTTCTTTCTCGGGCTGTGGCATGGCTGCATCAATGAGTGAACCTTTAAGGCACTTTAATCCAAGCACCAGATAACACAGAGCCTCCCGATACTGCTAGACACTAGTGGTTTAAGTGAGTTGCCCAAAATTTCCTCATTTGGGGGAAATGTACAATAACTGAAATACAGAACAGAAGTTAAATGAAAAACACTCATTTGGAGATAAAAAGCTGCTCAGCTTGAGTTCACGGATCTCATCCCTGGGCCTGGAAAAAATAAAGAGTCATACTATAATAGCTAACATTCACTGAGTACCTACCGGATGCAAGACTCATGAATTATTTCACTTAATATTTCAAAGACCTTCAAGGGGATATTACTATTAGCTCCATTTTCTTGATGGAGAATCTGAGGCCTTTGGTCCCAGAGGGGGTAACCATCAGTCAGGGTTTTAAAGGCTATTCTACATTCTAAGCCAAAAGAGAGTGAATATGGTAATGAGTGAGCATAACAAAGAAGAACCTTTTTTATTAAACAGCTTTGAATATTAGAATCTTCAATGCAAAATTCCTTGTCATCAAAAACAAATCAATAATTACAAAGCAAATGCCTCTCATATATGCAAATTAAATTTTCAAGTGGAGGAATGAGTATCTTAAAATTTCCTAATTTTGAATTAGGAAATGAAACCAAGATTCCACTTAATGCAATACATATATCCAGAAACAGCTGTATACACTGAATTTCTGTAAATCGAATACTAACTACATTTACTAAAAGGCTTCTCTAAGGTAAACAAGCAATAAATAGTTAATAAAATGAAAAATCGTTTTGCAATCTGAATAGTCACTCAATAATTTATCTGTTTTGTGAATTTGGATTTACAGCAGACTCTTGACATTCCTGAGGCACACATCCGGAACCTTCTTGCATTCCCAGATTCACAAATACAAAAATGTTTATAGAGGCTCCTAGCTTTCTTGCGAATCACATTTCCACGGAGAGTCGTATAAATTTCCCGTTCCCAGCCTTATGCTACACACTACAAATGAATCACACTTTCACATTTCACTTGAGGTGTATCTCACTTGGCTGCCATTTCTCACCAAAAAAAAAAAAAAAATTTTTTTTTCTAATTAGTTAGTGAGCATTATTGCCAGTGCACAAGTAAGGGAACAGCAAAGCTAAACGACCCTTTTCTGTACATGTATCTTGCAAGACAGACTTTTCAGAGCCATATCTCAGTCAGACTTCATGCCCTGGACCCTCAGGGGAACTCACAGAGAGTCACAAACCTGCAAGTTCGATCCATGAACACCTAGGATCTAAACACGTTTATGAAGTTTGCATGGGCAGGAGCGGGGACTGTACCTACAGAACCCATAGAAATCCCACTGTTCTTGCTAACTCAAGAGTTTCAGAACTCTGCTGAGCTTCTTGGTGATGAGTCCAGAAAATGTGATTACAGAAACCCTGGCCACATGAATGACAGGAATTTGCCTACTCATTCGAAATACCTATACTTTATGTGGTTGGAATTGGTGAAAATCACAGCTGAATGGTTTCTCTGCCTTCAGAATGGAACCCGGTGGCAGGTGGTACACTGTGCACAGAACCTGGCAGCCGGACCTTCTCAAACACTGTCCTGGGACTCTCAGCCTCTGACTGGAGTTGTAACCCACCCTCCCACCCCCCAAATGCCACTAACCACAAAAAACAGGCAGGACAAAGAGAAAGCATGAGTGAATGAGACAGAAAGAGAAATGAAAGAAAGAAAAGAGAGAGAATGGGGAAAAAAAAAGGCTGCCATGCGGGGGTGGGGGAGGGGGAGAACAAGAGAGACATTATCATTTCGAAATACACAGCTTATACTTTTCAGAACATATTGGAAAACACTACTGCCAGAGTTTCAAATTATTTATCTATTTATACCCCTTCTCGTTCCAGCATTTTGCTGCCAGATTGATTTTCCTGAAGTTCAACTCCGATCAAGTTACTCCCCTGCTTTAAAACCCCAATGGCTCCTCACTGCGTGGAGAATGCAGCCCAATTTCCTTAGCCTCCTATTCCGGGCCCTCCGTGATCTGGCCCCAAACTTCTAGCCTAAACTCACCCTGCACTTCTTCCCTTTATACACCCTTCGCTCCAGCCGAGGTACACTCCCTGATCTTCCCCTGCACCTTCTGTTTTCTGCCCTTGCATCTTTGCTCGCCCTAGTCCCTCTGCCTAGAATGCCTTTCCTGACATCCGCGTATGCCCCATACGCCTCACTCTCCAGACTCCACCTGGAGGATGCCAGGCTTGAAGCAGGCACGAGGTAATCGGCAGCGGACCGTGCAACCTTTACACACGTGCTTTATCCACATCGGGTCACCAGACCCCGGACAAGAGGAGGAAGTAACTTCCCACTGTGGTCCAAGGAGCCCGGGGCTGTGTCCTCTGCCCGCTGCTCTTCCTGCTGCCCCGAGGCTACCTCTCACACAGAACAAAAGGTGGCTGCATAAATTAGTGTGTTGCAGCAAACATTTTCTTTAAAGGAGAAAAGGTGCACCTTCCTATTCTGCGTGAACTTGACTTCGCTTGTCCGATCCCAAGGCACAGTTTCACTGGAGAGCCCCTCGCCCGGCCCTGTGAGGCAGGATGCCACACCAGCTGATTCCAAAGGCAGAGGCCCCAGAGGTCCAGGGGGCCAGGGTGGGAAGCTGATACCCCAGATGCCCCTCGGGGCTCCCCGCCTGGAGGCGTCATGAGCACAGACACGGAAGGAGAATGATAACCATTGTAAATGTCAGTGGCTGGGGTCCTCCTCTGAATCCTAAGAACAAGCATAAGGGCTTTTTAAAGGTAGCATTTCTCACCAAGGGTTTGAGAGCAGGTTGCTCCCGCTCTCCAAACAAGCTCTAGAGCCAGCTTAAACAAACACGGCAACCGGGCGTAGGACAGGCATCACGACTGATGGGGCCCTGCTGGGTACGCCAAGCCACCCCCAGCTACACGCTCACTGGACAAGGGCAAGGATCTTACAGGATGAGTATTTGAGTAACATTAAGGACCAGTGGAATGTGGGCTAAACGCATCTGATACGCTTCCCCTTTCTAATTGTTGGCATCTAGAGGTAGCCTGTGTTGACTGGAAGGGAAGAGCCCGCCCCTGTGTTTTCTCCCCTTCCCTCATGATCACAGCAAACATCTCACCCCAGGTGCTGTAAGTTTCCCCCCAAACCCAAAGCCCTACTGTCCTGTATCAATCTGACCTATTTGGAATGGGCAGCTCAATTTTAAAAACAAACAAAAAAACCCAAAAAAGCAAAAAAAAACATCATTTGTAGAACATGACTTTAGATGAAAACTGTTTCAGGGATTAACCCAAACTTCTTATCACTCCCCTGGACAAAACTCGACTCAGTCCAATAAATTATGGCTCCCTCCACAAAATTTTAAAACAAGTTATTTCAGTAACCACATGAAATCTATGGTTGCCCTGCCAATCTCTCGCTCTGCCTGCTGCTGACTTCCGGCCTCACTAAACTCAGGACTCAGCTCATCTGCCCCGTGCCCCCGACCCCTGCCCGAGCTGGCTCTCTCCACGCCTACCTTACTGCCCTGCAGTCTCCTCCTCCCCAGCCTGGGACCCCACACTCTTTTCCTTGCCTCCACACTGAAATGCTGTCTGTAGCAAGATTTAAGAGAAAAAAAAAATTAACTGAGCACAATGTAGAACTTTGTTTCCCTAAACCATTCTTACTAATTACTAAGTAGCACTTTTGAGTTGGACGTTCTGTTGACCAGCTCCAAAGCTGCTGTCAGTTATTAATCACCTCCACTTACAAAACTGCTACCTGCTTTTTGCCAGCTTCGGTTTCAAACTAGAATTCATATGGGGCCTTCCCTTGTTTGACTTCTGAGCCATTTAAACATATCCAAGTCTGTCAACAAGGGGTGACATGGTTTCTTTACAGGGATTGTTGGTGAATGGTGGTGGGGAGGGGGGGGTGTATCTGGACACCTCAAAGCAGAGAATGAAAAAATCTAGATTAAGAAAAACTAAACACAGCTCACGGAAGGGTGAGATGAACAGCAGGAATCTGATACCATGAGTAGTGATGACCCCTTGGGCTGTGCCCCAGGGAAGCTACAGAACCCTCACTGCCTGAAAAACCAGCCAGCACAACAGGCCCAGGAAAGTGTGTCTTCCCCAGGGGGCTGCCCAAAGAGCACAGGAGGCCATCGGGGGTGAGAATGGAGAAGTGACAGTCCCAGAACAGAAAAGAGAGGGACAAGTAAAAAATCCAGACATTTCTCCCATGTGAACAGACATGGCTGAAAATGAACAAAAGCCTTATATTTCGGGGAAATAATCTATACCCCAATTAGTAATCTTGAACAGAAACATATCCCAGGATATACTCAGTGGGACAGTGTTCGGACTGAAAGGACCTCAATAGTGAACTGCTAGTGCAGCCTGGGTTTGCAGGGAAGAGGTGTGACAACGACGCGTGTAAACTCCGGATCCAATGACAAGTGCTCTCTCTCCACAGTTCAGGCTGAAGAGGGCTGGGTCTGCAAGCAGGATAATCCGGATACAAATAATTGCCCCTATGGCAATTTTGTTTTTCAGGAGGAGATACAGCCTCAGATGTGGACAGGAAGAACAAGTCCAAAAGCAGAATGAAAACTGTTTAATACATAGATGTCGGGCAATCCTGTTTTTAGAAATTGTTCCTGACTTAATTCCTCCACCTCTAGATACTCTGCACTCCTGAAGGAATCCCTAATTTAAAGGATCATTCTGGGGGTGCCTGGGTGGCTCAGTTAGTTAAGCGTCTGCCTTCAGCTCAGGTCATGATCTCAGGGTCCTGGGCTCGAGCCCTGCATCAGGCTCCCTGCTCAGCAGAGAGTCTGTTTCTCCTTCTGCCCACCACCCTCTGCTCGCGTTCTCTCTCCCTCCCTCTCTCTCGAATGGACAAATAAAATACTATTATTTTTAAATATTTAATATTAAATAATTATAAAATAATATAATTTTATATTTAAATATAATAATAATATTTTAAAAATAATTAAAAAAATAAAGGGTCATTCTGGAAATCAGGCCTGCCCCCAACTATTGCAGCTATCCTAAAGTCTTCTCTTGGAAAATTATAACCAGTTACCTATTGCTTAGTTTTTATTTACTTGTTAAATGTGAACATATTTTAGAGAGAGCATAGAATGGTATGCATCCATCAGATTTATTTGCATCATTTCCCTGATTACAGAAGCTTTATACAGGCATTTGTAGCGACACCCGTGCGATGCTTGCTACCCTGGATAAAGCCTTCAAGGATCTCATCTCTGTTTAATAAAGAATAGGGACTCATCCCAAACTTTTAAGGAACTAAAAGGGTTAATTGGCACCTACGTAGCCACCGTCTGGATGACTGAAAAATGGTGCAGAGAGCAAAAAGGCAGCCTACGTGCGGCCATCCCCCTCCCCGTCCCTGTGCAAGACATCACTCATCAATCCCGTGACGCCCCTCGTTCCTGACTTGGGCACAGCACAGCTACACTCAGCCCCTGCTGGCACAGGCTAGGAGACCTGCATGGTGGGACTCGTGTACTACCTTCCAAAGAGAACAGCCACCCTGATAAACAGAACGCCCCAGTGAACAGGGCGTCCACGGGAGGAGACAGGTATTCACTGGGCTGGTCAGACAAGGTCCCAGGGGACAAGATGGCTGCTTTCAAATATCTGAAGGGGGAAACAGGGCCTTTCATTCAGGGTGGTTCCAAAGGGTAGCCAGGCAATAAACAGCATCCCAAGGTAAACAATGGTGTGTGTCGAGGCAGTCAGTGTAGGCCGTGTGAGGAGGCGGGGAAAGTAGGCTGGGCGAAAGGAAGCCCTTCTTCTCGCCCACCCACAGATACACCACAGATTTTTCCGGTACTCCTCTGTAAATGAAGCCCATTGATCCATGGAACGTTCTCACTGAGATTTCGAAGAAAAAGATAAGACGGACAGGTAGGGCTGCTGTTTAATAGCTGTGGGCGAAGGGCTATGCAGGTAAGGGGAGAATTTCTTTGATAAATGTGGGAAAGACAGTCTGAATTTGCTATTGAAGTCTAAATTGCATGTTCCCTGATTACTTTTTAGCTCTAAACCCTCTCACTCTAAAAACCTCTCCATGTCTGCCCAATACGAATTTCTCCATGTCTGCGCAAGGTGCCACAAAATGTCCCCATGGCTTCTTCGGGACACGTCCCCACCGATCTGTAATAAGAGCCCTCTGCTCAGGGGGCACAAAGGATGAAGACAGAGTCCCAGGATTTCCTGGAGAAGTCTTGGTAGTCTTGATGTAAAAACACATTTGTTTGTTTGTAGAGGAAATGAATCTGTCCTGGCTTGATTACACATAGCCGAGGGAGAAATTCCTCTGGAGCCCCTGAGGCAAAGCCCTACTCTCGGCTCAGCAGGCTGTGGTTACATAAGTTCTTGTTTAATCTGATCCTTCTATTTGATTCTGTGCCCTGGGGCCGACCATCCATGCCTTGGACTCAGTTCCTGCATCTGTAGAATCGGAATACTGTGGTGACACCTGACTGCACCCACCCACCCCACCCCTCCAGCCACACTATAGGATGGAAGCAGTCTCTGTGGAAAACTGAGCTTTGGGCCGCCTGGGTGGCTCGGTCGTTGGGCATCTGCCTTCGGCCAGGTCATTATCCCGGGGTCCTGGGATCAGGCCCCACGTCAGGCTCCCTGATCAGTGGGGGGGTTTGCTTCTCCCTCTCTTACTCCCCCATTTATGTTCCCTCTATGGCTGTCTGTCTTTGTCAAATAAATAAAATCTCAACACACACACACACACACACACACACACACACACACACACTACTGAGCTTTGGAGAAGAGAGAAATAACAGGACTGAGTCTCATTATTTAATATTTTGCAATGGGTTTAAGCTCCACACTAGCTTTTAAATCCTTAAAGTTATTCCGTGTTGAGATGAATCTGCTCACTAGATGTCGAAATATTATCTTGAGGCTCATCTTTACTAATTACTTAGAATGACACTGGTTCAAGTGCCAGGAAAGAAACCGCTTTTACAGGAATCATTTACACTTTCCGGAATACCCTCCAGCAGGGATGATTTTTTCCCTCAAACAATCTTTCCTTTTTGAAATCTTTAATTTCCCAGGGAAAAGACGAACAGAGAGATGTGATTCCCATGTGCACCCTTCCTACATTCTCCTTACTCTTCAGAGAGAGAGAGAAACACAGCTCAGACGCGAGGAATAGCCATGTTCCACACGCATGTAATCCTAGCCTAGTAACCCAGGTTGTGGAGATGGGGGGGGGGCGGTGGGAAGAGTCATTCCTAAGCCTTCACTTCTCCCTGAGACCATCACTGACACAGGACACAGTGGGGTGGAAAAGGTACCACAGAACCCCAGCCTCTCTCCCGTGCTCCTGTGTCAACTTGAATCATGCCAGCAGAAGGTCTAGGAGCAAGGGGGACCCCCACATTATAGGTCATACCTACATAAGGGGGCCTACCCACAGAAATCTTTAGAAATGTGAAGAAATGTGAAGAACCACACGAAGAATGAAAGAGTGATACCCATACGTTATATTCCAATTCCAATAATCCCTCAAAGGTTTTAAGAAGCCCCTGTGAGCCTATGGATGAAATGAGAGTTGACAAGCCAGGTGGGTACTCTGAATTTTCATGAGTTTCTCTTATGGATCTTGGCTGGGGCCATCCAGGATCCACCCTCCATTCTTGCGGTTCAGCATCTGGATTTCCTTTTTGAGAATTAATTCCCGCCCACTGTGTATAGTCTTGGTGGGAATGTCAATCAGTGGACCCACCCCCTCACCCCTCAGGCCAAGAGGGCGGCATGTGGCTTACACCAAGCCAACTGAGCTCTTGTTTCCAGGGCTTCAAATCTTGGATGGAGAAACCTGTTGGAACTTACCCATTGCATCAGTAGCATGCAAGGAAGATGGTCAATTCTGTCCACCTGGACCCCCAGACCTTCCTCAGTTTCTGTCCTTCACTAAGCCTGGTTCTGCACACTTCCTGCTGATTCTCTGACCTCCTGGATATCCTTCCAATAAAATCCTTTTGTTTTGACTTAGCCAACACCAGTGTCTGTTGCTTGCAAAAAAAGAATAATAACTAATACAGATGTCTAGCTTCTGGACCTAGCTGAGGATTTCTGGGCCCAATAAAATTCTAGATGATTCTAAAAATGTCTATTCTCCCTAAAATTCTCTTGTTCCTCCATGGTCAGGAAGAAAGAGTAAGAAAAATAAAATGAGAGAGACAGAGAAGGAGGGAGGGAGAAAGGAACATCACCTCATTCTAGAAAGTTCCATTATGTCCCTTTCCTCACTGACCCCTCCTCACTCCCATAGGCAAACACTGTTCTGATTTCCATCACCCCAGCCTAATTCTTCCTGTTCCAGAACATCATGTAAATGTAATCAGACAGAATGTACTCTTGCATCTGGCTTATTTTGGTCAACTTAATGTTTTTGAGATTCATCTGGGTATTTATACATTTCAGTAGGGTGTTCTTTTTTTCCTGCTGAGTAATACTCCATTGTATGAACGTACTTCAGTTTGTTTACTCAGTGTCCCGTTGATGGATATTTGGGTTGTTTCCAGCTTTGGGGCTATTAGGAAAACAACTGCTATGAACATTCTTAAACAAATCTTTTTTATGGACATATGACTGCTTTCATTTCTCTTGAATAAATGAATTTTTATTAAATGCTGAAGAAGCTTTCTTATTATAATACCTTGCAGAGAAACAATAATATACTTTCTGCAGGGGAAAAGGAAAATGCCTATTTTTCTTTTAGGGCAGGATAGGTTCATAGATAACAATCTATGAAACCCCAGCTCCCTCTCCAATAGCTTCATTCTTTCCATCTGCACACACCCTTGTTTCTCGACCATTCTAAACAAACCTTTCTCTTTCCCCTTAAACTAGCAAACGCTCTCAATATGACTTTTTCATGGCAATTTTTAAAAAATTCTCAGTCACATTGCCAATAGTCCATTATGGTTTTATTTTCTCACTTCTCATTCTCTCTTTGACCTCTTGCAGTGTTCAGCTGTGTTGACCGGTGCACACGCACACTCTTTTTAAGAAAGAGGCTTAAAAAGAGGGTATCTCTTTTTAAGAAAAGCTAAATCTTCCTATTTAAGAAAAGCTAAACTTTAATTACTCAGTTAATTTTTACCATGAAAACAGGTATCCAAAGACTGGTCTTAAATGCTCACCACTGTACAAATCCTTCTCCTGGCTTCCATACACATTGACAGGAGAGATTCCATAGCCAGACTCTGGGGTTTGAACTTGGCTCTCTCCCATTAGCTGGGTGACACTGGCCAAGGTAATTAACCCCTCTGTGCCTCTGTTTCCTCTGTGGCTGATAACGGGACCCACCTCACAGGGTTATTTTGAGCATTAAATGAGCTAGCACTTACAACTGTGCCTGGCATATAGTAAATGCTCAATAAAGACAAGCAGTTTCTACTCTCTCATTTGCTCTTCATTGTGATATATGTAATAAGAGAAACTTACAAAGCAATGGTAGACTTCATTAATACAGGAGATGAAACCATAGCATTATGCCTTCCCTTCACAACCCTTTTTAACAGTTGAACCTCTTTCCCCTGCTTCCTTAAGGTGGATATACTGCAAATATGCCTCCTTGATGTCATTGTCCTTACACTCTCTTGAAGGTCTCATCCACTGAGGTGGCTTTAATGATCACACCAAGGCCAATGACTTCAAATATAGGTCAACGACCATTAAATATCAGTATCTCATCCCCAACTTTCTGCTCAGCATTGGCTACCATTCATTCAAACTCAACATGTATAAAACCAAAATCATTGTTTTGTTTTCACAAAGAGGTTGTCCTTGGGATTTCTCTTTGTCTTCAACGATATACTCATACACCAGATATACATGGCCCAGTCTTGCCAGTTCCTCCTAGGTGTGTATAAGAGAGCCCGAGAACGGAGCTTGTTAGGGTATCACTGGAATACTCTTCTTGTTTTCCGAAGGCCTGTCCTGTCCACCTGGAAAGGTTCACAATGACTACAGACTCTGTAGGAGGGGCAGGCAGTGGGGGTGAGCGTGCCAGGTACGTGGGAATGAAGCTGCTTCATTAAAACATGAGTGTCCTCACCCCGGGTCCACCAGGACTTGGTCCCGAGCCTTCCCACCTCATGTCCCACAGTAGTGATAACACTGTGAGTGCTTCTACCTGGTGGCCCTTGCCCCGTGCCTGAACGTGGTGTCCATGCCAGGGCAGGTGCAGGACCAGTGGAGGAAGCAGGAGCACAGCTGGGCACCTGGGCATCAGTGCTCCATCTCTGGGCCTCCAAACTTTACTCAAGGTGAAGAACTTGAGCTCAGTGGCTCGGGGCCCTGTGCCCATGAGAGGCTGTGTGGCACCTTTAACATCCCCTGGAACAAAATCTCCTAGCCTTGCAAGCAACCTGACCCAAGTCCCCTGGATATCTAAGCAAGGCGTCCAGGGGATTCCGTCGCAGCTTCCTGCCTGTGCTGCTCATGAGGGCAGGTCACAGAGACTCCATTTCTCCTCTGAGCACACGGCGGGATGGCACCTCCCGGCTGCCCTTGAAGGTCAGTGTGACAGGTAACTTGCTTTGGCCAATGAGATGGAAGCAGCAACAGGGATGGCTTCTGGCAGAAGCCTCGAGAATCCGTGCACGATTCACATGTTCCCTGTCTCTGCCTCTATGGGAGCATAAGGTGACAGGCAGCCTCTGCCAGCCTGGGGGCCCCCGAAAGAGCAGAACACATACCCCATTATACACGCAGCATGAGCAGGAGACAAATTTGGCTTCGTGAAGTCGTTGGGACTGGGGGGTTCTTTGTTATTGCCGCCTAATCCAAACAATCCTGACAGGTGCCATGGCCTGTTCAGGACTGGTCAGCAACCACCAACCTCTAACTCCACCTCACCTCTGGCGTGTAGATTTCCCTTCTGCTGAGTTCAGCCGTCGGGGCCGCAAAGTGGACTCAAGCTACCCACACACAAAGCTGTCTCCTGGTTCACAGATGAAGACCGTTACCTGCTGCTGGGTAGCCCACAGCGACCCAGCAAACCCTGACCTCTGGTGCTGCCCAACCCCAGTGCCCTCGGCATGAAAACAGGTACCATGTTCCCCCCTGTCAGCATCTAAACAAGAGTCTTCCTATTTATGCGGCCCATGCTAGCGGGGCTGGCCGCGTAATTTATTGTCCAAAATGGATCTGAGGGTGAAAGGGGACTGAGCGACAGGCATAAACCTTTGCTGTCCCGGGCATGCAGGGGTGCACTGGCACCCTAACTCCGCCGCCATCACCTTACAGTCTTAGGTCTAGGGATATGAGGAAAACACCGAGAGGCCTTATCTCAGGAGAGATCGCCATATCCAGGAAATGTGATTAAAAGCCGAAGAGGAGGCCAGTGGTAAAATTAATGTGTTTATCAGAGTTTCCTCTGCTTTTACTATTCTATGTGGCATTAGACTGAGTGAGTGCAGCTGTTTCTCGAAGCAGGCACATGCGGAGAGCAGGAGACATCCAAACAAAACCAAGAGCCCGATGCAAAATCCAGCCGGGAAGTCTGAAGCCCCTGCAGAAGCATTAACAGCATCCTCCTCCCGCAGGGCAGCCTGGGAGTCATTTAAGAGGAAGAAGGATGAAATCAAGAAAACCATCTTAGCTACAAAAAGAATTATGGAAACAAACTCAAAGTAAATGCAGTATTGGGGACCATGGGTTCCTCCTCTTCCAGGCACCTGAGACATATTAATGTTGGTAAATATTTTCCAAGAACGTTGAATCTTCTAGAGAGTAACATATCATAGACAGTGGTTGATTTCTCTAATCTGCTGCTATTTTGCATTTTCCTTTACTTTGTAAAACACCAGGATTCTAATTGGTTCTCAAAATCTTACAGCTTATATGAAAAAGTGCCCAATATCACTCAGCATCAAGGAAATACAAATCAAAACCACAGTGAGATACCATCTCACACCAGTCAGAATGGCTAAAATTAACAAGTCAGGAAACTACAGATGTTGGCGAGGATGTGGAGAAAGGGAAACCCACCTACACTGTTGGTGGGAATGCAAGCTGGTGCAGCCACTCTGGAAAACAGTATGGAGGTTCCTCAAAAAGTTGAAAACAGGGCTACCTTACAACCTAGCAACTGCACTACTGGGTATTATAGCAGCAATGTCCACAATAGACAAACTATGGAAAGAGCCTAGATGTTCATCAACAGATGAATGGATAAAGAAGATGTGGTAATACATACACAATGGAATATCATGCAGCCATCAAAAAATGAAATCTTGCCATTTGCAACAACGTGGATGGAACTAGAGGGTATTATGCTAAGCGAAATAAGTCAATCAGAGAAAGACAATTATCATATGATCTCACTGATATGAGGAATTTGAGAAATAAGACAGAGGATCATAGGGGAAGGGAGGGAAAAATGAAACAAGACGAAACCAGAGAGGGGGACAAACTATAAGAGACTCTTAATCTCAGGAAACAAACTGAGGGTTGTTGGGGGGTTGGGGAGTAGGAGGAATGGGGTGGCTGGGTGATGGACATTGGGGAGGGTATGTGCTATGATGAGTGCTGTGATTGTGTAAGATTGGTGACTTACAGACCTGTACCCCTGAAACAAATAATACATTATATGTTACTAAAAGAAAAAAAAAACCTTATGGCTTATGATCAAAAAGTATGTAATGATTTTTGAAGAATCTGTTTTTCTGTATCCCAATCCCCACTTTCCACTGGGTTTCTGTCACTCACAACCAAGACTTCTAATTAATACAACTACCAAGGAATAGTGCCATACAATGTGAATCCGAATAGTTCTCCATAATCTGGGTGGAGAAGACAGGGTGGGGTATATAAAAAAGATTGGCCATGAGCGGATAACTGTTGAAATTAAGTGATACGTAGAAGGAGCTTATTATGATACTATCAACCTATTCTCTCTCTGTCTACATACGTTAAAGCAAGTGTTAAAAAAATCATCTCGCAGGCCTCACACTTCAAGTCCAGCACAAATCAGGGCAAACCAAAGAACAGAAGAGGCAGAATCAAACATAAACCAGACAATAGCAGACATGCACAGAACATAGCTGTAAGGCAGGAAAATTTTCTCAGAACAGTTCTTTGCAAAACACAGGGCTTTGGAGATGAGAACAGAATCTACGAGGGCCTGACAGGAGCAGGGGGCCTTCCTCGGGCAGCCATGGCTGGCTGATGACCAGCTCAAACAATACAGGCAAGGTCCGGCCATGTGCTTCAGCTCCAGGTGAAACAATGGAGTAGACATCGCCCTGCTGGAAGAATTGGCCCTTCCTCCCAGGTAATCTCAATAAAGCAGCTATTATCCAGGACCAGGAGTAAA
The DNA here is from genome assembly GCA_002007465.1 of Ailurus styani. Lineage (NCBI taxonomy): Eukaryota > Metazoa > Chordata > Mammalia > Carnivora > Ailuridae > Ailurus > Ailurus styani. The sequence goes on from LNAC01000425.1 coordinate 1,309,619, forward strand.
GCAAGGGTGTGGCTCAGACAAAGGCCTGTGTGATTTCGTCTCCAAATGTTCGCTGATGACTTCTGTTGTTCCGACACAATTTATCTCGTGGTTTATAAACACAGCCACGATTCTGTCTCTTAATTTAAGCTGGAGCCACCACCCCTTATGGGGTCCTGCCTCCCCCTGGGATTAAAGGTTCTCAACCCCAGCTACCCATTAGAATAAATCCTGATGCCTCGGCTGCCCCCTAAACCAATGAAATCACGATTTCTGGGAGCGGGGGGCCAGATGTCGGTATTTCCAGAAGGCTCCTCGGTGATTCCAATGAGCCCCTAGGGCTGAGAACCACAGACTCAGGTAGACCTGGATCCATCAGAGGCTCACTCACTGTAGATCACGCCTCACTTGTTCAGGCATCCCTGCTACTGCTCAGACCACCCCCACTTTCTGATCTTCTTGTATGGGCAGACCTCAATCAATCCAGAACCTAGTTCTTTCCTCTTTCTAGGAGTTTCCTAGGGCTGCATGACAAAATATCACCAATTTGGTGGTTTAAAACAACAGAAATACACTCTTAGAAACCTAGTTCTAGCGTCTGGAAGTCCAAAAGCAAGGCGTTGGCAGGCCATGCTCTACGCCAGGACCCTTTCTTGCCTCTTCTAACTTTTGGTGGTTGCTGGCAATCCTCGGTGTTACTTGGTTCACGGACATATTACTCTAGTCTCTCCCTTCATTGTCACTTGGCACTCCCCCTGGAAGTCTGTGTCCTTTCTTCTTATAAGTTCATCAGTCATACTTGATTAAGAGCCCACCCTACTCCAGGAGGACCTCAACACCTTCCATCTGCAGCAACCCTGTCTCCAGATAGGGACACATTCTGAGGTTCCAGGAAGCACACGTTTCAATCCGGGGCACTCTTACTCACCCGTAGAAAGCAAGTCTTAGACTTTATTTTCATCAGAATGCATATAAAATCTAGCAAACTGGGAACACAATGCCTTTTAAAAATGTTTTTCATTTGGAATCATTTTAGATTTGTAGAACGGTTGCAAAGATAGTACAGAGAGTTCCTGTACGCTCTTCACCCAGCTTCCCCTAAAGTTAACATCCTATAAAACTATGGTATCCTTATAAAAACTAAGACATTCACACCAGGACAATGCTGTTGATGTAACTATACACTTTATGCATCTTTTACCAGGTAACCCACCCATGCCCTTTACCTGCTCGAGGATCCAAATCAGGATACCAGCTTGCATTTGACACAGTGGTTTTCAGGATGAAAAGGGCCACAGCCAAGCTCTGATTCATGGCATCAAAACCTCACTTCAGGCATCCTTTCTGAGCTTGCCCTCTAGCCTCCCAGCCAGCCTCACATTTGCATCCAACTGACTATGTTTCATCTCTTCTTCCTTCCTGTTTGGATCTGGTAACCCCGATTTTTCAGTCAAGTTAGTTCTTAAGAGTTTTGAGGTCATGGGACCACTTTGAGAATCTGTGAGAAGCTATAGATTCTCCTCTGAAGAAAATACATAGACAAAACCATTTTGCATCCAATTTCAAAGCAGATCTCAATGCCTCCCTCTTCCCCCAGGGCCCGCACCAACACATGACTTCCCACAGTCTGGCTTCCCTGGGCATTGATTTTGTGATGAGATCACCATGAAGCCCTGTCCCGAGGAAAATGTCTCCAGCTCTCGGACGTGGCAACCAGAGCTCTGCACTCTGGGTTTTGGACAATACCAGGGGTCCTGGTCACTGCCTTGGGCTGGCAGTGGACCCTGAGGGTGGCTGGACTCTCCCTTCTGGCCAACGTGACTGCCGGTACTTAAGCCCACAAGTTTTGGTTGACCCCTCCCCTCTTTGGAGCCCACTTTCTCTGTGATGGAAGGAATCTCCCAGAATTTAATACTTCTCAGTTCAAAAGGCAGGTCATCACCTCGGTTTCAACTAAGAAAAGTAACTCTAGGATCCAGAGCAGTATTACCAAATTCTGTCAAAATCAGACCTGCCACCATTTTGAAATGGCAGGAACCTTGGTACCAAGGACAATGCCTGCCTATGGCATTTCAGCTTTGGAAACAGCAATGTGAAGCCCTCCCACCCCCAAGAAAGCCAAACAACTGGAAACTCTACAACCCTACACGCCCTCTGAAGCCACCACACAAGCCTGGAGCAGGAACCAAGGAAAAGGGAAACTGTCTCCACTCAATCCTCACAACCTTGGTTTGAACCTCTTGCTCCCCCAAGTTCCTCAAACGCTGTTCTGTCCCCCTCACCCAGTCATCCTCAGATGCTGCTCTTTTCTATCAATGCCGCATCTGTCTGATGGATGGTCCAAGGGTCCTCCAAGCTAAACCACCTGCAGGCTCTCCTGTGTGCTGGGGCCATACTTCGATCCCCATTGCCACCGAATCAGGATCACACCAATTCCTCCAGCATCAGGCAGAAGAGAACACAGTTGGGGAAGAGACAAGAATAATTCCTCTGGACAGTCTTACCTTCTGCAAACGGTTCCCATTCATAGAAGCGGCCCATAAATGGCTTGTTGTTGTAGGATGCGCACTGGACCTCCCGGATGCTTCTACTGCTTTCTGGACACACCTAATAAAACAGATATTAAATATGCAGTTAGTGTCTGCATCTTTTTCAGAGCCCCCGTCCCGTCCCAGAAGACCTCTCCAACTTTAAATGCCAATCCTCCTCCACCAAAAGCAGCATTTCTGAAACCGTGCAGATCACCTGCATCAAAAATTTAAAATGCAGATCTCAAGGCTTCCTTCCAAGTTTACTAAATCAGAATCTTTGGAAGGACACTAAAATTTTAACAAGCTCCCCAGGTTAAGCTTTTGCACCATAATTTGAAAACCACTAACTGAAACCTCCTGCTCCTGACAAATTGGTCTGCTCGCCTCTCCCACCAAGGCCATCCATTTCCATCTGTTTGACTTTGTTCGTGCCGTTCCTCGGCACGGGATCATAGTCGCAGCAAGCATGTACAGAATCCTTACCATGCACAGGTACTGCTTTGAACACAGTACACCTACTAATGTAATGAATCCTCACGGTGACTAATGAGCCCAACCTGATAGTTTTGTAGATTTTTCCCCGATGAGCGACCTGAGGCACAGAGGAACCCACACAGCCAACGCGGGCAGAAGCTGGAGTTAAGGCTAAGTGGTCTGGTGGCCACCACACTGAGACTCAGGGTCCTGCCCATCTTCTCTAAATTCTCTTCACATAGCTTCACATGGCTTCCAGCCTTTAGCATGCAAAAGAATCACCCAGCGATCTCACAGGAAATGCAAAGTCCCGGGTCCCTCCCCCAAGGATGGCCAGTCAGTAAGTCAGGGAAGAGGTCCAGGAATCTACATTTTATCAAATTATCCAGGTAATTCCGATATGCTAGACTACTCGAAGAAAATATCCAGCTCCCTGTGGTTTATTTCTTTCTTATTTATAAATGATAAATATGATCAAAGTATGACATGAAATAAATAAATATGAAATATAATAACAAGATCAGAATCTCTAATTCAAATCATGGATAAAGCATGATCTAGCTTTTTAAAACCTAAGTATACTCTTATTTAAGTGTGGGGTGTGCATGTGTGTTTTAATAATCAGGGAAAAGGGAATCTGGCCTCTTAAATATTAAAAACCCTGTGTATAAGAAGTCTCTGGAATAAACTGCTAATAAGGTAGTTCAAAGTCCTGAAGGATTTATAAAGAAATCTACGGTATGTATCAGAAACACCAGGTCTTTTGAAGAGGAGTGAACAAAGGGAGGAATAAAACCAGGTGGAAAGAGAAGCATTTCTTGCTTGATAGAGGACAGTCAAGCGAGGCTGCTGGTACAAAGACCTGGGTGGTCATGACCCTGCCGCAGCCTGAACCAAACCATATGCAGCAGGAAGCTATGGGAAGCAGAACATGCTAGAAACTGGTGAGGAAAAAAGGGCCCAGTGGACAGACAGGATGGACTGAGCTCTGACAATCAGTGAGAAGCCAACAGGCTGGACAAGCCTGGGCTGGAATCCGGGCTGCTGGCAGCCCCCAAGCCAGAACCATGCAGACGTCCAGCAACACCAGCTGTCTCCATGAAGGACTTGGCATTGAGATGTTTTTGACAACCCTCAGGTCAGAACCAGAGTTTGAAGAGAATGTGATCAGTTGGGTGACTCAGGAGAAGTCACTATCCTGGCAACGAGAAAGAATCTCTAAGTGGTTTGTTAAAAATACAGAGAGATTCTCTCCTTCCTCTGCTCCTCTCCCAACTCGCTCTCTTTCTCACAAATAAATAAATAAAATCTTCTAAAAATACAGATTCTCAGGCCTCACCCCAGTGGGAGGGGCGGGGAAGAGTCCAGGAATATATGCTTGAAGAACTCCTTGCTGATTCTGGCGCAGCCAGCCTGGCACTGGACCACAGCAGTAAGGAAAGGCCACACTTCAGCCTCAGTCTTACTCCAAGTTAGTTAACATGCAATCACAGTGTTAGAACAGTGACCACCAAATCCAACCCTTCACTTTACAGATGAAGACATGGAGGCTTAGAGAAGTGGCACAGCTCACCAGAGGTCACAGTGACAGAGGGACTGAGCCCAGAGCGCTGACCACCCACCCTGGCCCTAATCAGAAACTAGAGATTAGCTACTAGGTTGCATTTTTTTCATAATGGAAACAGACCAGAACAAGTGGGCAAATGTCCTATTCCTCAGATAACCACACCTCTGGAAAGCCAAGCTGCTCTGCTGTGACGGTCCAGCCAGAAGCTACCCTTAATTCGTCTGGGGACAGTTATCAGAATTGGAAGCCACAGACCACAAAAACTCAGCCAGTCTGCTTAACCCCTTTCTCTTCCATCAACAAAATATGCCAAGAGGCTGGACCATGAACCAATGCATCTGTAGAATCATTTTGAATTGCTCAGTACTTGATGATAGAAATGTATATTTCATGACATGGAAAGTAGTCCACAGCCATTAAGTGAAAAAAAAAAGTGTTAAATGATTGTGTGTGCACATGTGTGTGTATGCACATGCACGCACATAAAGAGAGGTTAAAAGCATTGTCTCTGGAAGGTGGGTTATAGATTTTTTCTTTTCACAAAGAGAAGAAAGCTTTTGGTGTATTGCATTGTCTAATTTTTCTGCAATAAATACATAATTTTTATGTAGTATAAGTGGATCATTACTGAGCCCTTCCAAACACTCTGGCCCTTTGCCAGCTTTACGTGTGCTCGTAGTTTATAATCTTAGGGTATATCTTAATGCCCTGCTAATGCTCTTACTCCGTCCATACACATCTGCCAAGCCAACCAGTCACCTGTGAGGGATCATACAGGGCACCCTGCCCCAGGTCACCAACAAGTTCTTTATATCTGAGCCTGGCCCAGTTACCTCCTGACGCAGGGGATGCTTCATGTGGCATTGGACCCACAGTGGGGGGTCAGGCACTGGGACAGCAAATCCACCTCCAATCACCCAAAGGCAGGTGAGCCCAGCAGGTTGCCTGTGGTATCCAGCACGTGGTGAGAGTGGGCAGATGCCGCCAGAGATGACTGGGAGCCCTGGCCCGGCCCTGTGTGTTCCCCCAGCAAGGACTCCCGGGATGTCATGTGAGCTGCCACTTAGGGGGTAGGAGAGGGCCCGGGCCAGAGAAATGCAAGGCTCACAGGGTCCAGATATGGACGTGGGTTCCTAAGATAAAAATTATAGTAAAAATGATGAAGGCAGAAGCCTGGACTGGTGATGGTGTTAAGAAGAGCTCACTTTTACTGAGCAGTTGTTAATGCCAGGCACTCCACCCCATGAGCCTATGTATCTTAGCTCATGTCATCCTCACCACAACTATTATACCCATTTTACAGATGAGGAAGCCAAGGCAGCAGAAAGCTAAATGAGCTGCCCGAAGTCATGGGCTGATAAATGATGAAGTCAGGCTCTGAACCCAGACATTTTGGACCCAGAATCCATGCCAGCAACCACCATACCATGGTGCCCCTCGAGAACGGGGGGATAGCAAAGTGATTTTGTCATGGGTCCTCAGACAAGGGAGCCTTAACTCCTAGCCCGAGAAGTCCTAGCGGCCAAGGTCAGTTTCAGCCTCTGAGGGCTGGTGGAGTGGCCTCAGCTGAAAGATGAGGCAGCTGTGGACTGAGGGCCAAGCAGGGTCAGGGACATTTGGCTTCATGTCTTCTGTGGCTACATCTGTTTGTATTTGTCATACTATTATCATATGATCTCCTCTCATTTTAACCGACTCTCTGAAGTTAAAACTTCCAGGTTACAGATCATTTTACATTTGTTACAATTTAAGTGGGCTGTTTCCTGATGCCATAGACTGAGTCACCCTCCTCTTATCAGTAACGGTCTCTAGTTTACACTGCAAGTTGGCTTTGGGCAGATTTCCTGCAGACACTAATCCTTTCCATGGACACAGATTCTTGTAACCTTCAGGCCAGAAAAGTGAGACAGGGAAAAAATCATGCAGATAGCGATCAGGCTCACGTAGGATGGGGCTAGCAAAGACCCAAGCTTCATTGCCATGTAATACCTCTGGCAGATAACCTCCCTTCAAATGACTTCCTTTCAATCAAAAGAGGGAGAAATGTTTCCACTGGTCTCTTATGGAAAAAGGAATGAAGATGGACTTTAATATAATGAGCTGAATCCTTTTTTTTTTTTTAAAGATTTTATTTATTCATTTGACACAGAGAGAGAGATTACAAGTAGGCAGAGAGGCAGGCAGAGAGAGAGGAGAGAGAAGGAAGCAGGCTCCCTGCTGAGCAGAGAGCCCGACGTGGGCCTCGATCCCAGGACCCTGGGATCATGACCTGAGCCGAAGGCAGCGGCTTTAACCCACTGAGCCACCCAGGCACCCATGAATCCTTATAAAGCACTTGAGATCCTATCCAAAGTTCCATCTCGACAATTGCCTAGGGTTGCTATGAGTTATAAGGAGTGTTATGGAAACTTGGGCTATGTTCCCAGAGACCCCAGTTAATCTGAGATAACAAGTGCCTGCACCTAACTTCATGGCTCAAGAGGCCACTCGTGGTGATCGCATATTAACCTTTTGAATTACCTTTTGATTTACCTTTTGAATTAATTACTTTTGAAAATTACCTTTTTAATTAATTACTTTCAGTTCCTCAGTCGACCGAAGGGACTCATCCCCAATGCAGGTGGCACCAAGGAACATGACTTTGAAGTCTGCCTGGGTTAGACAGGCATTGTTTTTATCCTTTGCATTGCTCTGGATTCAATGAAAACACCAGCGACAGGCCTACAACATACAATGTGGTTAACATCCCTGCACTGCCAGGGGAAGGTGTCTGGGCGGCCTTGAGCAAAGCACTTCACTTCTCTAAACCCAAATTACTGCATGCCTGTAGCAAGCCCCGTGGAACTCCCATCGCGCAGGGATTTTTTTTGGTAAAGACTGACTTAGTAATACATTAAAATTTCTAGCTCTTAATAATGCTCAGTAAATGTTCGCTGGGCTGGAATCTAAGTGGACATCAAAGATGACTCCAGCAGTTCCAGAAGCTTCAAGTGCCTGACAGGTAAGGTGTTCTGAGCAAACGTTCCCCTTTCTCTTCCCAGCTAGAAAAAGGGGTTTGGGTTTCCAGTTGCAGGACAATACAACCGTGGATCAAAATTGCTTAGAAATTATCCAGCACATTTTTCAAATATGTTTCATATCTGCTTTCTCAAGTCACTTGGAACCAATTCAACCTCGCAAAAACTCTTGCCACCTGCTACCACTCCTAGCGTTCTCCGGACAGTCAGTAAGATTTGGGTCAAGGTTTTGGAGTTGAAACAAAAAAACAAAACAAAACCAATATCCTTCCAAAATCCTGAGGTTTTCTTAGTTCTCAAACACCTTTTTCTCCCCACCCAAGTTCATACTGTTCTCCTAGGGAAAGGTGTTTCTCTCTCATTCAATACCTCCATCAAAGACCCAGTGGATATCAAGATGACTAAGCCTGTCTGTTCACCCAGGAAAACCACATATTTTTTTTTTTAAAGATTTTATTTATTTATTTGACACAGAGAGAGAGATTACAAGTAGGCAGAGAGGCAGGTGGAGAGAGAGGAGAGAGGAGGAAGCAGGCTCCCCGCTGAGCAGAGAGCCCGATGTGGGCCTCGATCCCAGGACCCTGGGATCATGACCTGAGCCGAAAGCAGAGGCATTAACCCACTGAGCCACCCAGGCGCCCGAAAACCACATATTTTTAAGTACTCTAGATAAATGGTCATACAAATCTAGGCCTATCCCGGGGGTGCTTATTCATCTCTCCCTCCTTGGATTTATCTATCTCTATGCCTGTAAGGGCACCCAAACAAGAACATCTTTCTTCTAACTAATCAGAAAGCACACAGCCGAATGTAAGCTTTTTAAAGACATGTAAGACTTCTACTCCCCCCTACTTGCTACTTTAGCGATCACATTAGTAAGAGTGCCTCCTGACCCTCTGCCATCTGTTAGGACAGGAGCAGAAATTCCTTCAAAGGCAAATATTCACTGTGCCCCTACAACTACGCATCAGGTATTGGGACTGACTGTGGAGGTTACAAAGAACCCCTCCTAATAGTCTCTTGAGGGGATTTTAGAGGCCAGGGGGAGAAAAATACATCAGCCAAAACATGTAATGCAATGAGAAGAATTTGGTAAACTGGGCACTACATTTCTAATCTTGCAAAACAAGGAGTCCTCCCTACGGTGGATAAATCAAGAATATAAAAATTGTTAACATACTATATGTAATTTAAAGTATAACAGAAAATAAAAACGTAGCTAATAGGGATCAGCAATGTGGAAGGAAACAGGGTCATTTCTTCATCCTTCGGAGTAAGGAGCTAACAGAGAAAATTTGAAGTTGATGTATCAAGAAGCAGAGATATTAGTTTGCTATTAGAGTTATGGAGAGAATGACCCTAGGACCTAAAAATCAAAAATGACTGATTGCAATTACCTCTAGGAAGAGGGACTGGGATATAGCTCTCTCTGCCACTGTGATACTTCTCACCATTTCCACTACTTTTTATAATTATCAGAAGCGACGATTGGGAACAACTCATATATATATGGGTGCATGTGACTCCTGCGTGTATCTTCCAGATATATGAACTATGTTTATATGAAACATGTAAATATTGCATATACAAAGAAATATCTTTTGTGCTATGGTGAGTGCCTTGAAAGGTATAAACCTGATGATTCACAGACCCGTACCCCCTGGAGCAAATAATAATAATAAAAAGAAATATCTTTACTTTTTATACATTCATATATATTCACATACATATTTCATATATAGTCATGAAAGGTCACTGAGAGAATAAGAAAAAGTCAATAAGAGAACTTTCTATGGGAAATTCCAAGTGGTTTGAGAAGATGGAAAGCAGAAATTGATGCAAAAAAGCGCTGACATCCACACACCTCTCCCAGATAAGGAGGTTGGTGATAAACTCACAATATGAGAAACTTACGTGAAGCCCCGAGTTAGATGGCCTGTCCCCCCACCCCCGGAACTGGCCCCACAGTTCCCTGGTAAGTTTCACACCTTCCGGGATTGTTCTGAATTCTTGACCTGCCCCATTTGCGAAGTTCCTCCTTAAAGTACAGTCAGGAGGTTGTTTGTCAGCTCCTCCTTCGTTCAACAGGAGACTAAAAGTGGGGTCAAAGTAGAACCTGCCTCAAGAGAGCTTAGCTATATTTGAGATTTGTCCAACACCTTCCCTTCATTTTCACTTACTTGGAGACAGAAACAACTCCACAGGGACAAACCCATTGTCTGAAGCCGGTCCCACTCCAGGGAAATTTACTGGAGAGTCGCTGATACCAGAACTCATCACATCAGTGTTTGCTAAAAGCTGCTTTGAGCCCCAGGGGTTTTTCCCCATAACGTTAAGTGCACTTTGTCTAAACTCAGGATCATCTCTCTTTTGGCAGCGAAGCCCTTTACAGTCGTAACCCCGTCCCCACCCTGCACCCGCTGACTCACTCCAGCCTCCTTTCACCAGAAGGAGCCAGAGTGTCAGCGTCCCTGGGGGAGAAAGCCTGAATTCCGAGTGCTTAAGGGAAGAAAGTGGGGAGAGAGACACCTCGGCTTCCACGACAAACGGCATAAAGTGTCTTGTATTTAGCAAATAATAACATAAAACCCCAGAAACAGCGAGTAGAACGACTTTAACTCCATCCCCTCCAGGACCGGAGGGACCGTGCTTTGGTTTTCTCCCTCCCCCGTGGCACCCTCATCAGGACTCCAGTTTTTTTTGCTTCCAACTCTTGACCTTCCAGGAGCTTCCATGAAGAAGAAACTTATTTGCTTGGTTCCTTGAGCACTCATTCTTTTTAGCTACAGCTGAGAAAGTGCAGGGCTGTGGATCAACCAATGAGACCTCCCCGCGCTGCCCCTTCACTCCTGAGGACGTACTTGCCGGGGAAGCCTCCGCTCACAGGAAAGACATCTGAATCCACTGAGAGGTCCCCTGCGAGGCCCCTTCTTGCTCCTCAGCCCCTGTCACTCCCCCTCCCTGGAAACCCCCACCCCCCGTACTTGTCCAGGAGGCCAAGCCAGGCTCCTTCCAGGGCCGGGGGACAGCAAAGTGCCTCCCAGCACATGCGGTGGTGCCTGTGTTCCAGGCATGCTTGTCAAGACCTTTAACGAGCCTCGCCCCCTGGCCTGGGAGCCACTGACGGCCAGAGCGTGCCCGCATCTCAGCGTCCCTGCCCCACAGCCCAACACCTGACCCCACCGTCGATGTCAACGCTCTGCTTACGGACTCCAGTTAAGAACCCACACGAGTGACCTGGCGTGTTGTACCAGGAGATGTCGAAGACTGGGGTCTGCTCCCGAAGACCCTGAGAATCTCTGTTTACACAGGGGCTTGTCATCTTAACTTCCGCACATACAATGTAAGCAAGGAGAAAAGAAAGAACAAAAAAAACCCCTTCCTTATCTTTAAAGTCTACAGGCAGAGATCATTAGGACTGCATTTACTCTTTATTTTCTAGTATATTTCACAGAGGATATCTTAGGAGTCAAACAATCCTAAAAACATTCTAGATGTTTAAAATTCCCAGATGACATCACAAGGCAGGGCTTCACGTGAAACATGCACATTTGAGGGTGTTAAGCACTTACTGGCAGGAACTTATCTGTAGTTTCACTTGCTCATCACTTTACACCTGACCTGAGGGTGATTGCACGGAAGCTACATCACACTTGACTGTGCTGGGGCTCTCAGCGATCGTGCTTTGTTTGGGTTTTTTTTTTAGATTTTCTTTATTTATTTGACAGAGAGAGTGAGAGAAAACACAGGCAGGGGGAGTGGCAGAAGGAGAGAGAGGGGCAGACTCCCCAAGGAGCTGGGAGAGTGAAGCCAGGACTCCATCCCAGGACGCTGGGATCAAGACCTGAGCTGAAGGCATAAGCTTAACCGACTGAGGCACCCAGGCGCCCCAGCAACCACGTTGTATTGCTGGGCGAAGGGAAGGCACTCTGAACCCCAGCTAATCCAGGGGACAATAGGGGACTTGGAGCGAGTCCAACCACCTCAACCACAATTTGGTGACTGAGCACTTGGAAAATGACTTCTCCAGGTCAAAACGCCGTATTTCCTAACATGTCAGCTCCTCACGTGCGTGATCAACACTGTGGAACAGGTGTTGTTATTACCCCCACTTCCCAGATGGAAAGTGCCTTCCTTGCCCAAGGAAACTGGGGCTCCCGTCCAGCACAGCCTGCTCCCGAGCCCAGTATTAGACACCCTGCAGCCTAACCTCCAACTGAACCAGTTGATTAGATTGCTTTCTGACTCTGCATTGTGTTTCTGAAAGTTTCTCACGCATCTATCTCATGTTTGGAAGTCAAGCAAGGCCCATGTGAAATCTCTGGATTTTGAGATGTTCTAGAACAAGATGCCCACAAAACTATGGTTATTTAAAGTGGACAGGAGGAGGCCAGAGGGAAAGAAATCCTATGACCTGGCAGATGTCATAGCACCTTAAGGCTCTGGCACAATCCTGCCTCCCTGTCTTTGACTAAGCTGCTTCTTTTACCCTGAAAGCCCTTTTCTCTCTTCCGGCCATCCTTAGAAGCCCAGCTCAACTGTTCCCTCTGCAGTGGAGTCTTCCCTAACCCAGTGGCCTCCCTCTGTGCTCCCAGAGTTCCTCCCCCTCCGCAGGTGCTCCAGCACCAAGGGCAATGACGTCCAGGCTGCTGCACTGGGCACCTTCTCTGCCCCAGGACCACAAGGGTGCCGAGGGAGGGACTCTGAGCAGTGATGAGATACTGTTCCCAGATCTGGAAGCCTGCCAAACCATTTCCCCTAATTCACACCACTCCTTATATGCATTACCATGTATCTCACAACTGAGACCTCTGCTATGGGGGTAGTCTTAGAAAGTGGGGTGTTCCATCGAGAACTTGGGCACTTAGTTTAAAGGATGAAGTTCTGAAATCAGGGGATGTTTCCAACCCGCCCTGGCCTACCCTCCTTTCTTTCTCTTCTCCCATATAGAAATTGGGAGAGATCTCTAAAGACACGTATTCCTTTTTAATCTTTGGAGAGGACATAAGTGATAACCTGTATTCCCTGGTAGACTAGTACGATTTTTCACACTGCTGCCTTTCACCTCTTTCCTCCTGGAGTAGGAAGATTGACACAATTTGCAGATTCATGTTATCTCTTCCTGTTGCCCACTGGTGGGGGGGGGAGTTCATGCATGTCCACATAAGGTCACCCACGCTAAGGTGCCAGAGCACGTGGGTCCTCGCAGGAGGTGTGCAAGAAAGACTCCACACAGCAGGACTGAATGGGCTCTCTTCAGAAAGGCCTTCAGAAAGGTCCTTGGCTGGCATCTGGGAACTTGGACTTCAGAAGGGTTTTCATCACTCCCTGAGGGATAAGAGTGACTCACTATGCCCAAACTATTTGTATTAGCAATATAGTTTATGCTCAACACCTGCTTTCCTCCGAGGAGTCTGGAATTTTGGTACGTGGCAGGCAGAGGGTGCCTATGTGACCAGCCCTCAATAAAAACCTTGGACACTGAGTCTCTAATTAGCTTCCCTCATAGACAACACTTCACACGCATTGTCACAACTCATGGCTGGGGGAATTAAGCACATCCTGCGCGACTCCACTAGGAGAAGACTGGAGGCGTGGGCCTGGTTTCCTCTAGACTTCGCCCCATGAGCCTTTCTCTTTGCTGATTTTGCTCCATGCTCTTTCATTGCAATAAATCATAGCTATGAGTCCTCCCAGCAAATCAAACCTAGGAGAGGTCTTAGGGACCCTAACACAGGGAGTTTTAATGGGAGACAGGAGATAACCCAAGAGCCAAGAAGCCTTAGGCTTATACAAAGAAGACAGGCAGTCTTGGGACCTCTAAGGAATGGCATCTCTCAATAAGCGTAAGTAGGATGGGACTCAGGATGACGGGGTGCACTGGGGAGGACACTGTGTGAAACGTTACAGACAAGAAAAGGGAACTAATGCTCTATAACCCTTTGTCAACATTCACCTCTCTGTCCTGGGTTTGAGGTGTTACTTTGCCATGTGCCAAAGGATGGCAGACATCATAAATTTACAAGAATTTTCTAAGATTCCTTGCAATTCAATGTCCTTGCTAGTGGAGTCATCCCAGCACCCAGAGAAGCCACGATGTCTACATGGAGAGAGGTGGCTCTCCTGTCAGCAGCATAGGCCTAGCAAACTGTACATCCTTGAAAAACGGAGGCGAAGTGACAGAAATACTAAGTACATATCAGGTCCACGTATGTGCCAAATGCCCTCTCTCTTTTTGTCTTTACGATTTATGCGTTTTTCACAATTAAGAAACATACTAGTCAATGGGAGGATGTGTTCTACATTTGAGATGAATTCATTTCATTTATTTTTTTAAAGATTTTAATTTTAATTTTTTTTTAAGAGCGAAAGAGAGTGGGGAAGGGTAGAGGGAGAGAAAGAATCTTAAGCAGACTCCACGTCCAGTGCGGAGCCTGTCATGAAGCCACGGGGCCCGATCTCACAACCCTGAGATCGTGACCCTAAGATCACAACCTGGGCCGAAATCAAGAGTCAGATGCTTAGCTGACTGAGCCCCCCAGGTGCCCCTGAATCTTAAGGATCCTTAAAAGGATAATAATGATATTCAAGAACAAGGACCATGTATGATCATGGACACAAGTGTTTCTTTTTGACTTATAAAGCCCTGTCTTAACATCACTTCATTTGATCCTCCTAACGACTCTACAAGACAGATAGTAGGACTTCTCTTTCATCTTCCATGGCACCTTGGTCCGTTACAAGACAAGCAGTGATGCTTAATTAAGACTTAATAGCCAGGCGTGGGCCTGGTTTCCTCTGTAATGGCTTTAGAAAAATTACTGCTTTACAAAAATTAATAATTCCTGAAGTTGTCAGTGGAAGAACAGGCTAAAAAGCAATCCAGCCATTCAGAGGAATTATTAAAATCACAAATTAAGTCATTTCTATGGACTGTATAGCAGGAAATATATTTTTAATGAGGAAATTGAAGCTAATATGTAACAGCTGTCCTGTTGCCCGGTAACGGAATATTAAAGCAGATTAAATTATTAATGAAAAATATAGCAACTTGGAAACTTAACCTTTGAACATTCTCTTATTCCTTTCTCCTTAAGATACACTCTTTAAACTGATACATGTTTTTAAAAACCACATTTGGTCATCTTATGTAATTCCCATTTATAATTTGCTTTGCTACTGATTAGCTATGGAATCTTCAGCAAGCTATTCACTCTCAGACTTTTTCATCATATAATATCCAAAGTCCTCAAGCCTGGAACGGCAGAACACTGACCGGGACCTACGGATGCTGCTCAAACCTCCCCCAACTCCCACGTCTTGGGCACGGCCACCTTCGGCCCTAAAGTAGCCAAATTGCACTTGACCCACTGACCCGTGCACAAAGAATAAATACGCTGATATGAAGTCCCTGAGAACGTGGAGGCTGTGTGATACCCAACAACAGCGACTGTCGAGAAGTTATTCCTAAGTTACTAAAGTCACAGTCTTGTGGAAAGGAGAAGTAGCCATGGAGAACGGACGGAGAGAGGAGAGAGGAGAGAGGGAGAGAAGAGGCGGGGTGCGTTCACGTGGCCTAAAGGACCGGGGCTCGCCGTCTTGCACGTGACGGCCGAGCGGAAAGCGGAAAGCGGGGCGCCGGGCGGCCCGGCGGCGAGCTGCGGTGTGTACTCACGTTGGTGTTACACAGCTTGTACTGTCGGTAGGCCCCGATGCAGGAGATGGCTGCAGACCGGCCGGCCTGCGGGAAGCTCTGCGCTGCCCTGGGCGTCCCCGCGCCGTGGCTGCTGCCCGTTTCGGCGCCGTGGAAGAGGCTGGAAGCCGCGGGGAAGCCGCGGTCATGGGTCAACGGCAGCTGGTAGATGGAGGCCTCGGAGGCGTGCAGTCCAGAACGGGGGCCCCCGTCACTCGGGTACAGAGGCCCGTGCTGGGGAGCCCGGGGCGCCGGCGGGCCGTAGCCGTGGCTGGGACCGGATGCCCCCTGCGACCTGGCGGGCCGGCCGGGCGGCCTCTGCCTCCGAAGCCTCTGCGGCGAGTGTGCGGAGTCCGTCTGCAGCGGCAAGATGTACGGGGCCTTCCCGTAGCCGTACTTGCCGGGGCCGATGGCGCCGTGGGTCCGGCTCCTAAAGGAAGACACACAAGCCCGGGTGAAGGAGTCACGGGACGTGCCCTGCTACCCCCGAAGCTGTGGTCCGGGGCGGAGGGGACTGGGTAGGGACGGGAACTCCGGGAGGGAGCCTGTGGGGGGCCGGGGAGGCGGAGGGAGGGCGTGCCCGCGGGAGGGGACACCATGGACGCTGGCGCCCCGAGGCTCCACGCAGCCTGCCAAGTCCAGTGATGGTGGGCGATGGGAGTGCTGGAAAACGAGGTTGGAACGGCGCGCTGTGGTCAGTATGTGGCTGACGGGGGGTGGGGGTGGGGGTTGGGCCCTGCAGGCGGGCTGCTGGGAGCCACTGAGGTTTTTTGAGAAGTATAAGGATGTAATTGTAATTTCGGCCACAGTAACTTCCTGTTCGTTTGTTTTCTCTGAAAATAATCTGTGGGTTTTTTTTCTTACTCAACTATGCCTGAGATTTCAGACCGGTTTCCATTACCATTCATGCCCAAATAGCTTTTCCAGGTAAGTGGAATTTAGCTAAGCAACCACACCCTAATGCCGCCCGGAGGCCTGACTTGCACTGGGTCAAACTTAATTCCTGAAGACATTAGAGGAGGTCCAACAGTTGGCTATCCATCACTCTTGAGGCAACCCACGCCAAACGGTGGGTGGACAGGCATCTTCATGTTGGTATCATCTTTAGACTTTGTCAAGACCTGTTGCATCGTGAGACCTTAGAAAAATCACGTAAACCGCTGTGAGCTGGTAAATGTTTAATGACTGGTTTTCCAAGGAGCCGGGGGGAGAGAGCCCTGGTTCCTGGCATTTATCTACATCCAGGGTAGAAGTGCCTCTGCCATGGCCGATCCTCAAGCCACCATTATGAAGACACGATGAGCTCTGGTGAATGGGACAAAACAGCTCCAGCATACCACACTGCATGTCAATTTATTGGGCTACCACTGTTTACAAACCTCAGAGCTAGGAATGGTCAAGAATATAAACGTGAGTCAGATACGGTTCCCAACTCCCCAGCCGTACAACAGAAAGCAACCGGAACATGATGCAACGTGAGGTAAGGGCCTTGCGAGCAGCTACACATGGTAATTTGGGAATTCTGAGGCAAGAGGAAGCATTTCTGTCTGCAGGGATGTGCGAAGGGTTCCACTGTCACTGGTCTGAGCTGGGGAACAAGGTTCCAGTACTCTGTGTAAGGACCTGAAGAAATCATTTCTTACTTCTTTGTGAAATGTCTGAGCTGGATCTAATGACCACAAAGGTCATTCCGGCTCTAAAATTATACGCTTCCATAATAATTAATTCTACATATATGTAAAATTGGAAATGTGCCCAAGGGTTTCTACAGGATGGCCCCATTAAAATAAGCACATTAAAATAGCAATCAAGGTGAAACATTAATTTCTGTCCTCATGAGGAAATTCTTTCTTCACTCTATGTAACCACTGAATATAAAACTTAACAGACCACAACTAATTATTAACATCTTTATCACTAATTGCACCTTCACTCTTAGCTGATATGGTTTTGAATTAAACTGTGCTTCAGTGTTTATTTTGCCTTGAGGCACTTCTCAATTAATCTTGGCAACACTCGGGACTCTGTTAATGATGGGGGATCCAGCACGCTGCTTTAAGAGACGCAATTAAGAAGTTAGTCTTTAAAATATATATAACTTGGATGTAATTTGCCTTTTTCTTTCTTGTGGCAGGCCAGGTAAAATGAATGACATCATGTAAAGGTGAGGGAAAGAATTTCTGTGTGTGTGTGTGTGTGTGTGTGTGTGTGTGTCCTTTCTTTTTAAGATCTGAAAGCCTACCAAGAATTCCAGCCTCAAACTAAGCGCTGGGTGGAGACGCCAGCTGAAGGTAACAGAGAAATGAGGACACGGGGAGCAGGGCTTCTCAAACTTGAATGTGTCCAGGAATCTTGTTAGAGGCAGATTCTGACTCAGTTGGTCTGGGGTGGGGCCTGAGACTCTGCATTTCCAGCAAGCTCCCAGCTTTTGAGGAATTAAAATTCCAAAGCAAAGGGTGAGAACCCAACCATGAAAGGGATCTTTTTTTTAAAAAGGCTTTATTGATTGATTTGAGAGAGCGAGAGTACAAAAGTGGAGGGGAGGGGGCAGAGAGGGAGAGAGCAACTCAAGCAGACTCCCAAGGAGGGGCTTGATCTCATGACCCTGAGATCATGACCTGCGCTGAAACCAAGAGTCACCGCTTAACTGACTGCACCACCCAGGTGCCTCCAAGAGTGACCATGTTTAATGGAGAACAGCTACAAAGTTTTCTTCTGGCATAACAGAAATCTGCTGGCCTGGGCCAGGATGCGCCACTGCAGCTCACCTACGGAGAGCTTCTGAACCGGGACTGACTCGATCCTGCTCTTGGGGAACAGAGGCAGCAGAGGGAGAACCTACTGTTGGCTGATGACGTGAGTAAGCGTCTTTCCAAAGGCCGCCTGTCTCCCGGAGGAGGTGACCTACACCTGTGCTGACGGACATTTTTGTACCCACACTGCCTTCCAGTATCCTCAGCTTAAACTGGAGAACCATGCAAACTCCCACAAACAGCAGCACCACTGGAAAGACGATGTTTCAGAAACAAATGAGCAGCTAACTCTGATGAACAGGCTAACAAGAGCAGCCAACCTGGCCCCACAGGATCATAGCCTACACCAAATACGCCCTTTCCAGAGCTTCCAAGACCATATAGTGTACCTACAAATCCAGCTGCTGCTGGTCCTTTAGGTCCATGGGGATCCATGTCTTCTGAACCTTGGGCACCTGGAATGGGAAGGCAATATCCTACCCCTAATATGCCATATCCATCTCCAGGGATATATCCTGCACCCCCCTCCCCAAGCACCAGGGGCAGCACCACCTATACCCTGGGGCACTGTTCCACCAGGAACCTGGGGACCACCAGCACCATATCCTGCCTCTGTAGGATCATATCGCACACCAGGACTCTATCCCACTCCCAACATCCTTTTCAAGTGCCTTCAGGACCTTCCGGTGTTCCAACAAGGCCTGGTGGCCCCCATTCTTACCATTAAGTTAATGGATGAAGAGATGACACTTCGCTTTTTGAAGTACATATACATGCAGATGAATGCATATATATAAATTGCTGGTTTCACTATTCTTAGAGGGGATTCATGAAAGAACAACTCTTGTACCTCTCAGAAAAAATATCCACCTCTTGTACTTGGATGTATAGTACATTTGATGGATATAATCAGATAAAAATGTGAAAGTAAAAAGAAAAAAAAGTGAGCAGCCATTCTGGGTGTGATTGTGAGAGATGGGATTTCTGCATCCTTGAGTTGGGACGCTGCAGTGAGGGGCAGACTCATCCCCGCCTGGCTCAGACAGCATGTGTGTTCCTTACAACGGGCAGAGCTCCTCATCCTGACACCTCAGGATGGCCCCTTCCCCGCCAGGACAGAGTCCATCTGGACGCTTGCAGGGTGGCCGACTCGAACGAGGCAGATTTATGCAGTGCTGGGATAACAAGCATAGATGTGGCCAAGGGAAACTGTGTGGCCAGTTAACCCCTCTGGGGGAACATGCGGTAGGTACCTGGAAAGCTGTGGGCTCAGCTAGTTCTGTTTGGTCTCCCCATAACCCATCTCTACGATTTTACTTTGCAGTCCTCACTTGTCAAATTTTGGAAATGTAGGTCTTGAGAACGAAAAAAGCCCAGTTTGGACATCAAAGGCCTAAGTGTGAGAACAGCATGGAGCGTAACGACTTGAGCTCTGAAGCCAGGTTTCCTGGGTTGGAATCCCAGGTCTGCCACTTGCTAACTTATGCAGCTTTGTGTAAGTTACTCCATTTTTTGAGGCATCCGTTTCTTCACACGGGACCGGGGCAGGATGAGGCCAGTGAGGCACACAGGATACAGCACTGAAGGGTTGTGCGGGTTATGGTGGAATCTCAGAGTGCTGTCTTCTTAAATGTTGTGCCCAAGGGTCCCCACTCTAGGCCCAGTCCTGCCCTGTACACATTTATAAACAAATGATGGGGCACCTGGGTGGCTCAGTGGATTAAGCCTCTGCCTTCAGCTCAGGTCATGATCTCAGGGTCCTCAGCAGGGAGCCTGCTTCCCCCTCTCCCTCTGCCTGCCTCTCCGCCTACTTGTGATCTCTCTCATGCTGTCAAATAAATAAATAAAATCTTAAAAAAATAAAGATGATAACAGTACCTTCCTTACAAAGGTTGTTATAAAGAGTAAATAGTAAAAGCAAAAGAGTTAAATAATGCCTAGCACAGAGCATGTACAAGTATTTGCTTTAAAAGAAGTTTAACTAGCTCTAGTTACTAGCTCTATGAACTGTGGCAGACAACGCACCATCCATTTTCTCACCTATAAAATGAAAGCACACCCACTCCAAGGGCTATAATAAAGAGGACAGGTAACAGCAAGTGTTGGAGACGATGCAGAGAAATTGGAACCCTCTGCACATTCCCGGAGGGAATGTAAAATGGGGCAGTCACTTTGGAAAGCTATCTGGAAATTTCTCAGTAAAGGTAAATGTAGTGTTATCATATGACCCAACAATTCCAATCTTAGCTATATACCCAAGAGAAATGAAACCATATGTCCACACAAAAACTTGTAGTGAATGTATATAACCGCTTTCTTCACAACAGCTAGGAGACAGAAACAACCCATGTCCATCAAGTGATGAGTGGACAAATAAAACATAGTACATCTAAAGAATGGGTTATTATTCAGCCATAAAAGGGACGGAGTACTGAGATAGGCTATAACAGAGATGAACCTCAAAAACATAAAGTGAATGAGGCCAAACACAAAGACCACATATCCTATTGATATGCGTTACCCAGAAGAGACAAATCCACAGAGAAAGTAGGTTACACAATAGCCAGACTATGGAGAGAGCCCAATTGCCCATCGACTGATGAATGAATAAAGAGGTGGTACACACACACACACACACACAATGGAATACTACTCAGCCATCAAAAAGAATGAGATCGTATCATTTGCAATGATGTGGATGGAGCTAGAGAGTGTTATGCTAAGCAAAGTAAGTCAGAGAAAGACAAATACCATTTGATCTCACTTATATGTGGAATTTAAGAAACAAAATGGATGAACGTATAGGAGAAGGGTATAAAAGAGAAGGAGAGAAATCACGAGAGACTCTTAATAGAGAACAAACTGAGGGTTGATGGAGAGAGGTGGGTGGGGAATGGGCTAGAGGGTGATGGGCATTAAGGACACTTGTGGTGAGCACTGGGTATGGTATGTAAGTGATGAACCACTGCTCTCTACTCCTGAAACCAATATTGAACTGTATGTCAACTAACCAGAATTTAAATTTTAAAAAAGAAATAATAATTAAAAAAGAAAGATTAGCATTTGCCAGGGGCTTGGGAAGGGGGAGGGGAAAATAGGGAGTGACAGCTGAAGGGTACAGGGTTTCTTTTTGGGGTGATGGAAACGTTCTGTAATTAGATAGTGGAGATGGTTGCACAGCCTCTGAATATAATAAAAACCACTGAATTATGCACTTTATTTTTTTTAAAGACTTATTTATCTATTTTAAAGAGAGAGAGCACTAGAGCAGGGGGAGGGGAAGAGGGAGAGAGAGAAGAAGACTCCCTGCTGAGCTGGGAGCCCAACACAGGGCTCGATCCCAGGACCCTGAGATCATGACCTGAGCCGAAATCAAGAGTCAGACGCTTAACTGATGGAGCCACCCAGGCGCCCCACTGAATTACACTTTAAATGATTAGCTTTACGGCATACTAATTATATCTCAATAAAGCTGTTACTTTTTAAAATATTAGACCATGAATAATTCCTGTCTTATCTACTTACAATGAAGTTTTAAAGATCAAATTGAGGTTACCAGTGGGAATGCACTTTTTGAATCTGAAAGCAGTTTTTGTCATTTTGTTCCCCCTTATCTGTTTACACAACCCCTGACAAACCTTTACGGAGCAGATTCTATGAACATCTATTGAGCATCTTGTGTAATGTCCTCTGCTTGTTCACAGAACTTCTGATAACAGAAGTAAATGCAGAGCCTCCCTCCCCCACAGGACGGCCCAAGGACAAGAACCTGACAGTGAGGGCTCTGACGCCAGTCTCTGGTCCCAGTCCTTCCTGTGACCTACTGTGGGTGTCTGCGAAATTGTTGTTTCTTGTGATAGTGGCTACAAATAGCATTTTGAAAAGGGTAACAAGCACATAAAATGTTTTGCTTCCAACAGGCTGGCTGCCATCCAGGCCTCATTATGTGTGATGTTGTGCAGCTTTGTGACGTTAGCCCCGGCCCATGTGAGGATCCCAGCACAGATACCACATGCAGTCCCCTTCTTCCCAACCCTGTGCACGCACCTGGGAACTGTGTCATTACAACCGTCCCCCATTGTACACCCACACTTCTTCTGCCTGCCCAGACCCTTCTCGTGAGTGTTAACCACACAGATCCAACCGACCTCTAGACTCCAGAGAGTCTGCTTCTCACCTGAAGGTCTTGTCAAGATACAGCTTCTGATTCAAGGCGTCTGGATGGCTCAGTGGGTTAAACCTCTGCCTTCGGCTCAGGTCATGAACCCAGGGTCCTGGGATTGAGCCCCACGTTAGGCTCTCTGCTCAGTGGAGAGCTTGCTTCCCTCCTCTCTCTGCCTGCCTCTCTGCCTACTTTTGATCTCTCTCTGTCAAATATATAAATAAAATCTTTAAAAAGAAAGAAAGAAATCTTAAAAAAAAAAAAAAAAGATACAGCTTCTGATTCAGGACGTCTGGGTGGACCTCGGATTCTGCATTTGTAACAAACTCCCGTGTGATGCCAAGGCTGTGAGTCTTGGGACCACACTCGGCCTACTTATCCCCAGACATATCTCAAATTCCACACATTCAAGCCCAAATTCATCATCTTTCCCCCTCCAAGACTGTTCTCCTTCTAGTTCTTGCTATAGTCTCCATGTCAGCAATTCTCAGATTTGAGCAAGTGTCAGGATCACCAGGAAGGCTTGTTAAGACAGGCCTTAACAAAGACCCATCTGCAAAGGAGATGTGGGGTGGGATCTGAAAATCTGCATTTCTAAGACACTCCCAGGCAAAGCTGATGCTGATGCTGGTGGTCTGGGGACCACACTGTGGAAACCACTGCTCTGTTTCACCGCCATGTCCTCCACCATCCCCCAAAGTCGGCTGGCTCTTCCACGCTCCCCACATGTCCGTTTCCAGTCCACACTCCTTGGCTTTGCCACCCAGCCTGCAGCTGCCTCTCTTGTCACGGCCCCTGGCGCCGCCCGGACCACCCACACCACACTCCGTGTACTCGTTTCTCATGCGTGGCTCCTGCTATTTCCTCTCGAAGCTGCCTTCTCCCCCACCACGGCCTGGACTGACGCCCTCTTCCCCCTCCGGGGCCCGTTCACTGCAGAAAAGCCATGCCCTTCTCTTTCGTCCTCCCGTTGGGCCCCATGGGACTGTTTAGTTACAGCAGGATTTGTTCAGTCTGCCTCAGTTTACCAGGCTGCGGGCTCCTTTGGGACCGGGGATACCTCTTATTTGTTTTCTATCCCAAGAACCTGCCACAGTGACATAGTGCTGAGCAACTGTTGAAGACCTGAAATAATGAATGAATGAATGGCTCAAACCACCATGGCCAAAGGAAGCAAAATCCCCTCTTCCCATTAACGCATTTGTTTCACTTCTGCTTTACGAAATATTAGATTTTACGAAAAGACTGTTAAACTGGGGTGGCACGAAGGATAAGACCAGCTCCCTCTACTAAGAATAAAAGTCTCACCCACCAGGAGGGGTCATTCCTGGTATCAGCCCCTGGAGAAGAAACAGCTTCTTGGAATGGAAAGAGGGAGCCGGCGGGCGCCGGGACTCGGCCTTCATTCTCACAAGGAGGAAAGAGTTAAGGGGTCACGGGCGCCTCCTTGCATGTCAGAGCTGGGGAGCCACCGGGGGAGGCTGGCTGGCAGCTGCTTGTGGCCACCGCACGGCTTCCTGCCTCTTCGCTGAGCACTGAGTGGAATGAGCACTGAGCAGAGAGAGAAGCCTGCCCTCCGGAAGCCAGGCTGTTTGCATTTCTTAGACTCTCCATGTTTATTTCCCTTTTGTTTGGCCTTAGAGCTCAGACAAGGCTCTGTGAGGGGCCCGGGCTCTCTCAGCTGTGCTAACATGAACCACACATGGGCCGCTGCGTCCAGCAGAGCAGCGGCCCCTGGGACGGGCCTGCAAGGAGTCCCAGGAGTCCGGGCCCGGGCCCCGTGGGGAAGCTGGACCTCCACGAAGGAGGCTGGCAGTGAGGCCCGCTCTCCCTGCTGCGGGGAGGTCCCCTTGCCCTGCCTGATCCTGGGGGCTCCGGCTGTCATGGCATTTAGGGAAGTGGCATTCCTTTGTCGCTAGGTACCTGAGCTGAATGGCTAGGGAAACAGAAATCAGTTCTTCCACAGGGAAGACGGGAGATTACTGACGACTAGAGAGCAGGACAGAATCAGGGGTGCTGGAGAGTCCCTGTGCCAGATGCTGCTGAGGAAAGTCTGAGCTCCTACGGACTCCTACTGCATCTAAGGAATCACCTCCACATGATTTTAAGGAATCCTTGATGCCATATTCTCACTTGCTGCTCTTATCATGTATCAAAGTGAAACTCTTGCTAAGCCAATGTTTTGCTGCACATTTGGTTGGCACGTCTCCACACCTGAGACAGGCCTGAGGAAATACAAAAGTGAGTATCATGGACTCCTGGTTACAAATGGGGGGTGCTGCCTCCACGTAAGCCCCCCAGATCTGCACATTCTTCCTCCCTTCCTCCCTTCCTCCCCTCATTGAGGAAACAAAGCATTTCCACTTGGCCTCTTCAGCTGGGAGAGGGAGGGAGACGTCATTTGCGATTACCATCAAGTGAAATATTTTTTCCAAAATCCATTGGTATGACCAGATGCATCTTTTAAGAGGTTTTCATAAACATTTTAAAAGATGCTGGGCAGCAGGAGTCACACAGAGGAGCTATCTTCTCACACGCTTATAAAAGTACACAAAGGGGCACCTGGGTGGCTCGGTCAGTTGAGCGTCCAACTCCAGGTTTCAGCTCAGGGCATGATCCCATGGGTCCTGAGATCAAGTCCCGTGTCAGGCTCCACACGGGCCATGGAGACTGTTTGGGATTCTCTCTCTCCCTCTCTCTCTGTCCCTCCTCCCACTCGTGTGTGTGTGTGTGTGTGTGTGTGTGTGTGTGTGTGTGTGTGTGTGTGTGTGTGTGTGTGTGTGTGTGGGCGCGCGTGGTCTCTCTCTCTCAAAAAATAAATAGGGGCGCCTGCGTGGCTCCGCCTGTTAAGCATCTGCCTTTGGCTCAGGTCACGAGCTCAGGGTCCTGGGATCAAGTCTCGAGTTGGGCTCCCTACTCAGCAGGAGTTTGCTTCTCTTTCTCCCACCGCACCCCCCCCCCCCCCCCTCTCGNAATAAATAAGTAAAATCTTAAAAATAAATTATAAATGTGAAACACAACGCACATGCTCTTAAATGGGGGAATAAGGAGCGAGTTAAATGATGGTACGTGTAGACACTGGAGGACCAGCTTAAAAGAACAAGGCAGGTGCACAGATACTGAGACAGAGTGACCTTGAAAACACAGGTAAGTAGAATAGAACAAAACACCAAAGACACTGAACTGAGGATGTCCATGTTCCTGCTTGTGTGCAAAAAGAAGAAAGAAACAGAACAGAGAAAAAAAATGTACATAGAATATAAAAACTCATACAAGCAGGACATATTTATAAAGGGTGCAAACCTGGGGAATCATGCAAGAAGGAGTTGAGACAGACTCATTTGTCATTTCTTATCCTTAATACAACCGTAAAAAATGTCTTTTCTGTAGTATCCAAGATGTATAAGGAACTTATAAAACTCAACACCTGAAAAACAAATAATCCAATTTAAAAATGGTTAGAAGACATGAATAGACATTTCTCCAAAGAAGATACACATATGGCCAACAGGCACATGAAAAGATACTCCACATCACTCATCATCAGGGAAATACAAATTAAACCTACGAGATACCACCTCACACCAGTCAGAATGGCTAAAATTAACAAGACAGAAACAAAAGGTGTTGGCGAGGATGTGGAGAAATGGGAACCCTCTTACACTGTTGGTGGGAATGCAAGCTGGTGCAGCCACTCTGGAAAACAGTATGGAGGTTCCTCAAAAAGTTAAAAATAGAACTACCCTAGGATCAGCAATTGTACTACTGGGTATTTAAACAAAGGATTAAAAAATACTAATTTGGGATATGTGCACCCCTATGTTCATTGCAACATTATCTATAACAGCCAAGATATGGAAGCAACCCAAGTATCCATCAATTGATGAATGGATAAAGAAGATGTGATATATGTATACAATGGAATATTACTCAGCCATAAAAAGAATGGGATCTAGGGGCACCTGGGTGGCTCAGGTGGTTAAGCATCTGACCTCAACTCAGGTCATGATCTCGGGGTCCTGTGAACCCTATGTCAGGCTCCCCACTGAGCGGAGGGTCTGCTTGTCCCTCCCCCTCTGCCCAACCTCCACTCATGTGTGCTCATTCTCTCAAATAAATAAAATCTTAAAAAAAAAAAAAAGAACGAAATCTTGTCACTTGCAAAAATACGGATAGAGCTAGAGAGCATTATGCTAAGTGAAGTAGTTCAGAGAGGAGCACCTGGGTGACTCAGTCGGTTAAGCGTCTTCCTTCAGCTCAGGTCATGATCGCAGGGTCCTGGGATCGAGCCCCACACCAGGCTCCCTGCTCATCGGGAAGCCTGCTTCTCCCTCTCCCACTCCCTATGCTTGTGTTCCCTCTCTCGCTGTATCTTTCTCTGTTAAATAAATAAATAAAATCTTAAAAAAAAAAAAAAGAAATAGTTCAGAGAAAGACAAATACCGTATGATTTCACTCATATCCAGAATTTAAGAAACAAAACCCACAAGCAAATGAAAAAAAAAAATAAGAGAGAGAGAGAGAAAGAAATCAAGAAACAGACTCTGAACTCTGGAGAACAATCTGGTGGTCACCAGAGGGGAGGTTGGGGGTGGGTGGGTGACATAGGTGATAGGGATGAAGGAGGGCACTTGCCGTGATGAGAGTGTCATATGGAAGTGTTGACTCACTATATTGTATGCCTAAAACGAATATTGCACTGTATGTTATCTACACTGGGATTAAAATAAAAACTTAAAAAATGTTTTTTTCTGCCTTTTTCATGGGCTTTCAATACATGGAAGCGATATAAAAAGGAAAACGCTAACCTGTTTTTCCACTGACTTTTTTAGAACGTAACTGTACGGGTGTGGGAGGATCATGAGGAACAAATGCAGAAACCTCCCCTTGGCCTCTCGAGGCTGCATCTGCTGTACAAACATCACAAAGAGAAACCAAGTCAGGAACCTTAATCCTTACGTACGCAGACATTCTGACAGGGTATAAAATACCCACTTATAAACAGGCTGTGAGCCCCAAATACAGGGGGCAGAAGTCATGAGGGGACCAAATGTTCCTCTGAAATGTCACTGTCAATATCTGAAAAGTCATATGCTCCCAGAAAGTTTTTAGATCAGTGAAGGCCATCGCCAACCTCATGCCCGAGTGGGAGTGTCTTTGGAGTCTCGGGCAACACGGTCTATATAAGGAACAGCCATGACAATAACGCCCAATCTAGTACTTTCGGTGATGACAAACACCCCAGTGCCCATTCCCACACTGCCTAACACCATCTCCAGCCATCAGGTACCCAAGTCGGGAGGAGCAAGTTCATGCACTTTTGACTTCTCCCTCCACTGGCTTTGTCTTTCTTTTTTTTTTTTTTTTTAAAGATTTTATTTATTTATTTGACAGAGAGAGATCACAAGTAGGCAGAGAGGCAGGCAGAGAGAGAGGAGAGAGGAGGAAGCAGGCTCCCTGCTGAGCAGAGAGCCCGATGCGGGCCTCGATCCCAGGACCCTGGGATCATGACCTGAGCCGAAGGCAGAGGCTTTAACCCACCGAGCCACCCAGGCGCCCTGGCTTTGTCTTTCTTAACATGGCCCTGGCCACTACCCTCAACTTCATAAAACCCTCACGGCTCATCTCTGCCTAGAAAATAAAGTTCAGACCTACGTGCCTTGAAGGCACGACCAGCTTGGTGCCCTGTTCCGTTCTTCATCATCTGGTCTCCGTCTGTCTCTTTTTTCTCTTAAAGATTTTATTTATTCACTTGAGAGAGACACAGAGACTGAGAGAGAGAGAGAGCACAAGCAGGGGAGAGGGAGAAGCAGACTCCCCGCTGAACTAGGAGATGGACATGGGGCTCAATCCCAGGACTCTGAGATCATGACCTGAGCTGAAGGCTTAACACCTGAGCCACCCAGGCGCCCCTCCCTTACCAGATTTAACTCCAGTCTTCAGCTCCTTCCCCCTGCTTCCTCCCAAGCCTACACTTTCCAGGCATAATGGATCACTCAGCATTTCCCAAACACACTGAGCTCTTGGGGCTGCAAGGCCTCCACCTATAATTCTGTGCTACCTCCTTCTGCCCTGGAGCAGCCTTCCAAGATCAACATAAACATCAGTGCCTCCCGTGCTCCCCCTGAGCCGCCCCACACTGTGAGTGCTCTCGGGGGCTCAAGCTTGCGCACGCACGCACATGCATGCACACACACACACACACACACACACACACACACACACACACCCGCTGTAGCGCGAACCCTGCATCTCGGTAACATCATGAGGCAAGGGGCCTGGCTCCCTCCTGAGTCTTCTGGTTCTCCAGGGGGAGGTTTACCCAGTTTCTTACCCTGTATGCAAACTCCCCGAGACCAGCAGTGGCTCTGTCCCCAGACACTCCATGAATGTTTGCTGAGATAACATATGTGAGAGGCCACAGCTTCATTGCTCAACATTCTAAAAATGCGTCAATAAAGCCCACCTTTCTGGATCAATTAGTAGAGATGAAAAGGCTCTGAGTTCCAGGAAACAAGAAAGCAAGGCAGCCCCACCCATCTGGTGGGGGAGCAAAGGGAGCGGGTGAAATTGAAAGTATGTCACCACTGGCTACCACCTAGAAGGCCCCAGCAGGTGAAATTGAAAGTATGTTACCCCTGGCTACCACCTAGAAGGCCGGACGAGCCCGAATTCCAAGAGAGGAAGAACGCAACGGAGCAGCAGCTGGACAGCAGCACGTGTGTTCACCAAGAGGCCATGTGATCCAAGGCAAGCTGCACCCAAAGGAGTCAGCAGCCGAAAACTGGAAAGAGAGCCCCAGGGTCCTTAAACTCACCCCGTCCCATCGTGAACAACGCAACCTGCCAAAGGGAGAAGGGAGAGCACGTGCGAAGTTCAAAGAGGCTGCGAGCGAGTGGTTTAGGTCGAGTGCACATGTCTTCTTAGAAGTTCAGAAGACTGTAGCTCCTGCCAGAGCTGTTCCGAGTGATAAATCATCTGATGTCTCCAGAAGGTAAGAGGCAAAACTCTGACCACTTCGGGAAATAAAAATTAAGATGATGAAACCAAAAGCTTTCCTGGTCACCTACCGTGCGGCACGCACTGTCAGAGACGTTAGCCAGCTCCACCAGATCTGCTGCTGGGCCTCCCACAGTATTTAAGACCTGCATCTAAAGACCAGCATTGAGAGTCACCGGACAGGTTTGCTCTGAACCTTCAGGAAAGAAGGATCCAGAAGGCTTCTAAATGGGGGAGAGAAGACAGAGGGAAGAAGATGGACAAGGGGCACAGGAGGGAGTGATGAAAGCAGAAGGCTGGTTGTAGAGGAATTCTGAGTTTGAAAGGCTCTTTTTGCACCAGGAAGCCAACATCAAGAAGACCCTATCCTCAGTGACCCACCCACTGGCCTCCCAGGAGGTGAGATCCACAGGCAGCCAACCCCCACACACACTTAAAAATAAAGCGGAGGAGCAGTCTCCTAGGGCAACCCTGGCAGAGGACTTAGGTTCCAATTTTGGATATTACCATCAGGCTGCCTCTCCTTATTTACAGTGTTTGAAAATCAGCCAGGTGTCCCTAAGAATGAGCTATCACTGGGCTCACTGGTGCCCCTATGCATCTGAGAGATCCTTGCTTTCCGAGACCCATCTTCAGGTGCTTTTATTCAGTGCAGGCTCAGACAGGGTGGAATAAAGACAACTGAGTGGGTGTTCAAGGAAACCAATTTCAGACCAACAGAAAGCAATGATGTCCAGCGGCTGGAACGACAGTACTTACTATTGAGAAGGTTATTCACTGCACAAGGACGTCTGGGGGGCTGAAATCCATTGTGTCCCCCCAGTGGAGAGAAGAATCTGGCTAGAGGAAGGGGAATCTTTTTGGATTCACATAAAAGCAAAAAATGAACTAGTGGTGGTCCAAGAGAGAGCAAGTCCAGCTGAGGCTAAGTTAACAAGAGAGAACTCAGAGCTAAGAAGACGGCCCACCCTGCTCGGCAGGGCATCCCTGAAAAGCAGGCGGGTAAGAGATCCACTGGGACAAAAGCCCAGGTATTCCACCAAACAAGCCAGGTCAGCCACCTATTGCCTGGGTGATCATGGGTAAGTCACTCCACAGCCCATCCCCAGTTCTAAGCTGGGGCTGAGAGCGCCCACCTCACGTGGCTGGAATGCAGAGTCCGTGAAATAACTAAGGTAAAGTGACTAGCACAGGGCGTGGCCCCTCAGTGGCCCTCCCTAAAACGGCGGTTACCGTGGTGGCTGCACTTCCCGAAGGTGAGAGACACAGAGCCTCCAACCTTGACCCATGAGGGTCACCGCAGAGGCAGAGAGCCAAATGCAGGCTGAGTGGTACGGAGCCGATTTTGCATGAGAGAACAGTAAATGCATTCATTTCTCCACCGTAACTGAGAGGAGTCCTCTTGGGAGTCAAGCCCATGGCTGGTGTGGGATGTAATCCAAACCTGAGCTGCCCTCCAGGACTATAGGGGCTTAGGGGAAACCCAATGAGATTACCTGTGGGGCATAGCGCCTGGCCCCGGCAGGTGCTAAGCAAATGTGAGCTCCTAACCCCTCTCCCCTGGGGACCCTCAAACAGTGCTCCCCAACCCAGAGGCTGACCCCCAGCAGGTTGAAGCAGGTTGAAGAACGATTTTCTCCAAGTCCTGCTGAATTCATTAATAGAATCGTGATTATAATGCAACTTACATTTCTTGAACATCTTTTATGTGAAAGGCCCATGAAGGAAGCAATGATACTTCTCTCATATTCTGAATGCCTCTCCTGCTCTGAATGTTTAAACCATTTTCTATGTATCCGCATACCCTATATCGCTTCATTTTTTTCTTTTATCATAAATAGGAACTATTTCCAGCATAATAACCTCGTGTGAAGAATAATGCATAACTTTCTTCCTTGCATTAGGGGGAAGTTATTTAGGTGCAAGTCTGTCACCCTCAGTTAACTGGAAGAAAGAGGGATTTGTTCTAGAGTTTTACTCCACCTTCAAAATATTGAGGATCGTGTATTTAAACAAATTCAGTATTCAGATAGCAATGATTTACGGAATGACTGCCGAATGGTTTATGCATGCTACCGCACTCAACCACCGCTGCAAACAGCAGAGTGGGTCATTACTCCTATTTTATACACAAGGAAACTGAGTCCACAAGACATTAAACAACGTGTCCGAGCTGTAAGTCTGCGTGAACGGATATTATTGTAATATTAACCAATGTTACCGAATGAATGAATGGTAAGCTCTTCAGGAGCTCAAACAGCTGCAATACAGCACAGCTTATAAATACTCAATGCCATTCACAAAGGATTACAGGGATGGACTGTTTGGAATGAGAACTTCCTGGAAAACAGGGGGAAGGAATTACTGTTTCCCTCCAAAGCCAGAAAGAAAACATTTTCAGCACTAGCCCATAGTGACCTGCGTTCCAGTCACAGAGTGAGAGGCAAATCTCAGCTTACGGCTCCTGGGTTTCTGTAGGAAGATTTGGGAGGGAATACAAACAATAGCGTGCACCTGGAAGTCAACCCATAAAGAGGAAAAGGAAAGCTCTAGGGGCAAGTCCTCATTTTTTTTTAAAGACTTTATTTATTTGAGAGAGAGAGAAAGTGAGAGAATGCAAGAAGGAGTAGGGTCAGAGGGAGAAGCAGACTCCCCACCTAGCAGGAGCCCGACGCCGGGCTCAATCCCAGGAATCTGGGATCACGACCTGAGCCAAAGGCAGTCGCTCAACCAACTGAGCCACCCAGGAGCCCAGGGCAAGTCCTAATCTTGACCCAGGCCTGACCTAGGAGGCAGTGGCGTGAGAAAAGAGTTGGGGCGGAAGGGAGAAAAACACAGTGGAGGAGAACAGGCTTGGAGGCAGACTTTCCTTAGAATCCCTACTCTGTAGCCCATGAGCTCCGGGCCCCAAGGCTCGTCCTTTGACTCTCCAGGTACAGA
Organism: Ailurus styani; assembly: GCA_002007465.1. NCBI lineage: Eukaryota > Metazoa > Chordata > Mammalia > Carnivora > Ailuridae > Ailurus > Ailurus styani. The sequence goes on from LNAC01000425.1 coordinate 1,341,734, forward strand.
GTTCAAATCACAGAAAAAAGAGACAATACAGACGCCTTCCTCACTAGGGCCCCTTGAGGTTTAGCTCCGAGCCTTATATACCACGCATTCATTCCCCAGGGCAGCCAAACTACAACAGACTCGGTGGCTTAAAATAAGCAAAATTTATCCTCTCATGGTTCTGGAGGTCAGAAGAACAAAATTGGCATCAGCGGGAAGTCGGCAGGGCTGTGCTCCTTCAGGATGTTCTAGGCGAGAACCCGTTTCCTTGCCACTTCCGGCTTCTGTGGCCGCAGCGTTCCCCAGCCAGCGGTCCCAACACGGTGACCTACAAGGACAGTATCCTCAAGTCTGTCTTCACGGCATCGTCCGTCTGTGTCTCTGGGTCCCACATCTCCCTCTGCACGTCTTACAAGGACACTCATGGTGGTGCTTAGGGCCCACGTGTGTCAGCCAGCATGGTCTCTCCATCTCCAGATCCTTAACGTAATCGCAACGGCAAAGTCTCTTTTTCCAAACAAGCTGGTATTTGCAGGCTCCGGGTACCTTTATTCAGCCCTTGACAGACAGTCCTCCCTCAACAAACATCAGTTGTGACTCTCCCTGTTCTGCTTAACAGAGGGGAGCCAAAACTATATGTCCAGGAGAGGGCCAACGGATGGATAAGCAAGGGAGGACTCGAGAAGCCCATAAGGAGCGGTTAGCCCTTTGCCATGAGTACCAGCAGAGAGGTCACAGCACCTGTGCCCCAAACCTTCACACATACAATAAATCACCTGGCACCACAGTCTGGGCTTGGAGTGACAGTGGGAAGACTGGGGACACAGGGGTCGGGCAACGCAGCCTTCAGATCCCACTCTGCCCCTTATGGGAGCATGATGTCTGGGATTTTTCAACCTTAGCTCAGAGTCCTCAACTGTGAAATGGGGCTCGTTGAGCTCCCATAATGCATGTGAATGGTGTGGCACACGGTAGGTGCCATAAAACGGTCATCATCACGCCGGCAGAATCAGCGATGTGCAGGGAGGACATGGGAAGGAGACCACAGCAACGCAGACCCCCAGCCCCATCCTCACACGAAGGCATCTCAGGCTGCCACCAGGCGTGCGTCCAAGGAGAAGCCTAGGGGTCCCAGATGCAAAGTGGAGATCCCCTTTCTGGGACATACATATTGTAGTCAGATTTTTTCCATAGCCCATCATATCTTTCTTCTGGAACCTGGAGTTATGAATGGCTTGGAGGAAGTTCAACGCAGCATTCTTATGGCGAATGTGATCTTTGTTCTGATAACTAATGAAATACTTCTGACACTTAATGAAATGCCACAAGAAATGAACAAGGGCTCTTTGGAGCCTTGTCTGAGATCAGAGTAACTCAAGCTTAAAATCTGGCTCCAATCTTTCCTAACCTACAGGCAGAAATGTACATACCAGTGGGCCCGGCTCTGCTACAAAGTTCTCCCGCTGAAAAGGGCCAAGGTTTCTGATTTAGAAACCAAAGCGAATTAAAACACCGTTTATCTGGTTAGCATCAACGGGTAACCTCTTGTCAAACAATTCAGGGACTAAGTGGAAATCCTGCTTGGGAAGGTAAAGAAACAAAACTCTCCCTGCAGGAGGAAATAAAGAACACCAAAAATGCAGGGTGCACATTTCAGACAGCTGTACCTGCCCGCTCTGCTCACTGCCCAGGATCACCGGGGAGGTTTTCCAAGGAGAAACGCAGACAAGCCCAAAGATGTCGCTCTCCTTGCCATGTGGTTTCTGCCCCCCACTCCCCGCCCTCCGTATGTAACAAGACTCCCTATGTAACAGCTAAGGGTCAGGAAGATGGCATGCGCCTTTGCAAAGTTTAATTAATAGCCAGTTTTCCTATCCAGCATCATGAAGGGGTCCACTCGGCTCCAGGGGCCCTCAGGACAGAAAGAACATATTGCTCCAGTGTTATTAACGATGAAATGCAAATAGCCTCCAAGAAAGTAGGCGGGAAAGGAGGAGTTGAAAAAAACCACATGATTCCTACCCACAGCCAGGGACAGTTCCCCAGGGAGGCTGGAAAGGGTAGGGAAAGCCTGTGATCTAGGCCTGATCCTGTCTATTTCCAAAAGAAATGGACCTTCCTAGTGAAAACACACTCGCGCACGCACGCACACACACATACACATGCACACAAACACACACGCGTGCATACGCACACGCATACAAGAAATTATGGAAGGAGACATGAGGCTCTAAAACCCAAAGATGATCTGGTCAGTGAGAATAAAATAATCAAGCCATGTTGTTTTAAAACACGTCTTCTGTTTTTCAGAGTACTTGTATCCCTGTTACCTCACCTGACCCTCCCAATGGGCCTGTGTGGTAGACTGAGGACATATAATTATCCACATTTTATAGATCAGATGAAGTGATTCCTGCAGGTCGTCCAGTTAGCAGATGATGGAGCGGAGATAGGAAGTGGGGTCGATGACTCCCAGCCCAGGGCTTCCTCTCTCTGAGGTAAGAAATGTGAGTGTTTTCAGTAGAAATGGGCCGAGCCCCAGGGGGAGACCACCAAGAGAAGGTCGGACATGTGGATGGCACTCTTAAGAAAAAGTCACGTTATGAGACAGAAGTCTCAGCAGAGGGATTCGAAGGATGTTGATGCATCACATTCCCGAGCGAGTCTGGAAACATGGCTCAGAGCGGTGTCTTCCAGCTAGCTGCCTTCTCTCTCCATTACTCTGCATGGCAGAACGGTGGTGGGAACATTTAAAACAGCAATTGGGCCTCAGGAATGTGCCAGTACCAGGAGGGAGACCCTAACAGATGGAATAGGACCCCTTCCTTTCACAGACATGCAAAGTAAGGCCCAGAGAGGTGACCTGCCCAAAGATGAAAGCATTCAGGAGAATTGGGAACTGGACCTGGGACTCTGGATTTGGCAGACAGCCCTTTATTCCACACCAGGTGCCTCAGGCGTCCATTACCTTTCATTTTATTAATGTCACTGTCCTCGATTAATACCGCATGTCCAAAGGAGGACACTTAAGGGAGGGGTGGGGAGAGCATGGATTTTCTTCTTCTTTTTTCTGGGAAACAGTACTGCTAAGTTTCCCATGGAAATTATCACACGTGATGTGGGGCAGTGGCCAGGGGTCCTGCTAACACAGAAACTGTCCCATGTCTAGGGTATTATTAAGACCTCCAAGAGGCAAGCACTTTATGGTAGGTTGGATCATGCTCCCACCACCCCAAGATGCCCACATCTGAACCCCAGGAACCTGTGAATGTTATCTTATGTGTCAAAGGGACTTTGCAGATGTGATTAAGGATCTCAGGATGTGGAAATAACACTGGATTATCACAAGGGTCCTTACAAGAAGGAGAGGCAGCTGACAGTTCCAGAAGCTGATGAGAGGTGGAGCGATGGGGGGAAAGGCTCATGAGCCCGGGAAGGCAGGCAGACTCCAGAAAAGGGAAAGGGAAGTAAAAAAATTCCCCCAATCCCTGCAGCCCCCAAAAGAAACGCAGCCCTGCTGACACCTTGATTTTAGCCCTCTGGCTTTCAGACTGTTTGAGAATAAATTTGTGCTGTTCAAGTCTTAGCTCCCAACCAATAAACCCTGACTTCTTATGACTTATGAAGATGGGGTAGGTGGGTGGCATGGCCATTCTAGAAATCACAAGGGCATGAAGGAGAAATTTAGGCTGACTATACAATAGAGACATCGACAGGCTTTAAAACAGAAAAGAGTTGGTCATCTGTATTAACAGGAACTATCTTTCTCAAGGACATTCTTTTTTTGTTTTTTTTTTAAAGATTTTATTTATTTATCTGACAGAGAGAGAGAGATTACAAGTATGCAGAGAGGCAGGCAGAGAGAGAGGAGGAAGGAGGCTCCCCGCTGAGCAGGGAGCCCGATGCGGGCCTCGATCCCAGGACCCTGAGATCATGACTTGAGCTGAAGGCAGAGGCTTTAACCCACTGAGCCACCCAGGCGCCCCGTCTCAAGGACATCCTAATGCAATCTCCACTTAGTCCTGCTTCATAGTCCCTCCCTGGAAAGGAAGCTCTGGACTTCGCCAGCCTTGCCTGGACATTCCCTCATATACAGCCTGCGCTCCAGCCTCATCAGACTGTTTATGGCTTCCAGAATGTGACAGGCTCACGCATGCCTTCAAGTCTCCACCCTACAGTTTGCTTTTTGGGGGAACGCCCTCCTCAATCTCAGGCTCTGCTAAAATCCTTCTTCATAGCTCAGCTCAGTCATCACTTCCTCTGTGAAGCCTCCCCTGGCTCCCGAGTCCTCGCTCTTTCCCTTTCCGCCCTAGGTTTGTGAATGTCTGCTTGACCTCCTCCTCCACCCCACCAGCATGAGCCCCTCGGAACAAGGAGACTTCCTCATTCTCCTTGTTTCACCAAACCACTGCCACACTCCAACCATAAGGACTTCCCAGCTCCTTCCCACCTGAGAAATGCAAACCTATCCTTCAAGGAAATCACCCTTCACCACAGAAATTACCGTGATTCCCCAAGGACGAGCTGCACCTCTGTGCCCCCACAGCCCTCTGCTCCCCCACAGGCAGAACACGCATCGTAGTCCATCTTGGTGGTCATCCCTGGGGTACTTCCTCAGTAAACACGGAAGTCCTCGAAAACCACACCTCCTTCACCTGTCCATTCTGTGTTAGCACAGTGCCTGGTTCACAGCCAATGCACAAAGAACGCTGACTGAATTGAAATGAAAATAAAACACAAAAAGGTAATTGCTAGGGGCACCTGGGGGGCTCAGCTGGTTAAGCATGTACCTTTGGCTGGGGTCATGATCGCCACCTCACCAGAAAGTTCTGGGAAGCCTGCCCTCCACGACTTTTCCGACATCCGAGGGCCGTGACGTGCCGAGTATCACACATGCAATGGAAACAGTGGCCATGATTTTCGCGGTTGTGACTTCCATGGTCCCTGGCTCCTACCACTGTCTCCAATGGACGACAGTTCTCAATTTGGCCATGCCCACTGCTGGAAGGGAGGAGTGCTCCCTACCTTGAAAAAATCTCAGCATTAAAGCCATCAAGCATCCTGTTGCCCAGATTCCAGCTGGTTCGCATGTGCAGTGATGAGGACAACTGACTGGTGTGGGCGAGCCTCAGGAAGCCCATGGGGAAGGAACGCCTGTTAGCAGGCTCTCCAGCGACCAGAGCAGGGAGAGTTACCTGACGTCGTCCTCAGACAGGAGTGGGGTCTATCCTCATATCCTGTCTTTGTGGAAGCTGACTTAAACTGGCCAAGAGACATTTACAACAGGTTTCTGTTGGACTCTAGGCAGCAGGACACTCTCTGGATTTCGTCAGCACCAGACATGTTGGGAATGAGAAGAAATCCATTTGGTTTAAGTGCTATGAAAGGGAAAATCCTACAGTCACAGGGGCTCCTTCCAGCTCCCTCCAGCCTGCAGGCACCGATTTCCAGAAATTGGGGGGGAAGGCTCCTGCTGAGGAGGGCCTTGGGCTGCAGAGCTGAGTGGCTGCCCTGTGGCATAGACAGCCGGGCTCCCCAAGTGCCCTCCTCTCTCCACCCGTCCCCCTTCAGCCATCATCAGGACGTGGCCTTGGGCGTGGACAGAGGGAGGACTTGGGGAGTACCATTATGGAATCTGCTGGCCAAGACCCGCAGGCTGAACTCCCCCAGTCCAGGGCCCCCGCAGGTGTCAGTGCTCTGACTAAATCCCAGGGGGAGGCCACCCTTTGTGGCAGGCTTTTCCAAGCAGGTCACTCCAAGAGAGGACACAGCATGGGGTGCCCTGGCCCTGGGATCCTGGCTGCACCCAGGCTATGTGGCTCAGAGTCCTGCCCTCCTGGACTAGACCTCAGTTCCTGGCTTCCTATCTTCCTCTGTGACCCCAGCTCTCCAGGAAATCGGTGCCTGATCCTTCCTGAGGAACCAGAATTCTTTCTTTTACAAATTTCATTTATTTATGACAGAGAGAGAGATAGCAAGAGAGGGAACAGAAGCACAGGCGAGCTGGAGAGGGAGAGGCAGGCTCCCTGATGAGCACAGAGCCTGATATGGGCCTCAATCCCAGGATTCTGGGATCATGACCTGAGCAGAAGGCAGATGCTCAATGACTGAGCTACCCAGGCACCCCAGGAACCAGAATTCTAACTGGAACTCTAACACATGAACACCCAGTCTTTAAAGCCCTAAAGGAGGTGTAGCTACAATTTCTTGAGCACCTACTACAGCCCAGCCCAGGAAGTAAGATCACATCATTTCATTTCATTTAATCACTCAACAATCCCAGCTGCTGGGCATTGTTATTACTTTCATTTGAAAGATGAAGGCGCTGAGGCTCAGAAAAATTAACTAGCTTTCCTAAGCTCAGATCCTTGGGGAACCTCTAATAAACACCGACATGATTTCTTTTTTTTTTTCTTTTTCTTTTTAAGATTTTATTTACTGGGGCACCTGCGTGCCTCAGTCGGTTAAGGTCTGCCTTGGGCTCAGGTCATGATCCTGAGGTCCTGTGACCGAGCCCCACATCAAGCTGCCCACTCAGTGGGAAGTCTGCTTCTCTCTCTCCCTCTGCCCCTACCCACACTCCTGCTCCGCCTCCCGCCTCTCTCTCACTCATCCACACACTCTCTCTCTCAAATAAATAAAATCTTTTTAAAATTTTTGTTTATTTAAGAAAGAGAGAGAGAAAGAACACGAGTTGGGGGAGGAGCAGAGGGGGAGGGAGAAGGAGGGGGAAAGAATCTCAAGCAAACAATCTCATGACACTGAGATTGTGACCTGAGCCGAAACCAAGGGTCAGGCCTTTAACTGACTGAGCCCCCCAGGTGCCCCCATACTGACGTGATTTTAAGGCTAAATTTAGAACATGATTTGCGTTGTATATGTTTCTGCTTTAATGAGACAAAAGTCTAATATGGAAGCAAGTAGACTCAAGAAGTCCCTAAATATATTTCAGCTAAGTGCATTTTATTTTTTTGTCAAGGTTGGGTTCAAATTCTACCTGCTCTGTGTAGTCTTCCCTGACTGTTTCATCCCTCAAGGATTTCCCACCTTCCAAATCCTGGCCCTGTCTCTACAACTTTCTGGCACATGAAGCATTTTGCGGGTTTGCCACTCATCCACCACCACATGTCAGGTCCCTAAGGACAGGGATGTGATTGCTCAATTTTTTGAACTCCCCTGCTGCAAAGATTTCCCTGGCTACAAGAGCTGAACCCTACAAGGAAGACACAGTTCATTTTAAGCCTCGATTCCCAAATCCCATCTACTTTTCAAGACGTGGCTCCAACCTGCCAGCAGCTCCTCTGACCACAGCTGCTGAAAGCAAGCAGCTTTACTTTCAAAATAGCCATTTCAGTGAAAAGAACTTGGGCACTAGACTCCAACAGACCTATTTAGAATTCAGGTTCTGTCTCTTCTGCAGCAGGTGATTTTGATCAAGTCACTCCATTCCTCCCAGCCTCAGTTTCCTCATCTGTAAAATGTGAACATATGCACCCGCTTCATCGGGTTGTATGAACTATAAATGTTAACAATGCATTTGATGTAGTGCCTGCACATAAGCCATGATCCAAAACGGTAACTAGCATCATTACTATTTCATCACACTGTCTTATAGGGAAGGCATTTACACACATGTCTTTTCTAACCTTCTAGATCAGTGGTTCTCCAACTCTGGAGTATGTCATAATCACCTAATATGAAGTTACCTAGGGCACACCCCAAACCTACAAAACAGAATCCCCATTAGGCAGGGGAGATACTGAGGTCTGGGCAGCTCCACTTTGAACAAGCCTGCCCAGCCCAGCCCACTGCAAGTGATTCTGACATGTGCTCCCTGGGCCTGGAAAATCCAGCTAGACAATATTCAATTTCCAAATTTTTTTCCCATAGAACCCTAAGAGAGACATCCAAACCTGTGGTTTCCAACCTCGGCTGCAACCCCTAGAGATTCAGGACTACAACCCCCAGAAATTCAGGTGTTGTTTTGGGATGTGACCGGGGTATTGAGATTTCTCAAAGGTGGACAGAAGATTCTAATGGTTGGTCGGCCAAGGTTGAAAATCACTGGTCCATTTACATGCCTTCTGTGACAAACTGAGCCCCAATCTGACCCTGATTTTACAGAAAGGACTCTTATGCTAGAAGAAAAAGAAAAGAAAAAAAAAAAGTACGTTTGCAAACAGCTGGTCTACCCTGTCAGTAAGAGCTTTCAGCCCCCAAGCTGGCTTTTATTCACCTTTGTGTCTGTCCCAGGACCTTACAACATAGTAAATACTTAATAAATATTTGTTGGAAGGTTGAAAAGTTCTGTTTTATTTGTTATCTGGCTCCAATTAAGTTTTCGGTTGCCTAGCATAACAACCTAACAGTTTCTTAAACATCTAAGCCTTAACAGCCTTTGCCTCAAACCTCAAACCTGAAACAGAAACTGGGGCAGACAGCCATCCAGTGAACACACTGACATTTCTTCTGGGGTCACATATACTATGCAAGTTCCTAATGACTGATAAATATAAGCAAATATGATCTTCGTCAGCCGGGAAGAGCGTGACAGTTGTCGGCAGCGCAGGCCTCCCGGCCTAATATTTGGATTGTTCCATCTGAAGCTGTCAAATTACAAGAGCATGATAAAAACTTGTAGGAACTTCATAGTAAACAGTAACTGGCCTCCTGTCAATATGTTAGAAGAACAAAATTTCCCGCTGCCAAAACACATGGGCCAGAATGCCTGCAGTACAGGCCTGCGGCCAATGAGAGCCGGCTCCCTGGGCAGCTCGTCTAGGTTCTCAACCACAGCAGCCGTAGGAGAAGGCCCTGAGCACTCCAGGGATCTGGGAGCCAGAGCACTTTCAACTCTTAACTTTTCCACGGTTCTAGGGCTCTGGGAGCCCTTTTACCTTGGAGTCCCTCAGATTCCTCGTGTGTAACAGCTACTTGATCGGGTCCTTAGTGTCATGACTGCCTAGGTTTGAATCCCAGCTCTTTACACACCGGCTGTGTTGCTTTGGTCAAGTTTCTGCAGTTCTCTGGGCCTCCTTTTTTCCTCACCTCTAAACTGAGGATGATATTAGCATTATTTCACAGAGTTGTCCATGTCAAGGGCCAAGAACAGTGCCTGGTATAGAACAGGCATTCAACTGACTTTAGCTATTATAAACCTGCAAATCTCAAACCAAGAGTTTTGAAAACCAAGGTTTTCTCTTTCCTTTTCTCCTTATGTTTCTGTTGGTTTGGTATCAAAATTCACTGGGCGGCACACCTGACCTAAAGCGACACAAGACTATTAGGATCCTTTTATATCCTACTTAATATGAACTTTCAAATGTTTTACTGCAGAAGTTATAATGCAGTCGATTATGGGACGCTGCCCCATACCACAGAATGGATGCCATTAACATGTGAAATATGCCCTGAATTACCTTTAGAAAATCTGAGAAATTCTGGATTCTAAAATGCATTGGCCATAAGGACCTCAGGGAAGGAAATGGGGAGCTATCCTCTTATGGGGTTCTGCTCAGATAAAAGGAAGGAAGCATCCTCCCAGTGGATCTCTCTTTCACCTCCCCGTGCCAGGCCCTGCCAGGCCTCAGAACTCACAGCTCTTCCCTTCTTCTATCCACCCAAATTTGGTTTATCCTTCAGAATTCTGCCGAAGCACGTTCCCTGTAAAATGGTCCTCTCTAAACTCCTACTGACCATATCAAGGGCATGTGGCTGGGGCGCTATGGCTGGATTGCATCTCCTCTACACCTCCGGGTGGCTGGCAATGACAGCCTACAGCACTGGGCTGAGAGGGACCCTCCAGAAGCATCTACCTGCAGTGGGAAAGAGCAGACACAGAGGATGATGTCCTGATCTCCCCATAAATGTTTGGGTTTTTTTGGTGTTTTTAAGATTTTATTTATTTATTTATTTGACAGAGAGAGATTACAAGTAGGCAGAGAGGCAGGCAGAGAGATGAGGAAGCAGGCTCCCTGCCGAGCAGAGAGCCCAATGCGGGCCTTGATCCCAGGACCCTGAGATCATGACCTGAGTGGAAGGCAGAGGCTTTAACCCACTGAGCCACCCAGGCGCCCCCCATAAATGTTTGTTGTTGTCACTGCTGTTGTACTAATAAGCTCTCAGAATCTGTCGTGGACCTAGGACTACTCAACAAATACTTCTGAATGAATATTGGCTCATCTGTAAAGATTGGTTGATTAATTCATTGACATTGCTACCTTTCTCAAGGACACCACCTCCTTGGGCATATTCATGCACGCCTAGCCATGGGAGGCATTTTAGAGCTACACAACTGTTTTAATGCTGCCAGGCAACAGACTCTATGCAGATTTTTTAAAAGTGTCTAGGTCCTTAATTGGACATATCCTCAAAGCAGCGCGTTCACTCAAAATTCTTTCTAGAATTTTCTAGAAACTTTCTAGAAACCTGCATAGACTCTTGAAACCAATGTCTGGGAGCACGTGTGACTCCAGACATTCAGTTTGTCCAAAGATTGGAAACTCCTATCAGGGCCGGCATTGGAAGGCCCCACCTCTTGCGTCCTCGGCCCTCGGCCGCCGAGACCTCCCTCCCCCCCTGCACCCAGTGCGCACCCACCGGCCGGAGGGCTCCCCACGGCCCGCCTTCTTTCACCCCTCCCCACAGGGCCTCCCTAAGGTTGATGCCGAAGGGCCTTCTCAGAATTCGCTTCACTTTGAAGACTATTCAGAACCAGAGTGGGGTGGGAGTGGCCTCAACGCTTTAAAGGGCTGCAAAACCCATCAAAAGATGAAAGGAAATACGGGGAGCCAAGAATTCCTCCCCAGCCGGCCGAAGCCCTGCATTCCGCGCACGCCGAGCGGCGGCGCGCGGGACGTCGGGGAGGGCATTGAGGGGACCGGGGCGAGGGGC
>LNAC01000425.1:1352701-1369583 GCA_002007465.1 Ailurus styani
CCCCACACGCCCGGGGAGCCGCCGCCTCCGCCGCCGTCCTCGGGGACGCCCTGGGCCGCCGCCATCCGCTGCGGGACCTGCGGAGACAGAGGCCGGTTAGGGCACCCGAACACCCGCTCCTGCTTCACCCCGAGAGGCTCAGGATGACCCGAAAACCTCATCTGTTAGGCACTAGTAGGCACCGGGCCGGCTTTAAAATCAGAAGAACGAAATGAATATAACCCAGCCCGGGTTATATTCATCTTTATACCAATGCTCTCATAAAATAGAACTTTAACTTTTTTTTTAAAGATTATTTATTTATTTATTTATTTATTTATTTATTTATTTATTTGACACACAGAGGGAGAGAGATCACAAGTAGGCAGAGAGGCAGGCAGAGAGAGGAGGAAGCAGGCTCCCTGCTGAGCAGGGAGCCCTGATCCCAGGACCCTGAGATCATGACCTGAGCGGAAGGCAGAGGCTTTAACCCACTGAGCCACCCAAGCCCCCAGAACTTTAACTTTTTTAATGGGGGACGGGCCGCACAAAGATCAAATCGCCTAAAGCTCACAAATGTCAGAATTCGGTCCTTGCTTCCCCAGCTGTGGCCTTGGAGAGCTCAGTGTGGTGCCCTCAGCTCTTACTGAGGCTTGCCCCTCGGGAGTCCCCCTTAACCTCCAACTTAGGTCCTCGGGGTGCAGGCCAGACGGACTGGACTTCCCTTAATCTACTGGGGAGGCGCCGTGGCCCAGTCTGCATGCAGTCAGGATGATGGGACTCTGTGGTTTAGGGGCCCTGCCCTCGAGTCACCTCCCTGCCACCTCTTCTAGCCTTGTGACTAGGAAGTTTCTGAATCTCTCTGAGCCGTACTGTGTTCTAAAGGATGGCCCCTACCTCACGGGGAAATCTGGAACGTAAATCAGGTCATGCATGCGCAGGGAATCTGGCACTAAACATTTGTTAGTAACCATAATGATGGTTTTCCTGCTTCCCTGGTCAATCAGAAGATATGAGAAATGTCAGAAAGTTTTAAAGTTCTAACCTAGAGGATGATTCTACACTCCTGTTCACTTAGCCAGTCATTTCACAGGGAACAGCTGTGCCAGACAGGGTGCTCAGTGTGGGGACACAGTGTTCCTGCAGACATGCTCTAAGCACCAACTATATACCGGAGCCGAGCTAGGCGCTGAAGACCAGGAGAAGAGCACCCCAGATACACGTGAATGGCCTGGACCCAGCGGCAAAGTGTTATGCAGCTAGCACAAGATTGGGGAGCCTTCTGGGGGACTGGTTTCCCCGGGGCTGGAAGGGGTAGGGAGGGGAGAGGGATTAAGAAGGTCTCAGAGGAGGAGTCAGGTAACAACTGTGACAGCCAGGTGTGCACTCAGTACCCAGGAACACATGTCATCTCCAGGCTTCACCGTGGCCCTACTGTCTACCATTCTCACCGCTCAGAGGTGAGGTTTACCAGCTGAGGCTCACAGACGTGTGACCCCAGTCATGCTGCCGTTGCCAGGTTTGGAGTCAAGTGTACCTAGCTCTCTATCCCACAGCTCCAGCACTCCCTGCTCTCCACAGCAGAGAGCTGCCCTTGAGTTTCTAGATCCTTTGCCTGGAATGTCCTTCTTACCTGTAGGACACTGACCAACACTATGACTTTCCTTGGAAACGTGAGTTTTTCAGTGAGCCTTACCCTTTCATCTGAAGTACAAAAATCCATGATTAACTTGGCCTTTTTTTTTTTTTTTAAGATCTTGGTTTTTGACAGCATTTTTTGGCCCAAAGCTCAAAGACTTTTCACAGTCAAGTCCTCTGTCCCCACAGTACCACTGAGCTGTGAGAAGGTCCAGCGATGGTCCCCTCCTTTGTGTGGAACAAATCCAAGAAGACAGAGCTCCTTCACACCACATGGAAATGAGAGGTGGAGCTAAGATGACCTCAGAGGAGGGATGTAAAGACTTGATGAGGAAACCCACACGATGGGCCTGAGGTAAATGCTGAGGAAGCGTTGTCCCTGCTGTAGCTGGCACTGCAGTCTTTAAAAGTGACGTCTGAGTCCTTGCCCCCGGGAAGTCAGTCACCCTGAAGCCAAGGGGTTTGTTTAATTGAGGCCATTTTCCTTTGACTACATTCCAGTGCAGAGCCCTCTGTGGATGACCTCTGTAGCTGAACTTGTGTTCCTGAAGTTTCGGGGATAAACTAAGGCAGGATGACACAGAGCTGAGGGAACCCGGGGAGCAAATGAGCATCTAAGCAGAGGGTTAAACCCAGAGCTGGATGTCAGATACCCAGCCTTTGGGAGCCCTGTTCACAGAGTCAAGGCAAAAGGCTGGAGGTACCAGGGGCTGGAGCCAGCGGGAGATGGAGTCAAGGGCAAGACAGAAGGTTCCGTGACAGGAGGGCTGCAATTCCTTACCTCCAGCAAGTGAGCGGCAGTGGGGTGGATGGGTGTGTGAATAACAACACATTGAACGCATCACTACTAAATCAGGGACCCAGGAGAGAAGGCTTTTTACCTGCTTATAAATACAAATAAAACAAAACAAAAACAAGCTTTTGTTCTTTCTTCTCCTCTTTTACCTGTCCTGATTTTTAAATATCAAACTGATCATGGATTCACTGAGGTGGCAGCAAAAAAACGTGATATAGAAAGTTAGTCTTGATACAGAAAGTCAGTCTTGATATAAAAAGTAATCCTTAAAGTGTGTGGCCCTCCCTAAAAGCTATGTCCCGTGCCCTAATCCACAGAATTTGTGAATATGACCTCATTTGGATAAAGGGACATTTTCTATGTAATTAAGTTAAGGATCTTGAGATGAGAACATTCTGGATTTTCCAGGCGGGCCCTAAATCCAATGACAAAAGTCCTTATAAGACACAGAAGAGAAAACACAGAGAGGAGAAGGCCGTGTGACCGTCAAGGTTGACCGGAGAGATAACAGCCTTGAGCAGCAACACAGGGAGCCACCACAAGCTGGAAGAAGCCGGAAGGATGTCCCCCTAGTAACTGGAAGGAGTATGACCCTAACAACACCTTGATATTGAACTCGTGGCCTCCAGAATGGTGAGGAAGGATTTCTGTTGTTTTAAGCCATCGAGTTTGTGGTGATTTGTTACAACAGCCCAAGGACACTAATGCAATGTTTAGTACTTTCAGGACAACGAAGAAAGGTGGACAGGCATTTGCTGAGCCCCTTCTCTGAGGCTGGCATTGCACAAATGCCTCAAGTAGGGACCGGCTCTCTGGCATAGGCACCATGAGCTCCTGGGTACATTTTACGGGGCGCTTCGGCCACCCTGAGAAGTTGGTGTCGTTTTGTCCCTTCTACAGGAAAGAACGGGGGCCTCCAAAGGCTGCATGACTTGCCCAGGCACAGGGGGTAAGGGGCACAGGCAGGGCTGACACTGAAGCCTGCTCTTTCCTACTCCCGGGTTCTTTTTTCTTTGCCTCCTTGCCTGCTTTCGGTGGAAAATCGAAGGGTAAAATGAGTCGAAATAAATCCCCTTTGATAGTTCTAGAAGGATAACTGGGATAAACAAACAAAGGCAGAAGTACGTGTCTGGCATATCCGGGGATTCCAGGCATCCAGGCCATCCTGATTCCTCGTGAGCATAGAGGAGGAAGGCCCTGTCGCTAACGTTTGCATGAGGCACGCAGCTCCACTGGAACTCCACTTCCTAGAACTAATCCCACCCTTAATTTAGCTTCCCGTTGCCAAATTGGGCAGGGTCCCTGGGGGAAGAAAACATGAAACCACATTCCATCCTATTCTATTCATAAGAATTCTCTAATTTATAGTTGAATTATGGTGAGTGACTTGAAATTCCATCTGAGTCCCCATGGTAGGAATCCAACCACATGCTCCAAAATTGTATTTTTATAGTACGCAGTCAGAAACAAAGAAAAAAGAGACCGGGGTGGGGGGGGGCGGGGGAAGAAAGAGAGAGGAAATGCAAACAAAGAGAAAGAAAGGAAGAAAAAACAAAGAAAAAATAAAGGGCGGGGGGCTCTGGATGTGGGCCTCCTAGCTGCATGAGACCCCCATCCTTGGCCCGCTCCTCCGCAGCGCTCCTGGTGACCACCACCCTCCTCGTTTCCCAACAGCCAAGGAGGCACAATGGGAAAACTTTCAAGTGTCCTGAGATACAACATTCCCCAAATCATGACTGACTAACAGGACCTGTTAGTCACTGACAAGCATCTAAACCAAGGACTAAATCATGATTGGACAAAACCAAAGAAAGACTAGAACCTTAAAGCGTTATAACCTGCCAGCACATTGCTCCTTCCCCTGTCATGTCCTTCTTCCTGTCATGTTAAGACTGAAGCAGAAAGGGATGCCCGGGTGGTTCAGCCGGTTGGGTGTCTGCCTTCAGCTCAGGTCATGATCCCGGGGTCCTGGGATCGAGCCCCATGTCGGGCTCCCTGCTCAGCAGGGAGCCGCTTCTCCCTCTCCCTCTGCCTGCCGCTCCCCTTGCTTGTGCTCTCTCTCTGTGTGTGTCAAATAAATCTAAAAACAAAATCAACAACAACAAAAAACTGAAGCAGGAAACCTGCGGCACTTCTAACATGCACCCTAAACTGCTGTTTTTCCTCACTTGCCAGTATCTCTAGCCAACCAACCAGAAAAACTTGAACAACAGGATGGAAATAGGGACAAAGGGCATGAACAGGTGGTTTATGGTTGTGAGGAACTGAATGTTTGTGTCCCTCTCAAAATTCAAAGCGTGAAGCCCTGCCCCCCAATGTGATGGTATTTGGAGGGGAGGGCCTCGGGGATTTCTTGGGTTTAGATGATGTCAAGGACCCCACGATAGAATTCATGTCCTTATGAGAAAAGGAAGAAAGATCAGGAATCTCCCTCTCTCTACCACGTGAGGACATAGTGAGAAGCCAGTGTCCGCGAGCCTGAAAGAGGGAACTCATGGGCAAGCAAATCTCCATCCTGGATTTCTTGGCCTCCAGTCCTGTGACAAATAAATGCCTGTGTTTAAGCCTCCTGGTCAGTGGTATTTTGTCATGGCAGCCCGGGCTCACCAATACAACAGGGACGTAACTACAACATATGAAAACTGACCATCACCTGTAATCAAACAAATGCAAAATAAAACAATAGAATTCCATTTTATGCCCATTAGATTGGCGAAGAATATAAAGTTTGACAGTAGTGATGCGGCAAGAATGTTCACTGCTGGTGGGAGTCTAAATAAGGACAATTTCTTTGGAGGGCACTGTGCAATACTTATCACAATTTTAAATGCACGTACCCTTTAGACCAGCAACTTTGCTTCTAATGGTTTTCCCGATAGATATATTCAAAACCGGTGGGTAAAGTTGTACATAGAATCATTTGTTGTAAAGAGCAAAACCCCCCAAAAATCTGGAATCCACCTAAAGATCCGTGTAAGTGAAATCTGGTTAAATGAAATCTGATCCATCTAAACAATGAAATACAATTTATCTGTTAGAATGAGGTAGATTCATGTGTTAAAGTGACAGCTCTCTGTAACATATTAAGTAATGGGAAAAAAAACCCAAGAAATAGAAAAGTAAGTAAAGAATAAACCCATTTATAGATCTCTCCCCTTTAAGCATTAGGTTAAAATGTAAACAATTACTGATATTTGATCTTTTGGACAGAAAGCCATATTCTGCTGTACGGAAGGGAGCGGGTGGTGCAGTCCATACTGGATGGCCTCAGCCTTGTATGAAAGAGAGAAGATCTGCCAGTGGAAGGAGGACAGATGTACTGGAGGCTTATAGCAAGAAGAGGTGAACAGGAAGAGCAAGATAGCCTTTATCTGCCTGAGCCACTTTAACACAAGCTCCAATCTGATACTCACAAGATTCATTTAAAGGATTTCTATTTCCATTTTGCTGATGTGGTCATTGAGGTACAGAGTGCGCCAGCAGATGAAACATGGGCTTTGAAAATACATATAAGAGACAAAATCATGCACATCTGACAATGCTGTTTGGTAGATGAAATGTGGTAAGTGAAGCATCTACCACACTCCCAGTCACCCAGCAGGGACATGGCAGACCTCCATTCATCCCTTCTCTGGAAGAATTTACATCATCAGCCAGAAGTTTTATAATGTAGAAGAAGCAGATCCAAGCCTTGAACCTTACCTGGGCTTACTCCCTTCCACTAGAGGTTCTGAAGGATGGGGCAGGGTGGAGGGGTGAGACAAGAGAATTAAAAGAGAAGCTTCTCAGAGTATACAGGGCATGCCATGCCCCTTCCCCAGAGATTATGACATGTCCTGCCTGGAGTGAGGCAGGGGTCAAGGAAGAAAGGTGTATTTTGGATAAAATCCCCCAGACCTTTTACTATCCCCTTCATCATTTAAAAGTGACTATTTGATATTGTGGTGCCTGTCTAACTCGTCACTACTGGGGCATAAGCCAGGAAGCAGGAAAAAGGGAAAGTGTTCAGGGAAGTGAGAGAATCCGGGTGGTTACATTCCTATTTAACTCAGTTCCGGTCACGCATAAGAAGAGGCGGTAGCAGAACCAGAGGGAGAATTGAAATCCCCCAAAGACTTTGGGTTTGGCGCTGGTTGCCGTACTAACAACACTTTGGGATCAGTTGTACGGAAGTTAATGGTAGGCAGGGATTTTTGTGTGAATGTGTATCAACAGTAAGACGTGTGTGTAGGGCAGCCTGGCAGTCATTCCCCTTTCCCTGTGTCCTCTAGGAAATCACCCCTCCACGCTAGATGAAGTGTGGCGAGAATGCATTCAGGGGCCCCGCCAGCGGAAGCCAACGTAAGCAGTGTGGGCCAATCGAAGGTGCTCCCTCCCTGAAATTTGAATATCCAGCAAAGGGGCCAAGAGACCACAAATGCCTTGGAGTCCTTCATCCTGACCCCACTGCTTGTGCTCTGAGACCATTTCTTTTGCTCTCTGGCACGTCTCAATGTCCACCTGCTTCCCAGGCTGGTTCCAGTAAATTCTGTTACTTGCAGCGAAGAAGCCTAAATGACAGCCAAACGATTACAAACATTGTAATGTCAAGTGCGGTAACCAAGGTAATTCGAAATAAACTGGGTCTGCCTTTGGCACAGGATTTGGAGGAGAGAAAGCAGCACTTGGGATGACCAGAGTGGTCCAGACTTGGCAGAAGCCTCAGGCTGATGGGAGTCCACGGCTCCGGGATTCATGGAGACAACAGTTGTCCACAGTCACCTAACCGGAGAACCAAGGTTTCCCTACAACAGGATGGGCTAATGGCGTAGGAGGTTCACAGGGACAGCGTGTGAGCTCCGAGAAGAGCAGAAAGACCAGTAATCCAAGCAGTTGGGGCCATCTGCCTTCATCACACATTTTTAAGGGGGATGAACCCATATGACCATAACAGAAGGATGTTTGAACAAACCAGGGCTTGATACACTCCGTGAAATATCAAAACCATGAGCAATCCAGAGCAATATGGAAATAGTCTTGTAATATAACATTAAGTGAAAAATGCCAGATACAAACATAACTAGACCATGAGCATAATAATGTAAAGATTCTGTAGGCATATACTAAACGAAGCCTGGAAGGGATGTGGAAAAATGAAAACATACAATGAGTTACTGAAGCTGGAAACAGGGTAGGTTTTCTTGTAATTAAAAAAAAAAAAAAGTCCAGTGATGGTTACAATACTGCTCACTCAATAAATAAAAATAAATAGATTAAATGAAGAAAGATTCAGAACAGATTGTGGGGGGTGAGAGGCATGGAGGAGTAAACCAAGAATTGGTGGCAGTCCTTGTCAGAGAAAGCCCTGGGAATTTCTCATCACCACAAGTAGATCTGTAACTAGGAACAGCTCTAAATGTTTTCAGTGTATTTGCTTTCGGTACTAATGTGAAATCATGTAAGATTTCACTGGTTTCTAATTTTCTTTCTACGAGATTAAACCTACCATCTGTTCTTCATAGAAAAAGAGTCACGTGCAAAGTCTGAAATTCTAAAGTCTCATTCTAGAAGAGACTGGAAAAAGTAGGTTTGGTTTTAGCCACATAACCAAGTCAACACCCTAAAGCAAACACTGCAGAAATATACCTTGGAGTTTGAGCCCAGTGAGCAAAGCTTTGCAGAGCTGAGAGCACACGGGAGCAGGAACGTACAGCGGGCAGCTCGGCCGGGGCATCTGTTACCCGGGCCCCCGGAGGGAGCACGGGGAGGGTGGTGCTGCTTGGATAAAGCTCCAAACTCGAACCAGACCTAAATGAAGGACCACCACAATGGTGTTCGAGGAGACGCAAATTCAACCTTACATCTTCATCGCCTATCTTGACTCTGACAACACACTGTAAAGGTCCCCGAATCTTACGTCTGAGCATAACGTCAATGCCAGCAGCTGCAAAGATCAATGGAGGAACCTTCCATATATGGGAGACTGGAGCAAAACGTGCTCATCCTCGATCATTCTATCCGAATTTCCCACACAGTAATTTTGATTGGAATGAGTTCTACAAATGCATTTCAGGAACGGTTGAAAGGAGGCATGGGCACAAAGCCATCACAAAGGAGTAAGTGGAGGAGTAAGTGGAGACCAAAAGAGAGGCAGAGATAGGTGGAAAGAGAAATACTAAGCCCTGGCTAAAGCAAGAGCCATACAGAGGAAAAATCATCATCATGCAAGTCACCCGAAAGCTAAGTATGTGAGTTTGGTCGCCCGGCGAATTCCAGCTCTGTCTGCCCAGCCCTAATGCTCTCTCCCAATACCGTGTCCTTATAGTTGGTGAATCCTTGCAGTAAATGATCTGAGACACATCCAACCCTTCCACATTCACCTACTTATGTGATATTGAGAGTGTATGCTCTGGCCCAAACACTGGAGAACACACATATACCCTTGTCCTTGTACTCCTGGTCTGTGTTCTTGCCCCACGTGTGATCCTCAGGGGACCTACGGCACAACCAACCTCACATCTACTGAGACGTGCAGAGTCCTGACTCCTAGGCCACATCTGGTGAGTAAGAGCCTCTGGGGTGGGGCCCAGGAGTATGCATTTTAAACAAGCTTCTCCAGCGATTTGAATGCATCCTCTGGTTCGAGAATCACCGGCCACTGGACACCTCTAGGCGAGACTCAAACAGGAAAGCACTTAACTTACCCCTTAGGCCTCAGACCTACACCATACACCACCACGTCCTTAACCCCCAAATGCTCTGGCCACATTATTTTCTTACCCTCAAATTCCCTGCTCTTTGGCCCACCCCCTTCCACTTCAGCCGTTCGAGTGGAGGCCAGCTTGGAGTTTATCGTATGAAACAGGAAAACATTCACAGAACGACACCTGTCTGATGTGGGACTCACACGCATATGAAGCAGACTCCATCTGAAATGTACTTTTACTAATAACAGAAGGAGAGCCGCAGCGGGAAGTACAGAAAGATGAAAGAAGAGGAAGGGAAGACTCGTGGGGAACTCTGGACGGGCCTCTTTGTTCTGGTCCCAAGTCTGCCATTAGCTCGCTCTGTGATTTGAGGCAAGTCAGTCTGCGGCTCTGGACCTCAGTTTCCATATCAGTAAAATGAGCTGGTTGGGCTTGATGAGGGCCGGGGTCCCTTCCAGTGCTAACAGGCTCTGATTTTTACTGGAAGAGCTCCGACATTCCTTGCCACGTACTGATTCACTTCGAGGACCACAACACAAGGAGGCGATCCCACAGGTTGTGCCCCGGGTTCCCCACTGCCAGCAAAGAGCAGGCTCCCAGGACGGAAGAGCTCCCCTAAACACAGGGCAATAGAGGCCCAGATGCATTCCATGCTATTCAAAGGCACGGCCCGGGCAAAATGACGGAATGAGGTAAATATTTGGATGTGATCTGCATTATCGGAAACAACCCCCCCTTATGAAATTGACCTGACTCTTTCATCACCAGCCACATGGAAACTGTGCTTAAGTTATAACTAGAATAGAACACAGAGCCGTGTGCCCGGGTACCGAGTCCGAGCGCTGTGCAGTTACTCGGGAAACAGAAGCAGATGTCTGTGTGCAGTGCCTGTGTGTGTTCTTTTGTTTGGTGGCTGGTCCATTTGGCTTTGTGGTCTCCACAGCGATTGCCTATCTGCAACCCAAGCCAACCGGGACAGTCAAAATAATGAGTAATGCACACAATAAAGAGTGCCGGCTTCTGGACCCAGAGGTTGACTTGGGGGATCAGCAACTCTCCAGCAGAGAATTCTGCCTGGTGAGTTGGACATCTGCATCTGGGTTGATATCCAGCAGGCTCTTGGAAGACTGGTGACTCGAAAGCATTTTCCTGAAAGACGTCAGCAACCAGTGCAGAGTGGAGCACACAGTAGGCATTCCATAAATACTTCACTGAATGAGTGACAGTGCAAATGGCCTGAGATTGGACGCTACCGGGATTCCCTGCCTCTGGCTTTCCCCTGCCCACTCAGGCCTCCCTGCCACCAAAGCTATTTTTCTCTAGCCTTACTGTGTTATTCTTTTTGCTTACCGAAGTCTCTGGAATTCTCACTCTCCAAAAGAGATCCAAACTTGCTCTTTGCCATGGCATTCCAAGCCTCTCATCATCTGTGCTCACCCTTCCTTTCTGGCTTGAGGTCTACCATTGATCTCCCCCGACCCCTAATGTTCACACCATGCACGAAGCAGGTTGTGCCCTTTCTCCCCTTCTGCCTTCCCCTGCTGTGCTCTCAGCTCAAGTGTTCTCTCCCTTCTCCCCTGCCTGTGAGCTCCAACTCAGCTCCGACCAGGTCCCAGGTCCGAACCCAGCATCCAGGTCCCAAGGTCTCTCTCCCTTGCTCCGGGGCCATCACACACATCTCTCCAAAGCACCTACCACCTGGCACTATAATGATGTGTGTACACACACTCCCCCAACAATGCTTTGAGCTCCCCAAGGCGGGGATTTTGTCTTCTTTATCTCTGTGTTCCATCTGCTCAAACAGCACCTCATACAGAGTCTGTCACCTGGCAGGCCCTCAGGAAATATTTGATGGGTGGATGAATGAGCACACGGATGAATGAGTGACACATAGACCAACAGCTTGGTTTCCTGCCCATTTGCTTTGTTAAATGTCAAACACTTACTTCCTCTCTCTCGACAGCAGCACATGGCATGGCTGTTCAGCCACTTGGCTGGTCTCTGATGCCTCAACGTTCCTTCCACGTGCCTTAACCACAAGAGGCTGACAATCCAAATGACAGTTGTCCTGTCCCTTTAAAGTCATGCCCTCAGTATTTGATCCCCTGACCACCTCCTGCTGGTTGAAACTTCTCTCTCCTTGACTCCAGAGCACCATATGCCCTGGGCACCAGGACTCCATCCTGCTTTTCCTCCTCAACTTCTAGCAGTCTTCTCCTTGTCTGTCCATATAGCTCCTCTTCTGTCTGCTGGCTTTTCCTCTTTTATCTGCTCTTCAAGTGTTAAGGTTCCATTATTGGCCTTCCAATCTTATCCAAACCTTCTTACAGAGAAATACTGTAGTGTCAGCGATAACCTTCATGCTGATGTCTCCCTTATTAAGAGACTCCCAAGCCCTAGATTTACATTCCCAGTAACCAACTGGACACATCTATCCAGATGATGTATGGGCTCTCCATACTCAATATGTCATGTAACCAGGACCTGACTACACGCTCTATCTTCTGGTTCATCCAGATGTGGTCCCAACCCATACCCCCTTCCTCCAACTGGGCACACAGTTCTGACAGTGTACCACAGAACTCTCTCTGCATCCTGTCCCTTTGTCTCTATCCTCACAGCCCATAGTTGGGTCAAGGCCTCACTCCCATTTGCTCTTAGCCAGTCTCTGTCCATCCAACACCCCCTCTCACACTATTTATTTCCAGAATTACATTCTTAAAAATCACATCATCCAAGTCCCATGTTCACTGACCTCCCTGAGCTCCCTTCTGCTTCTAGGACTCAATCCAGTTGGCCAAACTGGCTGACAGTGCCCTTCCCTTTTTGGTCCCTGCAGCCGCCTTGGCCTGTACTTCCCAATTCTTAAGTTCTTACTCAATCACGCCAAGCCTTTACACTACTCTGAGCCTCAAACGACCCACATCACTGGCCTCGAAAGCCCTGTCTCACCCCAAACTTACCTCACCTGATAAACTCCTGCTCATTCTTCAAGACCTACCGAATGGCACACCCTTTTTGCAGACTGCCCGAATTCCCCAGGCAAGGACCGTGGCTCGGTCCTTTAGGCACCCACAGCATTTGGGGCACACTTTACTATAGTCCATTATAACTTCTGCTTTTATGTGTCCTGTACCCCAATTTGTGAAACAAAACCAGGTCTAAATTCTTCATGCTGATTTACAAATAAAGTGTAAAACTGGAAACCAAAAAAAAAAAAAAATCAAATTCACCATATTAATTTAATGTGATGGTTAGTGTAATTGAGTAGACATTGTCAGGCGTGACTATAGGGTATAATTAATTAATTCTTTGATGTTGCATTTATCTTCTAGATTCCTTTGAATCTGAGCACAGTGGACCATAATTTGAGTTATTTTTTCTTTTGAAAAATAAACTCATTTTAAGTCACCAATCCATGATGTCGAAGGGCCAATCTACAAGGCTGAAACATTTTAAATGCTGCTTAATGAAAACAGCTCACTACCATTTACTTGCTGTGTATGAGTTGGTGTGAGCTGGGTTACAGAATATAGAACCCGAGCAAGACAGCTGAAGGTGGACATGGTTCTGACCTCACAGGACAGGGTCTTTGGAGATCGGGACCCCGCATGGGGATCAATTTCCCCATCCTTTTGTGAATTCAAAAATGTATAAATCTCTTCTCACCAAAATGGAGCTACTCAGTTAATAGTCATTTGGATTAGCCAGAACAGACACGTTAGTATTTTTAGGTTATCATCAAAATGAAAATGTTAAACAAAACAAAACAAAACAAAACAAACCCACAGTCTAATATATCCGAGACTCCAGGAGGCTATGGGCCCTCAGCTTATAAAATGCTGTTTTAATTTTAAAGAATGAGGCTCAGAGCCAGGATTTGACCCCCCAACTGGGCTGATTCCAAAGCTCCAACTCTCCTCTCTGCCCCATGGTGCTTCATTCTCAAGAAGGCTATTTTAAGGCCCACTTCCTGGGTACCAGAGGACACTGTAAGCCATACAATCCTACACGATGGTTGGTTTAGGGTTTGGTCATTATTATTTATATATGTACCCGAAAAATACTTTAGAAAAGAAGCTGATATATTTTAGGAAACAGCTGTCTTGCATATATCAGGCCTCTTTAAAGAAATAATCATTATCCACTCTTCCCATATACTGAATAGGTTCCAACTCAAACCTGATATTATTTGATTAAGAAGGCAAAGAGCTCATTTACGCACTCCCTGGGAGCAGGTGACGGCAACAGGTGAGCCGAAAACTTAGGTTTTTGCAACAAAGAAAAAGATGGTGATAACCAGAGCCCCGGGGATGAAGGCAGCGACAGAAACCGCTGCTTCCTCGGGAGCCCCACGGAGCAGTTGTCTCTGGATGGGCTGTGAGGATCGGGGCTGTAAAAAACTCTGGGCTGTGAGGATCGGGGCTGTAAAAAACTCTGACTGTATCCTTTCCAAAATCCACTTAAATTTCCTGGCTACACACTAGTCATTTCCAGCAATTTATAAAATCTACCTCCCCGTGTTTAAGTAGAATTTCTCTGATTCCTGAAGAAAGAGAAGGTGATTAGTGTCTACCAAGCCCCTACCATGTGCCAGGCACTTGACTAACTTACTCCACTTCATCTTCGAAACCAGCTTCCTCTTATCAACCAAATCGGAATCCAAAGGTCACCTCCCTGAAGACATCTCCCGGGGCCACACCATCTAAAATCGTGAGTGTGTATGGGCAGGAACACACATGCACAGTCACTATCACTCTGCCCTATTTCATCCACCTTGTAGAAGTTATTATACTTGGAATTGATCTTGTTTGCTTGTTTATTGTCTGTTCCTCTCACCTGGAATAGAACTGCCTCACTTTTTTCACCTTTATCCCCCGCCCCTATAATAACACAGCCTGCTGGATGGTTGCTGAACGAATGCACCTAGGCCAGGTAGGAAATACCATCCTGCTGTTTTAAGTGAGACGCTGATAGAATCTGCCTCAAGTTAAGCGGCTAGGAAGCGATACAAGTAGAATTCAAACTCAGGTCTACCTGCTCCAGGAGTCAAGATGCCTACTACCCAAGCTTCTTTAACTGGAGTTGTTACCGTGCACCCAGAGCTCCAGACATCCCAGAAAAAAATACGTGGCTTCTTCTTAAACTACCAATTTCCTCAAGGTTTTTTTTTTAAAGGGGGGGATGTGTTAATGTGGATTTTGTCCTGATGTTAAGTAATTTAAAGCATTGTTTTAAAAAAATAAAACAATCAGGGGTGCCTGGGTGGCTGAGTTTGTTAAGCGTCTGCCTTTGGTTCAGACCATGATCTCGGGGTCCTGGGATCGAGTCCCAGATCAGTCTCTGCACTCAGTGGTGAGTCAATTTCTCCCTCCGCCTCTGCCCCTCCCCTTGCTCACGTGCGTGTGCGCTCTCTCTCTCATATAAATAAATAAAATCGGAAATAAATAAAACAATCAGCTATATTTCGGGACAGAATGCCACATTTCCATGAATGTTTTAAGAAATAGACCTCAGGGAAATGTTGAGACTTCAATAGGCCACTTTGGGCTACCCCAAAGGCTGGCTCCATACGTGGGTGTGTATGTGTGTGTGTACACTCCTGTGCATATGTTCACACTCTTCTGCTGGTGGAAGACTTGGGTGGCAGACATGTGGAAAGGCTGAGCGATGCTGGCTACTACCCAAAAGGGCTGGGGTTGAAATGATTTCGCAGAGAGGAAAGTCGTCCAGGGACAACCACCCTCAACGATGAACTTCACAGCCATGAAGGATGGTTCGGCAGACAGAAAGGCCAACGGGCCTCAGCTGAAGGGGTTTGACAAGAAGGCAAAAGCACAGGCATCATTAAAAATAGCCTCTGTTTCCAGGGATGGCTAATAAAGTCTCCTCCCCAGAACAGTTCAAAATAGAACCGATTTGTCTTTCTGGGATGGTGTAGGTGTGGTCTTGCCTGAAAGAGAAAAACCTCTGGAAATTATTTCCATCTCGAGAACTCTACGGTCTAGACCACCCGTGGCAGCCAAACTGACAGCTCCCCCCACTGTTTCTGGGATGATTAAAAAAAGGCCCCTCTTTCCAGTAGCTGGCTTCATCTGACACTTCCGCCCCGGATAGTCGCAGACAAGGTTTCCTGGTCTAGAGTCCTCGCTCAGGCAGGGAACGGAACATTCCAGCGGGGCTCGTGCCACCGGAGGAGCTCCCCTGGAGTGTCAGGTGAACGGGAACGCCACCTGCACGTGCTGACGCAGGTCGTGTGTCCGGCAGAGACGGAGCCCCTCTCCGCAGCGCTCGGAGGCTTCCCCAAACATTTCAAGTCTCCCTGGCTCCGAACCAAGAATCCCTCTCAGAGCCAACAGCTTACAGCCCATTAAAACCCTGTGCAAATGCAAACACTCTCCCCATTAGACAAGGAAGAAACAAGAACCACGTCTTGGGACCTAGCGAGCAGTTGCTGAAACTGGACTAGGGGCTAGAGTCTCCAAAGAGGAAATATCACTGTATTAAAAACCACAACTATTTCCAATGCTCACAGTCAATTACACGGGAGAGCAAAGGCGCTGCGGGGAGCCCCGCAAAGGCGAGCAGATTCCGCCCCGTGCGGGCAGTACCGGCTTGGGGAAACTACAGGCACCTTTGCATTTTCAAGCCACCTGAGGCTTGAGACCGAGGATGTATAATGCTAAGAATACTACACTGGTCCGTGCACGAGGCCACTTAATCCACACCCCAAGCCTGTGATAGCAGCATCGTCCTCATTTTAGCCAAAGGAAAGTTGCTAATCGAATTAGTTAGAATCCCAGATGTCGACTGGACCACATTTATCAGCAAGTGGAAGAGCCATTTTGAAAACCTCCATCCTTCCGGCTGTTTCCTCCACCCCATGGGGTCCTCCATCTCTTTCTTTACAAGCACTTGAGAGTGCGGGTCACTGGTCTGGGCTTACAGAGGTCAGAGGCTCCATGCAGGCCTCCAGGCCAAGCTGTACAATACGCTGGGGTTTCCTCAGGACTCTGCGCTGGGAGCTGTGGGGCGCTGACCCGGCTAAAGTGTTTTCTGGCATTTTACTCCCAACATAAATCTTTATACTGTGAACTGGGTATAACAGGAATGATTAAAAGTGAGCACAACCACCATCACCCAGATGCCGGCCATGTGAGATTCCTGTGGGAAGCCAGCCTGGGGCACGGGAGAAACCACAGCTCCCAGAACATGGCACCACCACTGCGTCTCACTGCTCCGCTGGTGCTTATGAAAGGAGCTGCGCTGAGGTTTGATTCTGGGCTCCCCGCCCCCGACGTCTTATTTCAGTTTTGTACATTCTTGATTATGACAATGGCCTGAAAATATTACCAAAATATACCTTGTGGCCATTACAAACACTGTATTAATTACATTCTTCCAGAGAGAAATGACTTTGTTATTGCAAGCAAAAACCTCTCGAAACTTAATCCTTTTCTTCCTTTGGAACAACGGCTTTGATCACTGATGTTTAAGCACGAGAACTTGCCAGGACAAACCTGAGGCATTAGAACAAGATACACCATATTTTGTCGCCCATCTGCTACTGTTCTTGGGATCTCTCTCCCCTGGGGATGCCACAGGCAAGGCCAGGTATTTCGGGGTCTCTGGCTATCCTGTCATTGGGTGATGTGACGAGCTCACCAGGACACAGCGCTGACATGACACACCAAGTGCCCTAAGTCACACAGCCAGTGAGGGGCCGAGCCAGGATTTCTCAGGCTCTATCCACCACGCCTCCACACCCCGTGCCCACCCCCCC
>LNAC01000425.1:1375971-1413614 GCA_002007465.1 Ailurus styani
GGGGACAGGAGTAAAAATAAAGTAAGCCTGCAAAGGTGGGCAAGGGCAGATCTAGAAATGCCTCGTTTGCCAGCCCAAGGAGCTTGATCTTTATTTTACATGCGCTAGGCAGGGGCCGAGCACTGGGGGCCAGGGGAGATGCAGCAGGGAATAGTGGTTAAGAGTGAGGGCTTAGAGGAGACTGAGTTTGAATTTCTGTTCCACACTTGTCAGTGGTTAGAAGCCTTGGCCCCATTCCCATGCATCTCTGAATCTGTGTCCTCACAGGCGAGAGAGGGCTACTGTTTACTGATTCCTAAGTTTGCTGTCAGGTTAAAATGGGTACTAGACGTAGTGTGCTCAGCACTGTGCCTGGCACACAGCTGATGCTCCTTGGACATCTGCAGCCAGAGAGAGGAGGAAGGGCCTGCTGGAAGGAGGTCTCTAAGAGTGGTGTGCAGAGGGGAGGGGAGCGAGACTGGAAAGTTGGCAGCTGGCTGCAAGGTTATCACAATAATCCAGGGCAAGGTAGCAGGGGCAAAGGCAAGTATGGCCATAGCGAGAGGCCTCAGGAAGGCAGTGTGGACAAGACACAGTTCCCAAATGGATCACAGAGCACAGTGCAGGTGAGATCCCAAGTCTGGGGAAATTAGAAGAGATGGTGGTTACTGGGATAGAAATAGGGGAGACAGGGTTGATTTAGTGGACACATTTCTGTTTATGGATGCTATTGGGAGAACAGTACTCAGCATATGCCAGGCCAACACCTTGAGTCTGGGGAAGAAATCCCAAGATGTGCCAAGAAGTGCTAGCTAGTGGTCCAAGATGGTGGCCCTGGGGACATGCTCCCATTTAAGGGGCAAGAGAAGGCAAAGAAGTTAGTAAAGGAAACAGAGAAGGGACAAAGAGGAGGCAGAAAATTTAAGATGCTGGGGGAGGAGCGAGTGGCCAACAGAGGTGATTCAGGGAGAGCAAACAGAAGGAGCAGTGCCGCTCAGGAGGGTGCTGGTGACTTCTGGAAAGGGCAGTTCAGGGAAGCCTGAGGGAGGGGCCGCCATGAGGGAGAGAGTGTTTGGATGAAGGTGGCAGTAAGCACCTGGCATGAGTGCAGAGAGAAAACAATGGGACTGAGAGCCACGGAGTGTCTACATGGAAACCTTCC
This sequence comes from Ailurus styani, assembly GCA_002007465.1. Taxonomy (NCBI): domain Eukaryota; kingdom Metazoa; phylum Chordata; class Mammalia; order Carnivora; family Ailuridae; genus Ailurus; species Ailurus styani. The sequence continues at coordinate 1,377,113 of LNAC01000425.1, forward strand.
TCTCCAGGGGCCACCACGCATCCCCAGATTCACAAGAGACAAGGTGAGCGAGGAAAAGCGCCATATTCTGGGCTGGAGCTCGGTTCCTTTGGTGCTGCTCTAGAACACAGCTTCCTTCTGACCACTCTCGGACGGTGGCCACCCCCCATTTCGGTCACTTGTCAAGGATCCTCCAAGACAACAGTGGTGTCAGTGGGCCTCTGGCCGCTTCCATTTTTGTGTGGTGGAACAACAAAGAGGTGTGTGGGAGGGGTGGGGTAGGGAGAGATGGGGCACGGTGCAAGGGAATCTGCAGGCAGACATGGGGAGTTCGCATGACACCCAGTTAATCAGGGGCCTCGACAGAGCGGCTGGCTCCTGACTGCGCCTGAGAATCACCTAGAATGCTCACGAGGCCCAGGCCCCGCCTCCAGACACACCCATCCACCTGGTCTGCGAGGGGGTTCAGCACAATCTTTGAATTATTTTTTGTAACTTCTTAGGTGATTCTACCGCACAACCAAGGTTAACCACTCCCCCAAGGAGTTCTTTCTAATGAACACAGATGGCACAAGTTCCAGAAACAAACAGACTTTTTAAATCATGGACTTGGGGGATGCCAGTTAGGCTGTCTAGCTTAGCAAACAAAAATAAGTTCAGCTTGTGAGCCAAGTCCACTTGGTTGGGATTAGCAGGCTGCAGAGAACGAGAGGGATACTGAGCCCATGTGGAGACTCAGATGAAAGGAGCACAGTGATCTCCCAGGTACGGAGGGAGGGGGAGGGAGTGGCCGGTTAGGGGGGCACCCTGGGCCCAGTATTCTAATCCTCTTATGATCTCCGAAAAATAGCCTCAGACAGTTTGGGCCTCCATCAGAGACCATGAGCCTCCCAATCCAGCAGCCCCTGGCCTGGAGGAGCATGAAGGACCCCCAGAGCGGTGATCCTCAGGGTGTGCTCCTCGGACTGGCAGAGGCAGCGCCACCTGAAATGCAGATTTTCAGTGCCCCTCCCCCCCACATACCCTCCCCGCACCCCAACCATAGATGTCCTGAATCAGAAACTCTAAGGGTGGGGTCCAGCATCTGTGTTACAACAAGCTTTCCAGGAGACGCTCAAGCATCTATAGTCTGAGAACTAGGACTCTAGGAAACTTTAGACACACACACACACACACATACACACACACACAGATTCCTAAGCTCACCAGGACCCAAAACAGAATCTCTGGTGGATACAGCCCAAGAACCTGGATTTTCTTAAGCTTCTCCAATGGTGCAAAAGCACATTCGGTCACCACTAACCTGCTATTGCTTTCTGTCTGGTGTGGAATTTCCTCAACAGCATCCCTTGGAATAATCAGACTATTCCCAGACACCCGTTTGGCAATAACCCCCCTGGGAGCGCGTTCAAGCCCACACATGGCTGGTCGCCTTGAGCAGCTGCCTTAAGCCCTCCGAAGCTTGCTCTCCTCATCTGCGGAATGGGCACGCTCTGCTCTCACGGGACTGGATTGTTGGAGCAACAGCAAGCTTAGAGTATAGCCATGATTTGGGTACTGAATATACAGTTTTAGTTGAAAGAACAAAGACAGGAATGAACAAAGGAGATGGCAGCCGACCCAGGACCAAATAAACAGCCATGTGGCACGCGCGGGGCCCTAGCAGTGACAACAGTCCAGCAAAGTGACTAGTGACGTGATGACCACCTGGAGCCCAGACAAACCCCACGCTGAGTCGCTCTCTGATGGCCCCAAAGGACCATACCTGTCCTGTAAACACTGGCTTTTGGTTTCTGCCTGTCAAAGATCACGCTAACATAATTTAACTGATGTGACAACAGCAAGCTCATGTCAGCTCTTGGCTGGAGGCTTCTGCGTGGAGGGAACAAAGACACCAGAACATCCATTTGCCTCACCCTGTCATGTGTGGAAATTTTAATTTCCCTCGTTAATCGTGCGGGACATGGGAGAGAGGCAGGCAGGATGGGGGAGAGCACCACAGTCCCGGGGCAGCCTCTGCCACTCATGGTGGGGTGTCTAGCCCTCGAGCGGGACCACTGAACTCCCCAGTCACCTGGGGCTCTTCATGCTGGGGCCTCTGCCTCCTTCAGCCTCCAGGGCCAACCTCATGGTCCCCACCTGCCCTTCAAGCCCCCAGATCCGTCCCTCCCACCCTCCTTGGAAGAACCCCCCCTTTCTGTGTCTCTGTGGCCCCCTAGGGACCCAGAACACACATCTCTCCTCACGCTGCTGCTCCCCCGCCTTCCCCCTTTGTCCGGGTCATTCTCGAAGCCCAGGCCGGCACAGGCCTCCCCTGTCGATCCCAGCCCCGGGGCGGGCCCCCTCCTCCACCGGCTCCGCTCCTCTGCCTCCAGACCCTACCTCGTTCTGGAATGATTTCCATTCATACTCTCCGCCCCTTCTAGCTTGCGAGCCCTTGACAGGCATGAGTGTAATTCATCATTACAACCGGATCGCCTCCGAGAGTGAAACGGGGTACTAGTAATAATTTTATCAGGATAACAGGCATAAACAAGGATCGTCCCAGACGGAGCAGGATGTCTGGTGACCTTAAAATTAGCCCCATCTTAGGTATCCTTAAATTCTTCTCAGCGCCTGGGCCTTATAAACATGAGTTGATAAAATGAAACGCTGGGAACTAAACTAGGCTCTTGATGGAGGTTTAGGAAGATTAATCTGGCCGTGCTGTGTAGGGGAGACGAGAGCTAGAATAACAGCCCACAGTTATGAATAGAAATGAGTAAGTGACATGCTGCTTTTATTTCGTTCTCTATAGAAATGCAAATGCAGCCCAAGGACTGATGTAAGGTTGAAACAGGCCTTGCATGAGAAATGCGGTTTGCATAGTTTAATACAATTTAATATCTACTCATGGCCAGCTAAGCATCTGTCTCTAATTCTCAGCCACGGTCCTTTCAAAGTCACTGCCTTTGGATGTAAGTTTCTCAGAGAGAATGAGCCTGTGTCCAACGCCTGGAAAGCAATAGCATTTGGCCACCAAGTTCCCCTCCATCGCCACCAAGCAGCCTTTCCTGTTTTGTTTTTAGCTCCACGGGAAGGACAATGGACAAGTCAATCAGTGCAGATTACCCTGCACGGGGAGGAGAGACACCTGACAGCCCTACCCTTCACGGAGTCCACAGGCACAAAGGCTCAGGGTAATCGGGGCTGCATGGGGAATGCAATTCTCATCAACCCTTGGGGTCGCCTCATTGTTTTTGCTCTATTTTCCAGAAAGTCTTTAGAGGAGGCGAGAGGGTGTGGAGGAAGGCAGGGTCTTGCCTATTAGCGGATACTTCAATGCGGTCATCACCCTCCCCCCACTCAGTGTCAGGGATCAGCTCCTGCAAAGAAGCCATCAGACAAGGCACAGTCAGGGACTCGGGGTCCTTCCGTCCTGCTGCACACGCAACCTGCCCTCCCCTGCTGGAAAGGCTGCTTTTCCACTAGGGCGTGCCCCAGGTATGGAAAAAAATTCCACCTCCGGTTTGCTCTCATCTGTGCCCACCCGCTGTGAGCTAAAATTGCATGGAGCAGAGGCCGAGATGGTTTTCCTAGTCCAACGGGTTCACGTGCTAATGCTACACAGAAGGACTTCGACCGGTGATGACTAGTTAATTAAGGAATCTTGAAGAGGGGGATTATTTACTTATTCCTTACCTTTCACTGAGCAGTTTAAAGGCTTTCATTTGAACCATAATCAATCACCCAAAATGCCTTGCAACAACTGGTATCCCCATTTTAAGGATTATAAAGCTCCAGTCTCTGCAGTAGTTTCTAGAGATACCGACTTGAGTGTCCCCGGGACAAAGCAAATGTCACAGAGGTTAAGCGAGTTGCCCGAGGCCACTTGAAGTCCAGCTTGGAAGACTGGGGAGCCTGCCAGCCCCATGACTTTCCTGGAGAGGCCCAGGTGTCATTTCCCACAAGCCTAAGCTCAAAGGCACGTGACCAACCCCTTCAAGCTGGAGTAGTTCACCCCAGCCACAGAGGTGGGTTACATAATTAAGTGGCCCATCCCTCGAGGAAGGTTTAAACTGGAGTGGGGTGTTGGGAGGCATAGGTTGCTTTTCAGTGAAAACCCATCCCATGGTTGAAATCATTTAACCTTGGGCAGAATCGGATAGTGTGACCCAGACCCCAATGCCCTCGTGATACACAGATCTCATCTGACCCACACACCTCTGTCTCTCTTTGCTCCTGCTGTTACCTCATTCCAGAATCTCTGCCTTCTTCTTCTTCCTCCTACACGATTCTTACTTGGCTTTTTTTTTTTTTTTAAGATTTTATTTATTTATTTGACACAGAGAAAGAGATCACAAGTAGGCAGAGAGGCAGGCAGAGAGAGGGGGGGAAGCAGGCTCCCCGCTGAGCAGAGAGCCCGATTCGGGCCTCGATCCCAGGACCCTGAGATCATGACCTGAGCCGAAGGCAGAGGCTTTAACCCACTGAGCCACCCAGGTGCCCCTTACTTGGCTTTTAAAACCCAGCTTAGGGAACTTGGAGCCTCAATTTCCTCAACTGTAATATGGGGATAATAGGACCTCTACCTCACCCAGTTGTGAGGATTAAAAAATAAAGGTATAGAAAGCACAGTGCCAAGCGTGTAGAACGTGCTCACTAAATGTTACCTGTCACCACCAGCATCATGCTGCTCTGTGATCCCAAGCTCAGAGTCAGACTTGATCACAGCATCTCCCTGGCTGCAACCAGGTTATCTTTGCTGCCCCCCTTATTAGGCTCTGAGCTCTTCCAGGGAGGGGCCTGTATGTTGCCGTCTCCTCCCCAGGGCCTTGGCACACGGCAGGTGCTCAATAAACCTCCTGTCCTATCTGAATCGTGAATAATTCCAGAATGAACTGGAAGCCCTCCTCCTGTGGGTCTGGGCATCCATGTGCCGTGTCTTCCCTATGAAGGGTGCAGAAGGAGAAGAGAGGAAGGGAACAGGCTGCTCTCCATGCTACTCAGAAATATTCTCAGGCAAAGATTCTACATTATTCATTTGTATTTTGACATTTTATGACCTTCTTTTTCTGAGTGCTTTCTACAGATGCTGATGTTTTTACTCACACTGTCAGAGGACAATGGTCCTCAAGCCAAGGGTTTAAATACAAAGTGGAAACTTAAAGCAGAGCCATGTGGACTCATGGGGGAAAAAAAGCAAGGAAGGCCAAAAAGAGATCAGGTGATATATGGATTTATGGCCCAAATCATAATCTGGGAGCGTAAATTATCAATGTAATGGCGGGGGGAAAAGACACCGTATCTCCTAATGGCCAACACAGTGTTTGGTAAAATAAAATTCCAATAAGGGCCCTTTTGATTACGTTAAATTCCTTATTTCTGGCTTACAGGGAGTCCTGTGTCTGGGACAGAACTGAAGGTATATGAAAGGAGATCACTTTTTACCTATAGAATTAATCATTTTAAGAGATTAGCATTAAGGAAATTTAGATGTGAGGACACCTGGTGCCAGCAAGGTAAATTCTGTGGCCTAAGGGCTTAGCTCGAGAGTTCAAATCCAATTAACAAGGTCGGTTTATGGCCCCTGAGACCTGACAGCAGAAGCCCAGAGTCAGCCTGCATGCAGGGGAGAAAAAAGTATGGTTTGCAGCGTGGGGAGAGTGAAGCAAGAGGGCTGGGGAGGGAGGGGGCAGGTCTCGGGTGTGACGTCACTACCCTGAAAAACCAAACCACACCGCTCCTGTCACAGCTCAGGTCAGCACGAGGCTACTGATGGACAGCCGTATGTGACCGGGATGGAGTCTAGGACTCAGGGGGGCTCAGACAGGGGACATGCCAGGAGTGAGACACTACTTTCTAGAGACCGGGGGAGGCACCGCCTGAGCTGACGTGAGGACAAGCATTGCAAATCTACTGCGCGGCTTTGACTCTGTGCCCCTGCTACTTGGCACATGGTCTCAGAGATGCTATTTTCTCATCTGTGAAATGAGAATAAAAAAAAAAAAAAGTCTGCCTTCAGGGCGCCTGGGTGGCTTGGTTGGTTAAGCATCTGCCTTGGGCTCAGGTCATGATCTCAGGGTCCTGGGATCAAGCCCCGAGTCGGGCTCCCTGCTCAGTGGGACCCAGCTTCTCCCTCTCCCTCCGCCTGCTGCTCCCCCTGCTTGTGCTCTCTCTATGTCAAATAAAATCTTAAAAAAAAAAAAAAAATCCGCCTTCAAGGGAGGGTGTCAATGCTGACAGGCCGATCCTCACCAAATGCTCAGCCTGGTGAGTGCTCAGTCCTTCTCTCACTGTTCACCATCAGTGCTCACTGGGCAGAGGAAGCAGGGAAACACAGGCCAAGGGTCCGGCTGTGCGGTCTCACACAGCACGGTCCAGAGAACCTGGCCTGTTCTCCACAGTGATGAGCAGTACTGTTTTTCAGCAGCAAAGGGCCTGGGGGCTTGTTTTCAAGGGCAGCCCTGAATGGAAGTGCTGGGAAGACTTTGTCCCCACTCTCTTTCTAAAGAAGCCCAAGAAATTGAGAATTGTCTCTAAGGTTCCCAACAAGTGGGTGGGAGGCACATGGAACACGGAACACGGATCTTCAAACACAAGCTCAGGGAGAAGACGATGACATGGAATGGGGACGGAGGCAACTTAAAAAGTGGGCGGAACCACAGTGGTGTCTCTGCAGGAGGAGGTACCAGTCTTAAACAGGTGGACAATTTTGTCCTCAAGGGGACACTGGGCCATGTCTGGAGACATTCTGGGTTGTCCTAACTGGAGGAGCATCTTTCTTGCATCCAGTGAGTAGATACCAGCAAAGCTATGCACAGGGCAGTCCCACAACAAAGAACTGTCTGACCTGGAATATTAGCAGCACCAAGGTTCAGCAACTCCAGGCTGATAAATCAGGCTTGGGTAGAGATAGTGGCCATGTGTGACATTAGAAGGAAAACACTTTGAGAAGGAGCATGTGTGGGTACCCAGCATGAAGCACAAGGCAGCCAATTGTCAAAACAACAGCAAACAATGACAACAATGCTTACATAGTATTCACTATGGCTCAGACAACATCCTAAACTCTTCACCTGTAAGTCATGTAGCCCTTTAAAACAACCTATGCAATAGGTACTATTATCATCCCCATTTTACAGATGGCAAAACCGAGGCACGGGACCTGCCCAAGGTCCAGAATTAAGCGAGCAGCAGATATCAGCTAGGCAGTTTGGCTTCAGAGTCCAAGTTCACATAGCAAGCACTTGGTAAGTATTTGATGAGCTAATGAGAAAAAATGAATTTGGCCATAAGTAAAAACATCTACCAAATATATAAACAACACAAAAAAAATACGATCAGGAACAAAGGGACATTGACTTCTCTCTTTCTCCAAACTAACCAAGGGGTGAGCATCCCGTGGTGGAGAAGGGAGCCAGCTGACATGTGAAGGATTCCACTTGTGAAATTCCTCCATCATTAAGAATCATCTTCATCGGGCGCCTGGGTGGCTCAGTGGGTTAAAGCCTCTGCTTTCGGCTCAGGTCATGATCTCAGGGTCCTGGGATCGAGGCCCGCATCGGGCTCTCTGCTCGGCGGGGAGCCTGCTTCCTCCTCTCTCTCTGCCTCTCTGCCTACTTGTGATCTCTCTCTCTGTGTGTCAAATAAAGAAATAAAAAAAAAAANATTCCAAGAAGAAGGTGGACCATTAACATACACACAAGGACAGTGCCTAAAGACTTTACAGACAGCCCAGACTTACAAGTTTTCAACTTTACAATGGTGTGAAAGAGACATGCATTCAGTAGAAATTGTACTCTGAATTTTGAATTTGGATCTTTTCCTGGGCTAGTGATTGGAGGCACAGTCCTCTCTCATGATGCTGGGCGGGGGCAGAGACGGCTCCCAATCAGCCTCAAGATCACGAGGTTGAACAGCTGATACTTACCACCATTCCGTACCCAGAAAACCATCCTGTTTTCACTTTCAGTACAGTATTCAATAAATTACATGAGATAGTCAAAACTCTCTTATAAAATAGGCTCTGGTTTAGATGGTTTTGTCCAGATGTAAGTGTTTGAGGCACCTTAAGGTGGGCTAGGCTAAGCTATGACTTTCAGTAGGTTAGGTCTATCAAATGCATTTTAGACCTAGGATGGGCTTCCCAGAACATAACTCCATTGTAAGCTAAGAAAGAGCTGTACTATGAGTCGTTTTCTTTTCCAAAGGCCAAGATTTGTGGCCTAAGTGATAAGTTATTCTGTCTGTCAGAACTTTGTTTTAACTGTAATCTGGCCTGAAAACATAAAATAGTGGGGAATTTAGAAGTTATTTTAAAAACACCTTTTTATGGTTTGGGTTTTGTGTGTAGAAGTGCAGGAGGGAATGGAAATTTCAAGAAAAAAAATCAAAGTACATAAAATACTCATTTTTCTTAGGACCATTTATAGTCCCAAAGCCACTTGGTTAGGGTCAAACACACACACACACACACACACACACACACACACACACACACACACACACCCCTATTCTGTATAACTGCTTGTTTGTAGTAAGATCACATTTGAGATATGGGTATCAGAGTTTGTTCATACAGTAATAACAAATGTTTTTAAATACTAGTACAAATGGAACTAGAAATTTCTAAAGGAAAGAATTCCTAAATTTGGATTGTGTGTGTTTCTGTGAAGCAGGAAAAATACTTAGAACACAAGAAATATTCACAATCAAGAAAACAAATGGGTTTTTTGCCCCTGAACTTAAGGGTAAATACCAAAAGAGTTATTTAAAGAAATCAGGGCAGGGGGCGTCACGGGGAAGGAACACTCAAAACTCAGTGGTATCATTTTGTCATTAAAAATGTGGGGGGCGCCTGGGTGGCTCAGTGGGTTAAAACCTCTGCTTTCGGCTCAGGTCATGATCTCAGGGTCCTGGGATCGAGGCCCGCATCAGGCTCTCTGCTCGGCGGGGAGCCTGCTTCCCCCTCTCCCTCTCTGCCTGCCTCTCTGCCTACTTGTGATCTCCCTCTCTCTGTCAAATAAATAAAATATTTAAAAAAAAATGTGGGGTGGCTGCCTCAGTTTCCCAGCTTGTATTATCCCCAGCATCTGCTTCCTCTGATGGTGCCTTGACATCTTCACAAACTTCTACAAATAGAATATGAGACCCAAGTTTTTCTAGGTCTTTCATGGTTCATTTCTTGATTTGGCATTTTCCCTCAAGCCAACAACTCCTTCCAAATCTAGAGATGGAGGGATTTGAAGCAGACAAGGTTTCACAAAGTCGTTGAAGGCAGAGCCACCAGGCTGGAGCGGGAGGATGGATGGTTGGGACTTCCTTCTAGTCTTCCTGGCAGCAGGTGTGGGCTGGCGACATGGCCAGCACCAAGGCTAGGAGGGTGAAAAGCCAATTCGATTTCAGTCAGCCAAGGACAGAGATGGCCAAGAGGTCCCCGAAGGCCGGGCAGGCCGACTCTGTCCACCGTCCAGGAAGTCAGTCAGCATTGGCCAACATCAAAGCCAGGTTCCAGGCAGACTTGTTTACTCTATGTTCCACTTCATGCCACTTACCCACGAGTAATAAAGGTACTCAGAAAATAATCAGAGATCTGAAGGGGAATCCTGGCCCTAAAGAAGGAAGAAGCTAAGAGGGCCAGGACTGGCCCATCGTGCCCAAACCAAACCTGACGATGCGCTCTTTCTGCTCCGTCGCAAAGGGCTTTCCAAACACAAAGTCTTAAGCTTGCAGCTCCATTTGTAACAGAAGCAACTTTGATTTTTGTGCCCTGGGATCTGACTCCCAGAGATCTGGCACAGCCTGAATTAGTGAACACTGACATTCTTCCCAGTCCTTAATAAGGTCTTTTTACTTTAATTTCTTCATTTCTCATAAGTAAAAATACCCTCAATTTTTCAGAAGCCCGCAGTTATATTTATGCCATTAGAAACAGAAGGTCTGACAAATACCAGCTGGGAGAAACACAGTGCCTGCTTTAGAGCCGGCTTCCAATTCTGGAAGGGTTCTTAGCTGGACACTCACGAATGCAAGCGTGCCTGACGCTGTTCTTTGAAGAGCATCTTTGTTTCCCGGCTGCCCTCAGAGGACAGTCCCACGCCGCTCCCATCTCCACCTCCACGCACACAGCTTGATGAGCTGTGTCGTCTTCTTCCTTTTCTTCCTTTTATTAAGGAATAACATATATAAAGCGTGTAAACTATGCTTATCACAAATAGATGACTTCGTATACTTTTAAGCCCTAAATCACCACCACCTGGGTCAAAGATGTAGACTATTTCCAACATCCTGGAAGGTTTCCTCATGCCCCTCACTGGTCAATCTTACCCCCTCTGATGGTGTCCATTACTCCGATTTTCTTTTCCGCACAAATTAGCTTTGCCTGTTCTTGAATAAGTATAAATGGCTTCATACTGTAGGTGCTTTTGTGGCTGGCTTCGTAGGCTTGATAAGAAAAACTTAGTGAGTTCAGTGAAGGAATTCACGTGAAATTCATTCAGTTGTTGCTTATGTCAGTCTACTTCCAACAGCGTTGTTGAGGTGTAACTGACACACAATAAATCACACCTATTTGGAGTGTACAACTTGATGAGATTACTCACACGTGCACCATGAAACCATCACCGTCACTAAGATAATGCACATATCCATCACCCCAAAAGTTTCTTTGTACCCCCTGGCCATCCTTCCTACCCCCCCTTCCCTTATCTCCCCAAACACTGATATGCTTTCTGTCGTTACACATTGGTTTACATCTTCTAGAAGTTCATATAAATGGAATAATACAGTATGTCCACTTTTTTGTATAGGTTTTTTTCACTCAGCATACTTATACTGAGATTTATCCATGTTACAGCATGTACCGATAGCTCCTATCTTTTTATTATGCACAATATTTCTTAGTAGGGGTAAACTGAGGTTTGTTTATTCACTCACCTATTGATAGAAATTTGGGCTGTTTCCAGTTTATGGCAAATAAAGTTGCTATGAACATTCATGGACAAAGCCATGTATGCATACAAATTTCCTTTCCTCTTGGGTAAATACTGGATCCTATGATAGGTACACATGTAACTATTTAAGAAACTGCCAAACTGTTATCCAAAGTAATTTACCATTTTCAATTCCCACTAGAAGTGTCTGAGGAAACCAGGTCCTCCACATCCCCATCAGGATTTGGGATGACTAGTCTTTTTAATTTTAGCCACTCTACTGGGTGTGTAGTCATATTTCCCTGTGGTTTCATCTTGTCAATTTGTATTTCCCTAATCACTAAAGATGTTGAGCATATTTTCATGAGCTTACTTGCTAACCATTTATCTTCTTTGGTGAAGCATCATTTCAAATCTCTTGCTTATTTTTTAAATACTTTATTTAGTTATTTATTTGACACAGAGAGAGAGAGATCACAAGTAGGCAGAGAAGCAGGCAGAGAGAGAGAGGAGGAAGCAGGCTCCTTGCCGAACAGGGAGCCCGATGCAGGCCTCGATCCCAGAACCCTGAGATCATGACCTGAGCTGAAGGCAGAGGCTTTAACCCACTGAGCCACCCAGGCGCCCATCTTTTGCTTATTTTGTATGGGGTTGTTTTTTTTTCCTTACTTTAACTATTGGGAGTTCCTTATATATCCTGGATACGAGTCCTTTATCAATTATATGATTTGTAAATATTTTCTCTGAGTCTGTGACTTGTCTTTTCATTCTGTTAAGAGTGTCCTAGAACAGTAGAAGTTAGTTTTGATCAAGTCCCATTGGTCAACTTTTTCTTTTATGGATTATGAGTTTGGTGTTGTATCTAAAGACAAAAATCTTTGGTTAGTTTTTCTCCTTTGTTTTCTTCTACAAGGTTTAAAGATTTAGGTCTTACAATTAGATCTGTAACCGTTTTGAGTTAATTTCTGAATCTTGTGCAAAGTATTGATCGAAGTTCATTCCTTCGTTTACCAATATCCAATTGTTCCAGCATTATCTGTTGAAGACTGTCCTTTCTCCACCGAATTATCTTTGCATCTTTGTCCAAAAATAGTTGTCCATCTATTTGTGGGTCTATTTCTGTACTCTCCTGTTCTACTCTCTATTTATCTATCTTTACACCAGTAACACGTTACCTTGATTACTGTAGCGTTACAATAACATAAATATTAGGCAGTATAACTTTTGCAGTTTTGTTCTCCTTTTTGAAATTCTTTTCGGCTATTCTAGATCTTCTGCATTTTCATAAGGATTTTTTAAATCAGTATGTCAATTTGTGGAAAAAGCCTGCTGGGAATTTTATTGGAATTGCGTTAAATCTAGAGATCGATTTGAGGAGAACAGTTATTTTTAACAACGCTGTTTCTCAACTCATAGACATGGTATGTTTCTCTACTTATTTAGATCATTTCAACATTTTGTAGTTATAAGGATACAGGTTTTTCATATTTCATATTTTTCATGTGCTTATCAATTTAATTTTTTCTATGGTTCATTGGCAATAACTAGAAATATGATTGATTCTTTGCTCATTGGTCTTCTATCCAATAACTTAGCTAAACTCTCTCAATCTAGCAGCCTTTTTATTTTATCAGATTTTATCAGATTTTCTATAATTTTGCTATCTGCAAGTAAAGACAGTTTTACTTCTCTCCAATCTGGATGCATTATATTTCTTTTCATTGCCTGATTCCACCAGTTAGAACTTCCAGTAAAACGTAGAATAGAAGTGGAGAGAGAAGACATGCTTGTCTTTTTCCTGGTCTTTCAAGGACAGTGTTCAGTCCTTCACCATTAAGTAGGCTTAGCCCTAGGATTTTAGTGTATGTCTTTTATCAGATTAAAGCAAGTTTCTTTTTATTCCACCTTTGCTGAGAGTTTTTATCAGGAATGAAGGTCAGATTTTGCCAAAACTTTTCTGCATGTAGTGAGATAATTATATGGTGTTTGGGTTTTCTTGTTTGTTTGTAATATGATGAAATATACTGATTCATTTTAAATGTTAAACCAATGTTATATTCCTGGAATAAAATCCACTTATCCATGACTATTACTGTTTCCTAGGAGGATGAATTTAATTTGCTAAAATTATATTTAGAATTTTTTATCTATGTTCCTGATGGATAACCACCTATAGTTTTCTTGGGGTATCTTTACTTGGCTTTGGTATGTAATGCCGGTCTCACAATGAGTTGGGTTTTCTTCCTCTTCAATTTTCTGGAAGAGATTGTATAAAATTAGCATTATGTCTTCCTTAAATGTTTGTAGGAACTTACCAGTGAAGACATCAGGACCTGGCATTTTCTTTGTAGGGAGGCTTTTAGCTACAAATTCCATTGATTTAATCAATGTAGAACTATCCTGTTGACCTATTTCTTCTTGAGCGAAGTTTGGTAGTTTGTATCTTTCAAAGAATTTGTCTTTTTCATCTAAGTTGTTGAATTCATAGGAATAAAATGTATTCATAACATTTCTTTATTCTTCTATTACTAGCTATAGACTCTATAGTGATGTCACTACTCTGTCTCCTGATAATGGTAATTTGTGTCTTCATTCCTTTTCTTCCTCCCATCACCCTCGTTCAAGATTTATCCATTTTATTGATCTCTCAGTGAACCAGCTTTTGGATTAAATGCTTTTCTCTATAGTTTTTCTGTTTCTGTTTTATAGATTTCTGCTTTGATCTTTATTGGTTCCTCCTTAGTTTGAGTTTAATTGCTCCTCTTTTTCTAGTTGTTATGGAGGAAGCTGAGTTCATTGATTTGAGGTCTTTTTATCTTTATATGAATTTAGTTACATAAATTTCCCCCTAAGTGCTGGGTTAGCAGCATTCCACCATTTCTGATAATTCGTGTTTTCAATTTCATTCAGGTCAAAGTACTTTTTAATTTCCCTTTCACTTCTTTTTTGATCCATGGATCATTTAGAAGTGTGTTATTTCCAAATATGGGGGAATTCTCCAGGTATATTTCTGTTATTGGTTTCTAATTGAATCTCATTGTGAACAGAGAACAAACTACCTGAGACTTGAATCTTATCACATTGAGACTTATTTTATGGCCCAAAATATGACCTACCTTGGTAAGTGTTCATCATTTACCTGGAAAGAATGCATATCTGATTTTGTTTGAGGGATGTTCTACAAATGTCACTAGATCAAGATGGTTGATAGTCATGGTCAAGTCTTCTACATCCTTACTGATTTCTTTGTCCATGTGTGGTATTAACATTAGGAAGGGAATGCTGAAATTTCTGACTATATTCGTGGATTTGTCTGTTTCTTCTTGTAGTTACATCAAATTTTGCTTCAGTAATTTGAAGCTCTATTATTAGGTGCATAAATGCTTAGGATCATTATGTCCTCTTGATAAATTGATTACTTTTATTATAAAGTGACCCTCTTTATCCTTGGTAATATTTTTTGCTCCAAAATCAACTTTATCTGATGGTAATAAGGTCCCTCCAACTTTCTTTTGACTAGTGTTAATAGGGTCGGTCTTTTTCCATTCTTTTAACCTATGTGTGTCTTTATATTTAAGTGCATTTCTTGTGGACAGTACACAGTTGTGTGTCTTGTGTTTTATCCAATCTGCCAAACTCTGCCTTTTAGTTGAATTGTTTTTGTGAATATTAATATAATCATATTTAAGTCTACCAGCTTGCTATTTGTTTTCTAGTTGTCCCATCTGTTATTTGATCCCTTTTCCTTTTTCCATCTTCTTTTGAATTATTTGAAAACAACAACAACAATAATAACAAATTCTATTGTTTCCCTTTTTTTGACTGGTGAGCTAAAGTTCTTTGTTCCGGTAACTTAACGGTTATTTTAGGGTTGATAGTAAACATCTTTAACTCATCAGTCCTCCTTCAGGTAATATGCCATTTTACATGTGTTATAAGAATCTTACAGTACTGTATTTCCATTTATCCTCTTCTGGCATTAACATTTTACTTATACAGATAATCCCCCCAACACATTATTATTATTGCTTTATTTAAAGAGTCGATCTTTTAAGGAGATTTAAATAATTTTTTTAAACCTTATATATTTGGGGCACGTGGGTGGCTCAGTCAGTTAAGTGGCTGCCTTCGGCTCAGGTTGTGATACTGGGCTCCTGGGACTGAGCCCCGAGTCGGGCTCCCTGCCCAGCGGAGAGCCTGCTTCTCCTTTTCCCTCTGCCTGCTGCTCTGCCTACTTGTGCTTTCTATCTCTCTGCCAAATAAACAAATAAAAATCTTTTAAAAAATAAAAAATAAATAAACCATATATATTTATTCAAATCCTGGACTAGTCCCTCTTGGGACACCTGGATGGCTCAGTCAGTTAAGCATCCAACTCTTGATTTTGCCTCAGGTCATGCTCTTAGGGTCTGAGATCAAGCCCCACATGGGGCTCCACACTCAGCGGGGAGTCTGCCTCTCTCCCTCTCCCTCTGCCCCTCCCCTGCTCCCCTCCACTTGCGCATCCACATTCTTTCTCTCCAAAATAAATAAATATTAAATCTTTAAAACTTTATACATTTACCTATGTAGTTATCATTTCCAGGGCACTCATTTCTTTTGTGGAGATCCATATTTTAGCCTGATACCATTTTCGTTCTGCCTAAAGAACTTCCTGTAACAATTCTAGTGGTGCAAGTGTTAGTACAGCATTTGTATATCTGAAAAAATGTCTTTATTTTACCTTTATTTTTGAAAGATATTTTTCTCAGAGTGGAGAATTCTAGTTTGACAGTTTTGTTCTTTCAGTGCTTTGAAGATGTTGTTTCCCTCACATGAATGACAGGAGACAAGGAATCTGCTGTATCCTGATCTTTGTTTCTGTGTGTGTGACATGTCTCTTTTTTTCTAGGGGCTTTTGAATTTTTTCTCTTTATTACTAACTTTGAACGACTTGATTATGGTGTGACTTGGTGCTATTTTCTTCATGTTGTTAGTGCTTGGAGTTCATTGATATTCCTGAATTCATAGTTTTCATCAAATTTGGAACATTTTCCAATTTTTTTTTTTTTAAAGATTTTATTTATTTATTTGACACAGAGAGAGAGAGATCACAAGTAGGCAGAGAGGCAGGCAGAGAGACAGGGAGAGGAGGAAGCAGGCTCCCTGCTGAGCAGAGAGCCCGATGCGGGCCTCGATCCCAGGACGCTGAGATCATGACCTGAGCCGAAAGCAGAGGCTTTAACCCACTGAGCCACCCAGGCGCCCACATTTTCCAATTTTTAAAAAATCCTTTCTGTCACCCACTCCCCACCTCTTCTTTGGTAATCTAATTGCACAGATAGAAGCCCACTTGAAGTTGTCCTAGAGCTCATGAATGCCCTATTCATCTTTTAAAATTCTTTCCTCATTCTGTGTGTTGTTTCAGAAAGTTTCTAGTGTTATATCTTCAAGCTCATTTATCTTTCATCTACAGTGTCAAATCTGCCATTAATCCCATCCAGGGAATTTTTCATTTCAGATTTGTCATTTTCAACCTGTGAAGTTTGATAGGAATTTTTATATCATCCATGGTTCTATTTAACTTTTTGAATTTGTAAAATACTGCTTAATAACTTTTTCTTTTTTTTAAAGATTTTATTTATTTATTTGACACAGAGAGAGAGACTACAAGTAGGCAGAGAGGCAGGCAGAGAGACAGGGAGAGGAGGAAGCAGGCTCCCTGCTGAGCAGAGAGCCAGATGTGGGCCTCGATCCCAGGACACTGAGATCATGACCTGAGCTGAAAGCAGAGGCTTTAACCCACTGAGCCACCCAGGCGCCCTGCTTAATAACTTTTAATATCCCCTTTTTCAAATTCTAAAATCTGTGTCCGTTCTGAGTTTGCATCAATTGATTGTTCTCCTCTTTATGAAGAACAGTGCTATTTTTGTGCTCCTGTGTGTGCCTGGTAATCTTTGACCAAATGTCAGACATCTTGAATTGTACCTTTTTGGGTGCTAGATATTCTTCTATTCCTGTGTTCATGAGCTTTGTGCTAGAATAGTTACATTATTCAGCAACAGCTTGATCTTTTCCACTCGTACATTTATGATTTGTTAATTAGGTCCAGAACAGTACACAGTCTAGGGTCAATTATTCCCCCAGGACCATGGTAAGAATTTCCTGAGTATTCTCTCCAATGTCCCCGGGATTGTGAGTTTTTAAAGTCTGGCTGCTAGGAAGAGTCACTGTTTCTGGTACCACATGAGTGCTGGACACTGTCCCTTCAATTGTTTTGGACGGTCCTTTCCCAATCTCAGGCTGTTGAGTCCCATGCCTGTGCTCATCGGTCCTCCCTGAGGAGGTATTTGGTCTCTGTATGTTCTGTCAGTGTCACTCCACTCTCTGGCACTCTGTCCTGCAGACTCTTACCACCACAGTCTCACTGGACTCTCAAGCTCCTCAAATTAAGGAGTCCAACATGTTCTGCCTGGGTTCCCATTTCCACTTCACTCCAAGGGTAAGAAACTCTCTCAAGGCAATTAGCTAGGGAAATTTTAGGGATCAACTCATTTGTTTTCCATCTCTGAGAAATCATTGTCTTATGCTGACCAATATCCACAGTTTTGAAAACCATTGCCTCATATATGTTGTCTGGTGTTTTGTTTGGGTTGTTTCAGGGAGAAGGTAAGGGGAAATCCAGTCCCTGTTGCTCTATCTTGGCCATTGTGTTCTTGTTCTAGATGGGAAGGTAAATCCAATACCTGTTGGTCCATCTTGGCTGGAATCAGAAGTTTATTTTTTAATTTTGTTTAGTGTTATCTTGTATGGATATGCTATAATCATTTACCCGTTCTGTTGTTGATACTTTTTTTTTAAAGGTTTTATTTATTTATTTGACACAGAGAGAGAGAGAGAGAGATCACAAGGAGGCAGAAAGGCAGGCAGAGAGAGAGAAGAGAGGAGGAAGCAGGCTCCCTGCTGAGCAGAGAGCCCGATGTGGGCCTCGATCCCAGGACCCTGGGATCATGACCTGAGCCGAAGGCAGCGGCTTTAACCCACTGAGCCACCCAGGCGCCCTGTTGTTGTTGATACTTTTGCATCATTGCCAATTTTGAGTAATTGTAAATGAAACTGCTTTGAACATTTTTATGCATATTTTGGTGAATACATGCACTCATCTCCCTTGGGTAAATACTTAGGCGTAGAATAGCCAGGTCACTGAATAAGCTTATGTTTAGCTTTAAGAGATGCTGTCAAATAGTTTCCAAAGGGGTCCACTATTTTAAACTCCCACCACCAATGTACAGAAATTCCAGTTGGTCCACAACCTCATCAGCACTTGGTACTGTTGGTGTTTTTCATTTTAAGCTATTCTGGTGCTATCTCGTTTTAATTTGTATTACCCTAAGGACTAATGGTTTTGACTGAGCACCTTTTCATATGCTCATTGGCCATAAGAATATCTTCTTACATTAAGTGTGTATTCAAGTTTTTGGTCCATTTTAATATTGGATTGCCTAACTTCCTTAATGACCAGTAGGGTTTTTAAAAAAATACGTATCCTGAACATGAATCTTTTGCCAAATATATTATGGTGAATCTCCTCACCTGTTTATGGCTTATCTTTTCACTCCTTTTCTTATGTATTTTGATAAACAAAAATCATCAATTTCAACATAGTCCAGTTCTTTGGGTGTCTCGTTTAAGAAATTCTTACCCACCACAAATCATGAAGACAGTTTCACATATTTTCTTCTAAAAGCATTACTGTTTTTTCCTTTCTTCTTTTTGAATACAGAAGCAAGGATATGAGAAATTATATGTAGCCTAAAAACTTCTTTTTGCTCTTCTATCGGCCTTCTGTTCAATATCCAATTGTATGACACTGTCAACAGGCAATGTGAAGTCAATGACTGCACATCCTACTACACTAATATTAGGCTCTAAACCCATTACAAGGTCCCCTGCTGCTCACATCGTGACTTGCTAATCAGTTAGCAAAACAAATATTTTACTTCACCCTTACTTCATTCTGTAGTGTCTCTGTTCTTTTGTTTGAGAGTTTCTATAAATAACAGGTTGAAGAGCCCTTTTCTTTGGCTGGGGGCCCAAGGAGTGAGTTTTTATTTCCTTCTTCTAGTTTTTCATTGTTTTCTAAATTCTTCATAAGATCTGTACAAACTTTAATTTAGAAAGTAAACTTGAAAAAAACCACATTGAGCAGTTGTGATGAAAGTATACGTATGTTTTTTCATTTGTAGGAATAAAATACGATGTTTCACAGCTCTTTCCGAAACAGATTATGTTGACTATACACATTATGACTTATAAAAGCAACTTGCTTGGTCAATGTCTGTTGGGCAGACACAGTAGAACAGTTTCATTAACTTAAAAGCTTTCTACAATCTCCATAGTTTCCCTTATTAATAGCATATGGTTTTTATTAAAGTCTTGGTCAAGTTTTTTTTTCCCCTGCACTTGGTCTTACCTTATCTGCAAATGAAGCCATAGAAAGTTTTAAAAATACGATGATTTGCCAAGTGTCATTAAAAATTCCCAAGAACAGAGGCTGAACAATCTTTTGTGATACTGTCTTTGTTGCAGGAGCAAAAGGAAGACATCTGGGTAGAAATATCTGGAAAGAGCTGCTGACGCTCTGCTCCAGAGTCGTCTTCTCCTGCACCATTATGGGACAGAGATGCATCCAGTCACCCGAGACGCATTTAGAAAAGCATAGTTTACTTGACAGCATTTACAAATTATGTCTTTTCCTCAGAATAACTTACACTGCAGAAATGCTTCCATATGCTAAAGTTGGACATGCTATTATAATGAAAAAGAAAAAGAGATGTCTTTTAGTGGGTAGTTTTCATATACATACTAAGACTGCAATATGCACAAATTAGTAATGCTGTCCCTTAAGAATTTACCATAAATGGTTTTCTAATTCTTTCTGCTGCTCTCTGCTATGGATTGGGAGTGGATTCTGTCATAAAACAATGGGTCAGCAGGAATTCAATTATGATTTATCTAAGCAATGAAAGCAATTTGAGAGCAATCATAATTCTTGTGTTTTAATGAAAAAATAGACTTTTTTCTCCAATCTCTTGTGTTTCTTCAAGTTCCAGGAGGAGACAACTTCCAACTTCGAATTCCAAAACACACATACATGCAGTTAACTCCTATCTATCAGACTTTAGATTGGTGGTCTGCCAACTTTGGGCATGGGCCAAATCCAGCTAACCACCTGTTGTTGTAAATAAATAAAGTTTTATTGAAATACAGTCATGCACATTCATATACCTATTGTCTATGACTGCCTTTGTGCTACAAAAGCATGGTTGAGTAGTTAGAAACTCTGTAGCCCAGAAAGCCTAAAATAGTCACAACTGGTCCTTCATTAAAAAAAAAAAAAAAAGGGGGGCGCCTGGGTGGCTCAGTGGGTTAAAACCTCTGCCTTCCGCTCAGGTCATGATCCCAGGGTCCTGGGATCAAGGCCCACATCAGGCTCTCTGCTCAGCAGGGAGCCTGCTTCCTCCTATCTCTCTGCCTGTCTCTCTGCCTACTTGTAATCTCTTTCTCTGTGTCAAATGAATAAATAAAATCTTTAAAAAAAAAAAAACACCACCACCAACAACAACATTTCTGACCCCCGTTTAGTAACCTATTTCTCATGTTGCAGAAATAGATGTTACCATTGTCAGTCCCTCTGCCAGGATTTTTAGGATGTAAACAGGCAGGATGACTGCCACAGCTCTACAAAGCTCTAATGAAACAGTACGAAGAAATTCAACACCTAAGAAAGTATTGAATCCTTTCTTCTCTAGGGTGAATGACAATGAGTCTGGCAGCCAAAGCGCATATAATTATATCTGAAAGCTCTCCTAAAATGTATGTTCTCCAAGTAAATTAATCTATAAATGGTTTTGAAAAAAAATTAATCTTCCTACTGCAAAGTTCTTAACAATATTTGGGGAGGTACCATATGCCAAGATGGGATACTATCTGTTCGGTTTTAAAATTCAACATTCCGAAGTAACCTGGAGTGGTTGGGTCCAAAGCCTGGGTGTTTGGGTCGGTGAAGCATCTGCCTTCAGCTCAGGGTCCTGGGATCATGATCTCGGGGTTACAAGATGGAACCCCACATTGGACTTTCTGCACAGTGGGGAGTTTGCTTCTCTCTCTCTCTCTGCCCCCCCTCACTTGTGCATGCTCTCTCTCTCTCAAATAAACAAAATCTTTAAAAATAAATCAATAAATAAAAAATATTCAACATTTCAAAGTAACTTGTAGCCTTTTTTTCTTTCATTTCTCAGAACAAATGCTTAAGAAAGAGAAAGGCAATACCTATTTGTGAACCTTTTGTTCAGAATATATATATATACACATAGATATACATATATATACACATATACATACATATATATACATACATGCATATATATCAGTCATCTGGTTAACTTGAAAAACAGCAAAGTAAATTGATCATTTATGAATTATTTTCAGCTATGATGGTCTATTTGAGCAACAAGAACAAAACACTGGCAAATTGATTCAACTATTCAACAATTGATTCAAAAATTGATTCAACAATTCAACTATTAAGATTAACAACCCTGATACTTTTGAAAAGTATTAATAACATAACTTAATAATGAAAACAGAGTTGTCTTAGTACATGCCAGCTGCTATAACAAAAATACCATAGATGTGGGGAGAGGGGGTTTGTGACCAACATACATTTATTTTTTCACAGTTCTGGAGGCTGGGATGTCCGAGATTAAGGGGCTGGAAGATCTGGTGTCTGGGAGAGCCATTTCATGGTTGACAGACAGCAGGCTTCTTACTGTACCTTCACCTAGCAGAGGGAGCCAGAGATCTCTTGGGATCTCTTTTATAAGGGCATTAATCCCCTCATGACCAAATCACCTCCCAAATGCCCCACCTTCAAATACCATCACACTGGGCATTAAGTTCCAACATATAAATGTGGGGGGACACATTCAGTCTATCAATTCCACTCTGGTGTCCAAAATTCATGTCTTTCTTGTATGCAAAATATACTCATTCCATCCAAACAGCCCCCAAATTCTTAACTGGTTCCAGCATCAACTTTAAAGTCTAGGTCCAAAGTCCCATCTAAATATCACCTGAATTCATATAATTTGTCCTGAGGCAATCTGCTCTCCAACTGTGAACCTGCCTAGTCACACCTGTTACGCGCTTCTGAAATACAACGGTGGGGGACCAGAGTGGAATGTGATAGACTGAATGTGTCCCCCAACATTTATATGTTGGAGACAGGCACAGGGCAGGCATTCCCATTCCAGATGGGAGAAAGAGGAAAGAAGAAAGGAGTTACAAATCCCAAGCAAGTCCAAAACCCAAGAGGGCAAATTCCCTTAGACCTTAAAGCTCAAGAATAATCCTCTTTGGTTTGATGCTCCTGCTCTTCAGACTCAGTGGGACAGTGCTCCTGCCTGCAGCATTGCTGGGTAAGGCTGAGGCTCCAAGGCTCCTGGCTGCTCTGCCCCCACAGCTTTGGGCAGCCCTGTCCCCTCTGTGGCTCTCCAGGCTTAGGGCCTGGGATCACGCCGGGAGCTCTGGGCTCTGCCGGGAGGCCTTGTCCTTTGAAATCAAGATGGAGGCAGCCAGGCCCCTGAGGCTCGCTGAGCACAGCCCACACCTCACTAGGCTGCCGGAGCAGCACCTGGGGCAGTCTAGGAGAGAGTGTTGGCAGTGGAGACCACCCAGAGGGGTGATATGTGGAGGTTCAGGCACAAGCAACCCCTTCTTTGCCTTCTCCCATGGTCTTAGAAAGTAGTCCCTGGCTTCTGTGAGATGGCTGACTAGTCTCATAATCAAATGGTCTCTTGGCCACACCCTTAGTGTTCTCTCCTGAAGACTTTCTCCATCTCTTCAATATGGATTAGCTGACAATTTTTCAAATCTTTAAGTTCTGTGCTCTGCTTTCTTTCCAATTAACAATTCCATTCTTAAGTAATTTCTCTTTTCTCACATTTTACCACAAGCAGGCGAGAGAAGCCAGGCCACTCCTTCCACACTTTGCTTCAAAATTGCTTCAACTAAATATCTAATTTCATCACTTGCAAGTGCTACCTTCCACAAACACGAGAACACGAACACAATTCAGCCAAGTTTTTGTTTTTTTTTTTTCCACTTTATAACAAGCATGGCCTGTCCCCCAGTTTCCAATAACATGTTCTTCATTTCTGTCTGAGACCATCCTTCACCATCTGCAGTCCATCACCTTTCTGTTCGAGCTCACTGTTCTCCCCTTCTGAGCTCACACCACAAACACCTTGAAAAGTCCACTCATGGCAACATGGGCTCCTCCTAGCACGCATCCCCCTATTCTTCTGGTCCCTGCCGGCCACGTCCCAAAGCCACCTCCACCATTTCACGCATTTGTCAGAGCAGCACCCCCACTTCTCAGTGCCCGTTTTTCTCAGAGTCGTTTTGGGCTGCTAAAAGAAAGTACCAGAGACTAGGTGGCTTATAAACAACAGAAACTTATTTCTCACGGGTCTGGAGGCTAGAAATCCGAGATCATGGTGCCTTCTTCTGGGTGGCAGACTTCTCACCGTACCCTCCCGGGGCAGGCAGGAAGCTCTCACTGACTCTAATAAGGGCGCTAATCCCATTCATCAGGGCTCCCCTCCCCTGATGAAAGCACCTGCTAAAGGCCCCACCGGCAGATACCAACATACTGGACATTAGGTTTCAACATGTGAATTTGAGGGGGGAGGGACACAAACATTCAGTCTACAGGAGTTGTCCTCTCTGACTTCTAGAAATTATGAATGGAGA
Organism: Ailurus styani; assembly: GCA_002007465.1. NCBI lineage: Eukaryota > Metazoa > Chordata > Mammalia > Carnivora > Ailuridae > Ailurus > Ailurus styani. The sequence goes on from LNAC01000425.1 coordinate 1,400,800, forward strand.
TAATGCAGCGAAGGGAGAGGGGTATAAATTTCCAGTGACTCTAACAAAATGAGGCAGAGACCTTGGCCAGATTTCCTATTCATTCATTCATTCATTCATTCATTCCACAAGCTGGGGAAGCGGACGGCAGTTTTGTGGAGCTGAGATCCGAGTGGAGCATACAATACAACACAGTTCATATTTGGCCCGGAAAAACAACGCCAGAATGTAAGCCACAGACCTAAAAGAAGTTAGACAATGCAGACAAGAGCATTAAGAACCTTGCAAGAAGGGTCACATCCAGGCAAACCCTTGGGCATACTCTTGTCAACTCCCTTCTCTCCTGGACTTCCCCGGCGAAATCCCTCTCTGGGGAAAGTTTCCAAGCAACTCAGTCACACTCAGATACAAACGCCTGACCTATCATTTCCCCCAGAAGTGTCTGCATTTCATGACTGGCAGAGGGGAGGCGATCCTAGGCAGCAGGAAGGGGTTTTGGAGACCTTCTCAGAGTCACCTCATGCATCTGCTCCTACGGAAGCCTTGTCATGCCCCTGTCCTGGCTCGGCTTGTTTCGGCAGCTGCCAATAGCTCATCTGCTACAAAACACACAGAGCCCGAAGGGAGGCATGCTTGATACTGTCCGTGTATCCCTCCCGAACGTTCTGTCCTCCCTTCTCCAACCAGCCCTGCCGCCTCAGAGGCTGGCCTCTGAGGACTGCATCAAGGGATTTTTGTCTTCTTGTGGTTGGGCTCAGCTCAAGGGAGTCCCCAGCTGGAAATGGAGGAGGGGAGGAAAGAGAGGCCAGGTCCTTATTTCCCTGCTTGGTCCCTGCCTGGCTGCTGGTTGCCAGGGGCCACATCCTCCTAGCGAAGATCCGGGCTCCTCGTGCCTATAGCTCCAGCCCTGGCTTCAGGTGAGCCCTCTCTTTACCCACAAGACCCGCGGCCCCCGAAGGTGCCCCTAGAGGGGGTCAAAGCTCCATGCTGGCGCTCCTCCACCCCCAGGCGGGTAATCTCGCCGACCTCCCCCTCGCGGTCCCACCCTCAAGGACACCGCCAGCAACACCAGCGATGCTCTCGGGTCGGACACTGGCTCTGGGCACCAGCTTCATTCTTAAGCTCTGAGGGCTCTGGAGGGACCGGAGGACTGGGGAAGAGTCTATAAATGGTGCTTCCTCTCAAGATTAGTGGCGACTCTCCTCCAAAGAGAACCAAACTCAGGGTGATGCCTGGAGGGACCCCAGCCCCTTGTGCAGAGAAGTAAAGCCTCTGAATGGCCACGGCTTACCTTTCTGTGTTCAGTGGAGGGCTGTGGGCAGACGAGCTGGAGTCCAAGCAGCAGGAGAGAACCCAGGACACTGAGAAGGAAAAACAGCAAACGTGACTATGTCCCCCTGCAGCAAGACCCAGGGGAAGGCAGCGGCTCCCCCTCATCACTGGACAGGAGAGAACAGCCCAACCCCCACCCTGGGATGGGACCCAGCCAAGGTGCCAAGGGCCAGCCTCGAGGGAGGGAAGGCAGCACAGAGCTGTGGGCTTGGCCAAGGCAGGGGGCAGATCTGGGCTCAAACCCTTTCCCACTCACCAGCAGGGCTTCTAGGTCAGGATGTGTAACCTCGGGAGCCTCATTCTCCTCCCAGGTAAGACGGGGCCAACAATAGAAGCTGCTCGGAGGTTTGGGGAGGACGGACACAGAGAAAGGGCTAGAGAGAATGCTTGGTCCTAGTGGAGCTGGTCAGGTCAGGCTTAAAGTGAGGCTCTGAGCCTGGCCAGGGAAGCTCTTCTCCTACACCCCCGGCTTCCCTTGGTTGGACCCTTCCCTCTGCCCGTTCTTGGCCCTTGAGTGTCACAGATGTTCTCTATGGGCGGGATTAGCTGTGTTAAGCCCCACTGTCACCAGCCCTGATTAGGACTTGTCGTCAAATAAAGGAAAGGTGTGGAATAGCAGCCAGCTGGCCTTGAGACAGCAGGGTGTGCTGGGAGGAATGACGCTTTGGATTCAAACCCATTGAGGCTGGAATCCCAGCCTCCCAGCCTGGGCAAACTAATGTCTCCAACCCTCAAGGTCCTCACCTCCTGTAAGGATCGCTGAGGATGACAGAGGTGAAAACACCCACACAGCTGGTTAGTTAGAGGAGAGACAAACACTGTCAATGAACTAAAATGCCCGAAGTCCCTTGACCTGAAATCGTCAACGCCATTGTTTGAAGCATCCACGAAAAGAGGCCACTTGTCCTACTTAGTTGTCTTTTGGATCCTTTTTTTAGGGTTTAACCCTGCGGACAGTTGAATGACCCAGGGTGGTTGTCACACTTTTTGGAGGCTTCCAACACAATTGTAAGATGTGAACCACTGCTCCAGTCCAAGCAGAACTCACTTGTGGAGGTGGACACGAGGAAGCCTGTCTGAACACGGGAGTTAGGGCATGTGCAGTTAGAAAAAGCTCCCACCATCTCCAAGTGTCCTAAATGCCGTCCTAAGCCCCTCGTTGTAGGAAAACTAGCCAGGCCCTGGAAGACCACCCAGAATGGATGTGAACAGAGGGGTCGGAGACAGCAACAGGTCGGGAAGCTGGGTGAAGGGGCCATGTAACGAGATGCCAGATTCATCCTTTCCATGGTTGTCTTGGACTTGGCGGCTGAGGCCCCAAAGCTGAGGGCCAAGGGTAGTACACAGACACGCATTCCAAACAGGAAGGGCTGCACGATCTACTGAGGACCAGAAAAGGAGGTGCCCCCTCTGCCCCACCCTCATCCCATGTTGTCACCCCTCACCACCACCAGCTGTACAAGGAGAGGGCCAGAGGGTGAGAGAAGTTTGCCCCATGTGGATTTCTTTGAGGAGAGATGCAGGAGTGCTGAGCACAGCCCCTTCCTCTCCTGTAGGAGAAGAAAAGTCAGAGTTCCCTCCCCAGAAAAGCAAGGACTACCATGTTAGAAGCTTTATCTGAGCCCCCATGTTAGGGATATGAAGGACTGGTGCCAGATTCTCCTCCTGAAAATATCTAAAGGACAAAACCCAGCTGAAATGTCTGGGAGGGCAGAGTGGAGAGAGAGGGCTAGAGGGGGAATATTTTGGGAACTTGCAGGAACAGAATATGCTGGCTTTTTCCTGTCAACTGAATGCAGGCACCATGGAAGGCTGGGTTTAGGTTGTCTAGAAAGGACCTCATCAAAGGCTGCTCACCGGGGTTAGGTGATGTGCCGTGGGTACCCACGGAGTACGGGACTTGGGGGAGGGTCATAATGAGATGTGCAGCAGGAGACCCCAGGTGAGGGGGAGGGTCTCCAAAGTGCTCCAGGAGAGGAGATACAGAACTTAGACATCTGCCAACCCAAAGTCAGCAACACCAGATCTCCAGCGGCACCCAGCCCATGGAAACCCTCTGCCGGCTTACCTCCCCTCTCCCCTCTCCACCCTGGCGCAGCCAACAGTGGCAGGGGGAGGGGCCAGATGGAGAAGTGGGTGGGGGAAGAAACCAGCCCCACCCCTTCTTCCTGTTACAGGGGTCTGAGGCCCCATCCTCCCAGTCTGGGGCAGGAGAGACACTTTCAACTGAATGAGAGACTAAAATTTTTATTATCTGACGAGACTTTCTTTTTTTATTTTCCCTAACTAGACTTTCTTTTTAATGTTGGATATCTACACACAAAATCCTCCCAAGCAGGGGATCTATTCAGAAAAATAAAGTATGAAATTAGTCATGAAGAGAATCAAAGAGTTGGTTTATAACTTGCTAAGGATCTAGGCCAGTGCTGTCAATAGAATTTTCTATGACGATGGAAATATTCTATTTCTGCACCATCCAGTGCACAGGTACACGGCTCTGATGGTGAAGTGACTCATGTCTTAGATGAATACCAAAAACTACTGAAGGAAAACAAAAACCAAAGCTTCTAAAAGGACAGACATTCCACCAATAAAGCTCTCCCTTCATACACGTACATCTTTTTTGGACTTTTCTTTTTAAAGATTTATTTATTTTAGAGAGATAGAGAGAGAGAACATGGGGAGGGGCAGAAGGAGAGGGAGAGAGAGAATCTCAAGCAGACTCCCCACTGTGCTCAGAGCCCAATGTGGGGCTCGATCTCAGGACCCTAGATCATGACCTCAGCCAAGATCATGACCGGAGCCAAATTCAAGAGTCGGATACTTGAGAGTTGGACTGGGCCTCCCAGGCACCCTATCTTTGGACTTTTTGATACTTGAAAATAAGACTGCTCATTAACCCACAACAAACCAGAAAACTGCCCATGATATCCTCCAGCCACCAGGCGGGGGCATCTAAAGGAGTGGGTGTGAACACGCTGGTGGGAAGAGAACAGGTATGTTCTAGTTGAATCCTTGCTGGATCCAGTTTGTCCTCCAAACCCAGGTTCATGTGCATCACAACTAGGGTCTATGCTCCTTAGTTACATGAGCTTGCACAAATAAAGCCTCTCTGGACCTCAGTTTCCTCATCTGTAAAATGGGAATAATATGACCTGCCCTGCCTCCCTCAAATGAGTCAAGGTGAAAGACAGCTTTCTCATGAACCTGTGCCTAAAACTCTGAATCACAGTAACACTCTGGCACTGTTTACTCACATTTAACAAAAAAAAAAAAACCAGATTGGTGTGGTTTTGTTAAAAAAAACAAACAGCAGCTCCATAAATGTGTTACACCTTAGCCCCTCCAAGTTCTTGGCAGACACCTAAGCCACATATTTGTAATGCAATCAGAAGCACTTTCTCATAACCACTCATCCCAGGCTGTGCTTCCTTCCATACCTTTCCAAGGGACATGGGGCAGGACAGGGAGTGGAAGATGAGAGGAGGGAAGATTCTGGGTGTTCCTCTGTCTCAGAGGAAGGGCATTCCAAGTTGCCTGGTCAACCTTACTCCCAGATACTTCTACAGTTCCTCCCCTCCCCTCTTTTGGGTGTCTGCCCAAAGCTGTCCTTTCTCCATAAAGCCTTCCCCCGCCTGCACAAAAGAGCTTCTTTCCTACTATATCACAGGCTGAGTCTTTATTCTATAAACTTCTCCCTCCACCCACTAGACTACAAGTTCCATGAGATCAAAGAGTTCGTATTATCCCTACTTTATTCCCCAGCATCCAGCGAGTATCTGCTATATAGTAAAAGCTTAATTTACTGAATTAATGAATGATGTCACAACATCCTGACAACATAGGAAATATCAAGGCAAATGGAAATAGTACAAATTAACAGATTCAAAAATGCCCCAAGTCACTTTGGGAGCTTTTAAAAGCTATCTCATGAGGGACTTATTAAACTCCCTTTGTGCTTTTCAATTTCTATGTGATGCCCCCAAAACTTATTCTCATTGGATCGACACAAGCTATGACAACAAATGTTTGTTGGTGCCTCTTGTTGCAAAAATGCAACACAAATTTATTTAGTGTTCAAATGCTTCTTTTCTTCACTAAGCTGGGTCCTAGTGGAACTAAAATGCATAGGGGTACCCAATAAAATTCATTCTGGAATAAACTCTTGGTTATTAAATAGGCTCTGCTCTGAATGGAATAGAATAAATTCCCCCAGAGGGGAAATTATTCTTTGGGCTGCAATAACAGCAGCCAGAGCAATATATAACCCCAGGGGCCAGATGAACCCCTGCCAAGGGCTGGAAGTTTCCCACCCCTGCTCAGTAGAGTCTGTTTTAGGACACCCCACCCTGCTCACACATACCTATGTAATTGGTTGTCCATAGCTGTGCCCACGACCGCTTCAAAACACCAACAATCTAGCTCAAATCCTTGTTCCTCCTGACCCGATTCAAAATTAATGTTTGGGCAATGGGAGAGCGTGTGTGTGTCTGTGTGTGTGCAACTCGTGTGTTATTTCACTTTGATAGTTTGCTTTGGCAAACGGCTCCCAGCTTGCAACGTTTTGACAGATTGAAGGCTACCAGGGCCTTTGGCAAACAAATCACATGCTCCCCTCCAAGCGGCGGGGGAAGCCACATTCCTACCAAGACTTTCCGATTCACCTTGCAGTAGAAAAGACTCAACATTTCACATCAGAACACACGGGAGAAAAAAAAAACATGTCATTGCCCCGGTATTGTTCTAGACTTTAAACACTGCATCATCTCATTTCCTCATGTAGAAAATAACGCACATTGAAATATGGCACAAGATTTACAGCATGGAACTGGGGCTCTGCTCTGGGCTTCTGGATTGACGTGGGTCAAGCCTTCACCACCCCCCATGCCATCCTGAATTTTATTGGGTACCCCCTATGCATTTTAGTTCCACTAGGACCCAGCTCAGTGAAGAAAAGAAGCATTTGAACACTAAATGGCGGATGCCATCCTGAACTCCAGGTTGGGGGGTGGTGGATCACCTCACAGCCATCATATACCTGGACTCACTTCAATGAACTCAATACCACTTGAGCATATCAAATAACAAAACAAGAAAAACAGGAAAAACAACAACAACAACAACAAAAATTAAAAAACACCAACAACAACCAAAACCCAAAAAACCTTACTTCTTTTTATTTCAGTTAGTATAACCCAAGAGATATTTGGGGAGCAAACTCAAAACTAATAATATTATACTGACCTTAGCAAAAGAGAGCCAAAATCTTAACACTGAAGTGGAATCCCCCCTTACTGTGCTCTGGAGATGAAAAAGCTTTGCCCAGCATGCCCATCACCATGTTTGGCCTCCCTCAGACAGCAGTTAAGAGTGGAGGCAGACAAGAGAGGGAGATGGGCTACAAATGACATTAGAAATGAAGACTGGATGGTTTACCACTGATCTCCATGCTTACGGGTATAATTTCATTGAATCTCCACAACCATCCTACCAGACACTTTACTTATACCCACTCTGCAGGTGAGGAAATTGAGGCACAGAGAGGCTAAGTCATTTATTCATTTATCGAAGTCCACACACACCTACTAAGTGGCAAAGGCTGATTTCGATGCCAGTAGTCAGACCCCTGGCCCAGATGCTTAACCACCATGCTCTGGGGCCTCATTAACACAACACCCCTTTGAACCCCACATTTGCATTTCATCACATCAATTTTCTTCCCCAGTTTAGGAGGCTGTGGCTTCACACATCTGTTTTACTTTCTGTCATGCTTGCAAAAATAATCAGAAAGTAATTACATGTGATAAAACCCAGTTTATCCAGCCTCACTAGAGAACCTTCTAAATTTTAAAATAATTGAAGCTAACCATTTCAAACACAAACTTAAAAAAAAAAGTGCATTCTATTTTCCTGCTTTCTTCTATGGAGCAAGCTGAGCAGAAATCACCTTTTCTGGATGACTCAGAACCACCAGAGTATCAAACCATTTGTAGAGCACAAGGTGATACCCTTGGACAGGGTGGGTTGAGAGGCGTAGACGCCTGGGGTTTTCTGAATCCAGTGGGCCCTCTGCTGTCTCCTCCCTGCTGTCAGGCATTTCTTACTGCACAGTGGTTGAGCCTGTGTCCTCCCAACTCTGCTCCCTTCAGCTCGGCCTTGGCCTTGGAACCAACCTACAGCCAAAGCAAGAGCAGCAGGCCCAGGGAAAGGGCCTGCCTGGCTTTCGTGGGGTGAATGTTTCCGATTTAGAGCCTGGATTTACGGACACCTATTCAATGTCTATTGGCTTTTATTGCTTATTTCCAGGTTCTCAACTCCTGCCGCCATTTGTGTTTTCTGGACCAGGGCCTCTGGAAAAGGGAGGTGTCTGTCACAGTCCGGCTTTTTAAGACACGACACCTTCTGGTAACTTCCCCTCCTCGATGGTAGATTTCTTGAGGAAATGCTTTCTGATACATCTTTGCAATGAGCAGGCGGTCGACACAGCTCTGCTCCCACCTCAGGGCCAATAAATAGCCAGTGGATGCAAGGAGGGAAGGATGGCATGAAGAGAGAGAGAAAGAAGAAGCAGAGGGAGGGACAGAGGGGCAAAGTGCTGCCCTCAGCTACACCCCAGTGATGAAAGTGTTTTCTAAGTGCATCCCAGAATTCTCTGTTGGGAAAATTAAAGAGCTGGCAAAAGGAAGACAGTCCTAAAAAGAGGATTTCCACAAGTTGGCAGTTACAGGTTCTAGCCCCCGAGGGAGGGGGGCAATGTTACCCTGAGACCTATCAATCCACTTGAGTCCATATGGAATGGGTCGCTGGCAGCCCAGTGATCACACCTTGACTCCATTGAACCCTTTTTGGTACAGAATGTTCTAGCAAATCCCACAGTCAAGTACTGAGTGATGAGGACATGATCCAGGTGCTGGGCTGTGCCAGGCAGAAAGAAAAATCAATACTGTCTGAATGCCTGCCTTCATTTTATAGGTAGGGGTTTGCCAGGGCAGTCCTCCAAAAACCGATTTTATTTCCTCCTAGCCTCTCTGCCTACCATTCAGATGGCTCTCCTACCAGGCTTCCCATAAAAGATTCCAGCAGGTTCTTCCCCGGTACCCTCGTCGTACTTTTCGGCTCCCACCAGAAGAGCTGTATTCCTATAGAGTCAACCATGTTCCTAAACCTGTTTATGCCAGTGGAAGTACCTACAAATACTCAAATAGTACACAGACCCATGAAACAGAGCACAAGAAGAAAGAGTAGTTGTTCATTGTTTCTACAAAAATGAAGCTAAATGCTTTGGAAAGATTCAATAAGGCAAGTAGCCAAGAAAAAAAAACTGCTGGCAAATTAGGTGTGGATGAGACAACTGTAAATGATTAGGGGCAAAAGTAATAAAAATGGAGAATCATCTGAACTCGGATTGCTTTGCAAATGTCTTTAAATTCTCACTCCACGTTAAAGAAACCCAAATGGAAACCTTAGATAATGCTTATGGGTGTGGTCTGTGCAAGGACAATCAGGGGCTCAGGCTCAAAGAAAAGTCCTTGGCCCCACATCAAAAAATACTGAGTGAACGTCCATGTGTTTTAAGTTAAAAATAGACTGTTAAAGGTGTGTGTGTGTGTGTATCATTTGTATGACTTTTTGCTTTAACCTGCTTTTGTAATTAACAGTCCTCATTAGGAGAGAAAAATGTTCTACTTTCTTTTACACAGAAAGATAATTATTAACTTTTTCATTCAATAGTCAACAAATATTTATTAAGCATCAACTGGGCAGTGGTTTAGATGAGGGCTGCCCAAAGTCTCTCTGGCCTTATTAACACCATGCAGTTTAATACTAATCATCAAATCTGGGCCCTTCTCCTCTTTTTCCTCCCCCTCTTCCTCCCACCTCCTTTCCCCTCCTCCTCCTCCTCCACCTCTCTCCCACCTCCCCCTTCCACACTCTACTCCCTCCTCCCCCCTTTCCACTTCCCCCTCCTCTTCCTCCTCCTCCTCCTCCTCTTTCTTGTCTTCTTCCTTCCCCTATTTTCCCCTCCTCCACCCCGTTTCTTGGACACTGGCATGGGGACAACGATTGAGCCCACAATCCTTCCCAATGACCACACAGTTCTCGATCCCTGAGGGCGGTCTCCATTTTCACTGATCCATCGTACCTCCACATCACTATTTTGGGCACTCTCATACAAACACATCTTCTCAACCCAACTTCTTTTTTCCTTTCTGTAGTGAGCATCTTTTTCAGTTGCCCCCAAAATGGCCACCTTTCTCTTTCTCATTTCCTCAGTTCCTTCTGGTTGTATTTCTAAGTGAAGTAGCTGACAGGCATTACAGTAATATTACTTTACTGAAGTGTATATCATGGCAAAGAAAAGCCTTACGTTTCAGAAGACTAAAACCAGACACTTGACCTAGGGCCATCAACCTGTAAACCCCTTAAAACGATCCAGAACCCTACTTCATAAGATCTATAAAAATCACCATCTACCTCTGTAATCTCTCTAATTACATCTGCATTTCTTCAAAACCTACTATTCAAAATAAGGATCACCAAGTCAAAGTTGCTTCCTGCCAACTTAACCACTTGTCTGGCATTTTCAACTGTTTTGTTTTCCTCTGTGTTTTCAACTCAAATATCAGCGCCGTTGACTTAATACTAAAGCATGCTGCAAGGGACAAAATGAGCCCCTGACCAAACAGACCGGCTCGAGAGAGATTTCTGTTGGCTGGCCATGGTACATGGTACGTGGTCCTCACTGCTTGTGCTCGTTCTACAGAAAATTGTGTTTGCTTCCAGTCAATCATCAAACAAACACATAAAGCTGTAATATATATATATATATATATATATATATATATATATATATATATATATATATATATATTCACTGTGTCCTGAATTTGGCATGGCATCCAGGCTTGACCCACGTTCAATGACAACTCACTAACGAGTTCCATCAGGAGTTAGGGCTTTAGTGTTTTTTTCTGCTCCTGGGTTTAACAGTGATTCTTTTTATGACTGCAGACTCTGAGCAGGACAGAGATATTCTTACCATGTTAATACTCAGGCCTTCTCTGTCTTTTTCAATGAGGGAGAAGCTGGCTTTCTGTTTCTTTGTGGCTTGGCAAAAACTGGGGAGGGATTTTTAAAACCAAATCTCTGCCTATCAGAACTGTGAATCCCCTTAAATGGTCTTTCCTCTCAGGGATTTTCTTGGCAGCTAACTTCTAATTGTGACCTGTTTTCTCTTTACATACAGAAATCCTCCAGCTTTTCCAATTGATCTTTATGCACTTGGTTACCTTGATAAATATGAACAAGCCCTTAATATCTGTGTGTGCTCATGTCTATATCATCTTCTAATGTTATCAAAGACACCTCACTCTTAAAATAAACATAACCCTTTGCCCGAGAACATTTTCTAAAGCACTTATACAAAAGTCCCTCTAGTTTTGTTTTGTTTTTCAGATTAAACTAGATTTACAAGGCCTTAGAAACAGAAGGCAAAATGGCTTATGAGTACCTGGCTTAGGAAGGAGGCCTCATGGAAAGCTCCAGCTGAGCTCTTGCAAAGAATCACCCATCCTCAGAGCTCACTTTTGATCTCTCCTTACAGCAGAACTCTGTAACACTTCTTAAAGAAATGTCCTGCTGAGTAGCCCTGTTCAAACAACCCCTTTGGAAGGACCCTAACACTGGTGGAGGCCTGGTAAGACTTCCAGAATTCCAACCCAAGGGTAGAAGGCCACATCTCCCTTTCAACTACTCCCACCCTGTGGGCAATTTCTCCAAGCAAATACACAGCCTCGAAGGAAGCCCATCAGGCCTCCCTTGAAGAGAGATGGCTTCCAACCACCAATCAGGTCATTACGAGAGGTTCATTGTTTTTGCAGGGGCATCAGTTAAAATTCCGAAATTCCATCAAGAAAAAAACTTGGCAGAAGGGAGTTCTCCCAAGCAATGGCCTTCCTTGTGTGCCTTGGTGGCCACATTTTTAAGGATCCTCAGTACTTGCGGGGGCTTTTCTGATGGTGGCCAGACTTACACCAGCTTCCCACATGGTGAACCCAGCTTTGGTCACCCGCTGCTCTTTTCAGTCCGGTTCAGTATGTGACTGGGACCACTTCTCTGTTCCCCACTGTTTCCTGGTGCTCAAATATGCTGTGGTCCTGAACTGACCCGGTGGCCCAGTTGCATCCCTCACTCCCTGTGGTTAGACAGTGGGCTATCGGAGCTTCTACAAACAGGATGCACAGCTCATGTCTTAAAACACCTTTTAAACTACTTTTCAAACTATGATTTAAAAATACCAACACACTGATTTAGATTAGTTACCAAATTCTAACCCTGAACAGATCTGGGCTGCCCTATGAATGGCTGGATTTTGCAGAGGCCTCAGAATGGAGCTTTCCCTGCCTTCTCTGAGTCTTTGTGACACAGTTGTGAATGACATTAATGAAGAAGGTTGTAGCTCTGCACGGGTCTTTGGAGTTCAGGCCTGCACATGTCTGTTCATGTAAAATTATACAAGCAACTACAGACTAAAGCTCACACACACACACACGCACACACACACACACTACACTCAATTAAATGCGAGGTGTTGGCCTAAGAACACTGGGCAGCCAATGCTCTAGCTCTCTAGTTGGGGAATCATATGGGGCACTACCATAATAACATATTATAGAACATTTTATTTTTTATTGTAAGTTATAAGAATTTGGGGCTAATGTACAGTTATGAAAGAAAAAAAGATATCCTTAGTGCCTCAACTTTTAAACAAAAAGTTCTTCCTTCCACACTCTCTCGATTCTGAGTCTATTTAAAGAGTCTCTTGAGATGGCAAGATGAACTTCCTCAAGGAACTGCAAGGGTTTATCTGTGGGGATTAAGATTCTCTTAATACTACGCAGCCAAGACAAGTGCAGAACAGACCAGGTGCTGAGGCTGATGAATGAACTATCACCATAAATTCTGATTTCGAACGCTGGTGTTTATCAAAACAGACCATTGATCTCATACTGTGTAAATGCTACAGATTCAAACTTAGGAAATAAATTTATCTTGATAAAATACTGCTGATGGCCATTTTATACACTGAGTTTTTATATAGCATTTGGACTGATGAATTTTTAAAGGGGTCCCTCGGCTTAAAGAAAAGTTTGGGGGGGTGCCTGGGTGGCTCGATCGGTTAAGCATCTGCTTTCGGGTCAGGTCATGATCCCAGGGTCCTGGGATCGAGCCCCACATTAGACTCCCTGCTCAGCGGGGAGTCTGCTTCTCCTGCTCCCTCTGCCCCCCTCTCACTCATGCCCTCTCTCGCGCTCTCTCAAATAAATAAAAATAAAATAAAATGTAAAAAAATTTAAAAATTTTAAAAATTAAAAAAAAGAGAAAAGTTTGAAGAACAGCCTCAGGGGCATAAACAACAATTCCAGAGAACCAAGCTCTCTTTCCACCCCGCACTCAAGCAGCGGCACCCAGGAGTTAGCCGCATGGTCTTTTTTTTTTTTTTT
>LNAC01000425.1:1413843-1436872 GCA_002007465.1 Ailurus styani
CCACCCACCCTATCCCTACCCTCCCACCCCATCCCCCCAGTAACCCACGGTTTGTTTTGTGAGATTAAGAGTCTCTTATGGTTTGTCTCCTTCCCGATCCCATCTTGTTTCATTATTTTCCACATGGTCTTCTTATGCACAAAACAGAGATACTACTACTCGTTCTATTTAGCTCACCTGGTTGACATCAGGATCAAATAGAAAATGCAGGTGAAGGTCAAGATGTTCTGAGTAGAAGGAACCAGAGAGGTCACTTTTTAAGCACAGCAGATCGATTAAGTCAAAATCAGTATTGATGTGGCCAGAGGACCCAAACTGTGTGTTCTCCAGGTAATCCTAGTGTGCAGTAGTGTGCAGTAGGATGACTATCCACAGATCCAGGAACATCTGTACTCAAAAATATAAATCTGAATCCTGGAGGGCTCCCGGGAAATAGCAGAGCAGAGGGTAGCAGCCAAACCACTTGGATCTGGACCCGAGCACCTCTTCCCACAGAACACAGCTCCCTAGGCCTTGGCGGCCTTCATGAAGAGCAAACTCGCCACATGTACGTACAGAATATATCAGAGAGATCACTGACGTGCAGACCCGCGAGGCTAGTTACTATAGAGACTATACCGTAAAACGCAAATATCAAATTTCCTATTTTCCTGTTTTCCTTTTTAAAAGGTTCTCCACTTACCTAAGAGACCCCATGAAATGAGAAACCATGATGCTGGGCGTCCTGGAAGAAGCAAGGGCTCCTCTGAGATGTTACCAATTTTCTGCAGATGGGAGTGGTGTCCAGCTCCTGCAGAAGGAACAACAATACGATTTTCAGCATCATTTGCTTAGGAAGATCCTAGAGCCTAAGTGGACCAATGAAACCAGAAGTGAGCGAATGGAAGACATTAAAACAAAAATGTCACTGCCCAGTTGTGGTTACAAGATTTCCCAATCGAAATCCGATTATGTATGCACAGGAGGTAACAAATTTATGGGACATTCAGCACAGGGATTGATCCATAAAAGATGTTCAATAAATTACTATTAGTATGATTATCTCAGAGTCTGGCTTAATAGCAGAGTTGGCATTGGGCAAAAGATGGCGTTGGAAATCTAGCTCCTTCTGTGAAAGGCTCCATGACCATAGAAAGTCATTTCACCTCTGTGTGCCTTGGTTTCCCCAATTGTACTGTAGAGGTAAAAATACTGCCTGACAATAAAAAGAAATGGACTGATACGTGCTACAGTGGGACGAACCTTGAAAACATTGACCTAAGTGAAAGAAGTCAGCCGCAAGAGGCTACGTATTGCCTGATTCCATTTATAGGAAATGTTCGGAATAAGCAAATCTATAGAGACAAAAATTACCTTAGTGGCTGCCAGGGTCAGGAAGGTGGGGAGGGGCTCAGGGAGGTACAAGATTTCCTCCTGGGGTGATAAAAATGTTCTCCAATTACATTGTGCTGACGGCTGCACAATCCTGTGAATGTATTAGCAATCATTTAATCGTAGATGTTAAATCGGTGAAGGGTATGCAGTGTGAATTATATCTCAATGACACGGTTTAAAAATGCAGCCTGAAGAACTGTCACAGGTGGTGGGGAATCAGTGAGTGGACGCACGGGCTGTGCTCGGCCCAGCGCCTGGCACCAAGCGACATCCATCTCCAAGTCGCTCTGCTGAAATCGATATACAAAAAGTCGCTCCAAGTCGCTCTGCTGATATCGATATACAAAAAGGTCAGGCAACACTTGAAATGTGTGATCACAGTAAAAACAGGACAGCAGAACCACTCGCCGACAAACACCCCTTTACTCAGCAGCGCTTACTAAACAGACTGTCTGTCTGAACACTGTCTAATGAGCCAACAGTGTCAAAGGTAAATTATCAAGAGCATCAGAAAGCCAGGGATGGGAAGCTTGGTTGGAGTGTAATAGAACTTGGGCAGAAAACCTATGGCCTGGCCTCCGCTCCTCTTGCACCTCCTTTCAGGGAAAGGCAAATAAATGAGGCAAGGTTTCAAGGCATGTCTCAGGTCCTCTCCAATAGGCCAGTTTTCCAAAAATCACTGGTCTCCACATTCTTCCCAGGACTTCAAATTTCCTTCCTACTAGAAAGGGGATGGGGAGGGGGAGATCAATTATAAGGATGTAAGAAGACAGTCAGGAGAATCAGAACATTCCATTTCCAGGGAAAAATAATCAAGATTTTAAAAGTCGCCACCAGCCCTTTCTGGGGGCTATTAAGAAAGTAAAGCCTCTTAACTGTAATCACCCCTAATTAGCCATCAGCAACTCATGGAATTACTCATGGCATTGAAGACCCTCAAATTCTTGGGTCTCAGCCAGAAGTTAACTGAGATCCACCAGGAAGAAGGCCAACAAGTGTACACTGGAACAGTTAAGACTCCTCTGAATCCAAGGCAGGGTCTTGCTATTGGCTTAGTGGTTGCCAGGGTCAGGATGGTGGTGTGTGGGTATATGTGCGAAGACAGGATTTTACTTGGGAGGAGGACAAAGTCTTTGCTGAGCTCCTAATAATAATCAACTAATCAATAATTATTTACTTATTATGAGATCCAAGGAAAGGATGAGTGAGTGCAGAGTCTGGCTTTATAATCTGGCTTCAGGAGATAAGATTTAGGGACAGGGAATTGTCTGAGAAAAGGAGAGTGTTATCTAGAACAGCACAGGGTGAATACTGTTATACAGAGACCCTATGCACAAATCAAGCTACTTCAAGAGAAGAAGAATCACTGTAGAGGGCTGGTCAGACAGCAGCAAGGAAGATGGGACGTAAAATCAGCCTTTAGTCTATGCATTACAAATGAACAAAGTGTATACATTGTAACCTGCACGACCTAGGTGTGTGACCAACATCCTCATATATGAACCAGCTGACCTTTGGCATTACCACTCTTGTCTCTCAATGTCCTCATCTGTAAAGTGGGGATACTGTTTGGAACTACCATAGGGTTGTTGTGAGTATTAAATATTAAGACTGCATGAAGTGGGTGCTGGACACACACACCACACACACACACACACACACACACACACACACACACACACGGTACCGCGGCCGTGGTCTCTGACCTCAGGGAACTGAGTCTAGATGCTGGAGGACTATACACTTTAGGCAAACTGAAGTAAAATTACAATTGTGATAAGCACCAAGAAAGAAGTCTAAGGTGCTTCAGAAAGTATACCGGGCAGGGTCAGGGAAGGGTCCCTCTGAGGCAGTGACCTTTATGCTGGGGCTTGATGGGTAAGCAGGTGTCAGCCAGGTGGCCGGGGCGGGGGTGGGGGGAGCGGGCGCGGGGGAGACACCGCAGAAGGAGGGAGTGGACAGGCGTGGGAGGAAATGGGAGGAAGAAGGAAGCCATGTGGTACAACATGGCAATGGAAGGTGAACGTGGGAGGACGTGACCCCCTACAGAGAGCTAAAAATCCCCAGGATACGGTAAATGAACGGCCGAGGGCATGAGGGAAAGAGAAATGCCAATGATGACTTCCTCCAGATTTCCGGTGGATGGAAGTAGCAAAACGACGTGCCAACGGAGCTTTTCTGGTTTGTCAGGAAAGGAAGGGCGATGTTGAGGAAAGGAGAAGAGTTGCAAAGCAATGCTTTCCACATCTGACAAGCAGTCAACCAGAGAAATAGCTTAAATTATCAAAACATTTTGAAAATAGATTTATAGTCACTGCTAAGAACCATGGACCCCGTCCTCTCTGTGTATTTTGCCTTCAGATACTTGCTGATAATAGAATGAAGCCATCATGATTAGTGTGTCATCTTAAAACAGGATTTCTTTCATCTTTATCTTATCCTTTTATTTTATTTTGAGAGAGAGAGCATGTGCAGGGGTGGTGGGGCAGGGGCAGAGGGAGAGCAGAGAGAGAGAATCCCAAGCAGACTCCACACCCAGCAAGAAGCCCAGTGTGGGGCCTGATCTCACGACCCTGAGATCACGACCTGAGCCGAAATCGAGAGCCGGACGCTTAACTGACTGAGCCACCCAGACGTCCCAATCTCATCCTTTTAAAATGCATATTCGGGGTGTATGTTTTTTGTGGTCACATCGTACATTGGTTAAAAAAGTATAATAACCAAAGAGTACACGGGACTTACACGTGTAAACATTTTTTTACTGATGGAGGGTGCGATCAAAACCATTTGGAGGCCACTAGCCTAGAATGTTTTTTGACCAACTTCTTAATCAGACTTGATTCGCTACTTTTATCTCATGATACGGTTGATGAGCTTGTCCGGCAGAGAGGGAGACAGCTCTATGTCCTGCCATTCACTTGTCCTTCCACGATTACTGTTGTGTTAAATCAGTTCCACTTTTCAAACTGTGGGTCACAACCCCTTAGTCTGTCACGGAATCAATTTTGTGGGTCATAACCTGCCCTTTTGTTTTTTAAAGATTTTTTCTTTATTTTGGGGAGGGAGGGGCAGAGGAGAGAGAGAATCTCCAGCAGACTCCCCGCCAAGTGGGGAGCCCAACACCAGGCTCGATCTTACAACCCCGAGGTCACGACCCAAGCCAAAATCAAGAGTCTGAGGCTTAACCAACTGAGCTCTCCAGGTACCCCATAACCTGTGCTTTTTAAGATGAAAGAGAAAAGATCCAGAGAGCAGAGAAATGCACTGGCATCCATCGCACACAGGGAGGGTAACCATGTCTCACTATGGCTCACAGAATTGTTTAAGTGCCCTTGCTCAGGAAGACCAGA
The DNA here is from genome assembly GCA_002007465.1 of Ailurus styani. Lineage (NCBI taxonomy): Eukaryota > Metazoa > Chordata > Mammalia > Carnivora > Ailuridae > Ailurus > Ailurus styani. The sequence goes on from LNAC01000425.1 coordinate 1,418,568, forward strand.
AGGCACAGCACGGTTCTAAATGATCGGCCAGAATAAAATCATGAAGATGAGGCAAAGCCACATTATCCAAGCCCCTGAAAAGCCACACCAGGAGAATTTTGATGAGATGGCCGAGAAAGAGCTATTATAGGTTCTGGACCAGGGAGGTTTGATGAAAGTGAGGTTTCCTGAAAATTCGTCTGGCAACACTGTGCTGAGCTTGCAAGGTGAGGAAATATTCTATCTGTGGAACCAATTCTGCTTTTTGAGGTTTGCTTCTGTTGATTTATAACTTTTCTTGATGGTGATCAAAAAAATCTAACAATCTAGTTTCTGTTCCAACATATGTTCCCTGGGGGATGGAGGCCTGACCCTGTCTCATTTACACAAAAGTCCTGCAGGAAGGCTGAACAGTTGCCTGATTTGGGTCAGGCTAAAGTCAGAGTCCCCACACACCAGGAGGAAGTGGCAGGGGGTTCCAAGCCCCAGTATGGTGGAGACAGAAAGAGGAGCTATGACAGGTCTAACCCAGGGCAGAAAATGCTTCCCAACCCCAGAAGAGGCCACTGTGCCTGGGACAATGGCACTATTTTGCTCCCCTTTCCCAAAGGCTCACCTCTGAGGATCTTTCCTTCCTCTTCTCTTCATGGCCTGACCAGAACTCCTGGAAACCGTGCCCCCCCCAATTTCCGCATACCGCAAAAGACAAGGATCTGCTCAGCCTCTCGTGTGTGGGTTCAGAGAAACCCACCCTGAGGCCACATCCCAAATCGAGGGTCCAGTTCCACCTCCTTGCCTTCCCCCCACACTTGGGCTTCTCCCTCTGGAACTCCCATGATGTAAAGTAACCAACCACACAGACAAAATCGCTACTCCCTGGGGCAGTGGAAGGGACTCACCACAAGAATGAGGAACAGACATTTCAGGAGGCAATTCCAGACCCCAAATCAGCACCCAGTAACATGTGGTGGGGGGAAGTCTCAGAACCCCCCCTTTCCTTTGTGAAAGCCAGCCCCTGAAGGTCCTGACAGAATGAGAGCCTCCACACAGGGCCTATGTTCCACCCTATCCTGTCTTTACCAACATCACCAAACCTTTTTCTGCTCTGCCATGATTTCTGCCAACTTTCTTCTCACAGAACCGTGGCTGGCTGTTTGCTGTGCCCCCTACCTGACATTCTAGTTGTCCTTGGACGAAAGTACCAGGATGTAGGTTCCCAACATGAGTGTCCAACCCACGACTGTCTTCCATTATCAGTCAAGGGGAAGAAGAGTCAGGAGCCAGCTTTTACTAAGCACCTGACATGGGACATGAATCATACGATTTAATCCTCACAGTAAACCTGACACCACAGGGTGGATGGAGGGTAGGTCTGGGACTTGAGCACAGATCACCAACACCAGAACTGGTCTCCTTTTCATTCTATTAGACTCACTGCCTCCCACCTAGCAGAGATTCATGCTCAGCTAGACATTTAGTAAATGAATGGATGCATGGATGCATGGATGCATGGATGGATGAATGGATGGATGGTTGGATGATTGGATGGACGGATGCTCCCCTAAGGGATTGGGTGTGCCTCACCGATTTTCTGGCAAATGAAACACTTTAGGACATGAACGTTTACTGTGCTATGAACACTGTTTAGAGCCAAGATGAGCCACTTAATAATCTATTGTTTCAGATGATGATAATCATGAGGCTAAGGATGCTAGCAAACATCTACTAGATGGCTACCATGTGCCAAATGGCATTCTCCGTGCATGACATACGTTATCTCATTTTATCCTCACAACAACCATATGAAGGGAGTACCATCGGGAAATGGAGGTAAAAAGAAGCTAAGTCACTTTTCCAAGCCAGCCAGCTAGTAGGTAGGGGAGTTAGGATTCAAATCCAGGCAGCCCAAGCCCAGATTTTACGCACTAGACCATCATTTGATACGGCCTTCTACCCTCATCCCGACAGGACTGGCTTAAATGATCAGAGCAGAGACGTGTGACTTTTTCACTTCTTAGAAAACAGGGCCGATGTCTGATTTCTCTCTGCCCTTGCTGATACTCAGTCAATGGCTGCAGACTGCCCTTGAACCAGAAGGAAGGTGCTGACCCACCACAGACCTGTGCTGCCTCCACAGAGGGCCCGACCCTCCCCAGCCCTCTGGTGGCTGTCATCCTGCCCCACAGCCCTTGCAGGGAATCCAGCCCCAGGCATCTGGGTATTCAGGCCAGGGCTCCAGGAGCCCCTGGCCATGTCACATTTCCAGCCTCTTCCAGCTGTGTGAAGCCAGCCAGAAGAATATTCCCCTCCCCATCCTCTGTGCTCCCGCTTGCGTCCTACCCCCTTGCAGGGCTTATCCTTTCTTCTCTGTCATAGGCAAACTCAGCCACATAATTCATTTCTTCCCAACGAGACTCCATTCTCCAAGCTGGCTGGCTGACCCAGCAACCTGCTAACCCACAGAATCCGATTTAGGAAAAAATGTTTGAAGAGCCATTGAAACTCCCTGGATACTTTCAAGCAAACACATTACAGCACGCTTGGTTACTCAATTAAGAAAACACCTACCTCTCCTTTCTTACCTGGAGGAATTGGTAATCAGCACAGATTAGCTAGGGATTTCAATACAAATTGCATCATTTTCATGGTCATTAACACTGATGTGGTTTACATTTGTTTTCATTCCTAAAAAACTTTTCCCAGGTAACTAAGGAGAGTATTCAAGGTCAGAAAAATCACGAAGGCAAGATATTTAAAATAATTGAGCCATTTGTTCCTGCTTCTGTACAAAGTTGTTTTTTTCAATCTCAAATGACACAATACTACAGATCAAAGGCAGAACTGCGTCTGGAGGAAGACCTATATTCTTCCCCAAATATTACTTAGTCATTGATTTACAGCACTTGATAAACCCAGTTAAATGTCTTTACTTCTGCATAAGTCTCCAGCAGAACTCCAATCTAGCAACTGTCACAGAATATCACTGTGATTTGCGTTTGTCTTTCAGCCTCGTAACACAGAACTACAGAAGAGTACAGGCTCTTCTAAAAGACTCGTTTTTTATGTTCCTGAAGCCTAGAACAGTGCCTGGGGCACAGTAGGTGCTCTGTGATGACAGGAAGAATTTACATCCAGTCTCACTTGGACAGCCTTCTCTCCAAGCGATCAAACTGTGTTTCCAAAGTTCTGTTGCCCAGCCCAGCCCCTGAACAGCCACTTTGCTTCCACGGTAATTGCTAACGCTTCCTGAAATTAACACTATTGATGATATTCCCTGGCTCCCTCCTGAAGGCTCCAACATGCAAACAAACAGCTGCGATGGACTGCTGGCCACCCTATCTCGGGATCAAAAACACCTAGAGACAGAGCCAGCCCTCCTTCCCACTCGAGGTTCCATCTTTCCCCAGCACCCTCTGCCAAGAGCAGTTTGTAATGCCCGGGTTGTAGTTATCAAAGGAAACAAGATCAGACTCCCACAGCTGGGCTCTGCCTGGGAACCACAGATCAGCAGCCCAGGCTCTCTCCCAAGATAATGATCCAGCTTATTCCAAATACCAGCTTGGTCAAAGGCAGGTGGCCGTGGGACTAATGGCAGCTCTGGCTTAGGCTGAGCCAACCTCCTGGTCCACCTCCTTTCCTTCTGATACAAACTCAGGTCCCACCACCTGCAAATGACCTCTTACCACGCCAGCAAGCAGTGTGTACATCTGTGCACATATGCGTAACCACGTGTGTATGTGAGTGTGTGTGTGTGCACGCACGCGGGCACACTCGTATCAGGAAAGGAGAGTGGACCAGATGCACTAACACTGAAAGAAGAGATTCCTAGAGGGCGATTACCACATTCATCTACAAAATGGGTCCAGGTGAGACTTCAGGGCTGGGAGGAACATAGTGCATGTGGTACTTTTTCAGGAAAAATGTTCTCTATAAAATGAGGCATGTTTATATATGTTCTCAAGACAACCCCAGGAGGTAGGTGCCCTTGATCTCCCCATTTTACAGAAAAGGAAGCTGAGGCTGTGAGCAGTGAAGCAGTATGTCCACAGTCCCAGAGCGAGTATGTGAGCAGCAGAATCTGAACCCAGTTCACTGGACACTATCTCTCGGGCCTCCTGAACGCACGACCTCAAATACACATTTCCAGGAAAGCTGCCCGCGTTCACACTGACCTGGTGCACAACATGCAGATTGCAGCATGGGCCCCAGCGTGGGCGGAGGGGGGCGCTGTGCATGAGGCTGTGCTCTGCGCTGCTCACTGCAGGGCGGCTTTGGCCTTGAGTCCTGGAGATTTCCTCAGCACCTGTATGCATTTGCCCGGCCAGAACACGTCCTGGCTCCGTGCGGCTCAGTCACCATAAATCAGCAAGCCACACGCTCTGCCCTCAGTGCTTCTGAACATCGGGGGAAAGGATTTGCCTTTTTTTTTTTTTTTTTTTTTTTTGCTTGGCTCTTGGGGCTTCTGCATTGACATTTGAATTATGTCATTATTTTTTTAAGTGATAGAAATCTAGTCAATGATTTGTAGCAATCACTGCTGTGCCGTGGATGCCAAGAGGCTCCACGTATCCTCACAGAAAGAAGCCTAGCAAGTGAGTCTTACTTCCTTTACACAATTCTGTGATGGGCCGGTATTAGGTAAAGCTAAAATCAGGTGCTGTGATTAAAAGATTATGATAATGTGAAACAGACAGCCATGTCATGAATTAGGAAAGATACTTAAGGAAACCAAGAGAGAGAAGTCACTGGAGTCAAAGGTCACGTAGAGGTCAAGGGGGACAATACAAGGCAACTGGGTGTAGCAGAAAGAAACCGTTATCCTACCCTTTCTCTCTAGCGTCAATGGCCATGCAAATCTGTTCTCTTCTTGCTTCTTGAGTCTGCATTGTTGATGCTCCCTGTGACCCAAACCAGGACGAGAAAAAGTTCAACAATAACTCAGTCTCTACGAATGAACTGTGCAAGCGGGGGAAGGACTCTGGACCTCTCTGATTATTATCCCAGGACTCTTTCCTCTCCGCTCCATCTTCCACCAGCATCATCCCGCTCCTCACTGAGGTCATTACAGTGCATCTCTGATTTCCCTATGAACCTTTGTCAGCAATTAGATGGGCATGTTTCTGGGTTCTCTACTCTGTGTCACTGACCTATGTGCCCATCCCACTGGCAACACCGAATGGCCTGGATCCATGTAGCTACAGAGGTCTTGAAACCCGGCAGACGGATTCCTCCTACTTCATTCCTCTTTCGCAAAATTATTTCTAGAAGTTTGACTATGATGTACTGCGGTAGGGATTTCTTTGGGTTTATCCCGTTGGAAATTCACTAACGCTTCCTAATTTCTAAGGGTTTGTATCTTAGCCTAACCCCAGAAAGTTTTAGTTCACTGAGTATTTTTCAATCCCACCTTCTTTCTTCTTTCTTAGGATTTCAGAGACTTTATTATAGTCCTACAGATCCCTGAGGATCTGTCCTTTTTCCCCCTCCCCCCGTCCGTTTTCTCTCTGTGGCTCAGATCTGGTAATTTTTATTGTTACATCTTCAGATTCACTGATTTTTCTCCTCTGTCATCTCCATTCTGTGGTTAAGCCCATCCCCGTGAGATTTTATTTCCGTTATTATATGTTTCAACTTGAAAGCTGTCATTTGGTTTTTCTTTATGTCTGCTATTTCTTTTCTGAGACTTCCCATTTTTTCCTCACATATCTCAAGCCCGTTCGTAGTTGCTCACTGAAGCATTTTATGATGGCTACTCTAAAAGCTTTGCCAGATAATTCCTATGTCTCCATCATCTTGATATTGGCCTTGATTGTCTTTTCTCATTCAGTTGGAGATCTTCCTGGTTCCTGGTGTGATGAGTAGTGTTCAGTCAAACCCTGGATATTTTAGGTATCATGTTATGAGGCTCTAGATCTTATTTAAACCTCCCATTATAGCTGGCTGCCTTTGACGCTGCTCCTGCAGGGGAAGGAGGACCCCATATCATTATGGCCAGGGGAGATGGAAGCCCAGATTTGCCACTTTGCCTCCAGTGACATTGGCAGGGGGAGAGGGGCCCGTCATAACTGCCGAGCAGGGATAGGAGTTCAGCTCTCCAACAGGTCCCATTGATCCTTCCCTGGCTGGAAGGGGTAGGAATGCTTCACCACTATACCTCATATGGCCTCCACTCACACCACTGGTGGGAGGGAAAGGGGGACGAATAGCCTCATTACCGGGTAGTGTTGAGTCCTAACTCTCCACTAGGCCATGTCTGAACTCCCCAGTGGGGAGAGGGAGGTATGTCTTATTGACGTTGTGTAGGAATGAAAGTCCAGGCTCCCCATATATCTCAACTGCGAAAAGAGCCCTCAGAAATGGTCTAGGTTACCACCATGCACTTAGGAATGAAGAATGAGTGACCCCAGAGATGGAGAATGTTTGGCTGGAGGGCATCCAGCAAGTTCGTGCAAAGTCAGGACCCAACACCTATGCCCCTGGATCCAAGAGCACTTGTCAGTAAACCAAAGAGCTCCTAAAGCACAGGAAGAAGGCCAGCCCCCCAGCCAAAGCAATAACGAAAAGTCTCACTGGCCAAAGGATAGTGGCTGCCTCTTTTCACATCCTGCCAGACCCCAGGCCAGAAAGCACACGTGGTTATGCGCCATTATCCTCTAAACAACACAAACACACGTCTACTCAAGACAGGCCTTCCATCCAACACACACAGCAAAAGCACACTCGCGAGCCAAGAGCTACAGCATCACGGTCACCTTCAGGGCTGGTGGTCTTCCATCTGGAGAGGATCCTGGCTTTCCTACCGTTGGAATCCCTGAAACCAAGATACACCCAGGAGCTGCAGAGCTCAGAACAGCCAGCAGGACAGGCACCCCCCTCTTGGCTGGAGAGCTGGGTCTGCACCCAGCTGGAGGCGCCTTCCCCGGACCTGGGGCCTCTCTGGTCTGGCCCCGGCTGACCGGCCGGTGGTCTCAGCCCAGCACTGCTTATTCTTCTGCAAAGGAAAGCTGGTGACCCAGGAGGGGAAACTGCTTTCCAACAGCCTTTGTTTTCATTTCCATTTAAAAAGGTTAGTGACTTTACTGCATGTGGAAAGAACCGAAGCCACAGTTTCAAAGAGGCTCAGCAGGTTTGGGGGCTGACCAAATATACAGAACTTTTGGGTGGGGACGAAAAGAAAGGGAAGCGAGGGAACAAAAGTTTAGTCCACGTTCACCATGTGCCAGACATACGCCTGGGTTCCCCTCCCATGCCTTCCCCTGGACTCTATAGTAAAAACTCCAGCCAAAATCAAGTTCCAAGGCCCCTACCATAGGTCATCACGCTGTTGAGAGTCAGGCAGAATTGCCAGAGTCCGCAACAGTATACAATAATAAACAATTTCATGGGCTACAACTGGAATCAGGGGATGGAATGACATAATAATGTGAATAAAGAGATCTGAAGCCTAAATTTTGAAATAAAATGATTAAAAATTTTTAAGTCGTTAGCAAACTGTGTCGAAGTAATTGCCTACCTTGGTATCACCCAAGATGGTAAATACCCACAATCATTTGATAGAACTTGTGAATTAAGTTACATCCTCTTATGAGTACTCAAACTTCTGCAAGTGATTCTGTTAACTACTGGGATATTTTAAGATTCACTCTTTTTATAATTTAAAACAATTTTCAAGCATAATAGTCATCTAGGCCAGGGGTCAACCAATTCTAACCAGGGGGCCAAACCTGACCCATTGCCTGTTCTGAATTAGAATAAATAGAAAAAATCAGAAGGATACTATTTAATGACATAAAAATTATATGAAATTCAAACTGCAGTGTCAAAAACAAACAAACAAAAAATAAAACAAAAAAACAAGAAGGTTTTACTAGAACAACAGCCTGGCCCACATCTTTATGTCCTGTCTATCGCTCCTCTCCTGCTTGAAAGGCAGAGGTGATCCGTTGCCACAGAGCCCATCCAGCCTGCAAAGCTGAAACACTAACTCTCTGGCCCTTTACGAAAAAAGTGTGCTGGACCCTGATGGAGACCTTCTGTCAAACGGTGATGCCAGATTAAAAACACACCGAGATGATGATGAACAACCACCACCACCAGCTCTTGAGAGAGCCAAAGAGCCGTCACGAGATACTCAGCAAGCAATTTATGAGCGAGCCCACAGAGCCACGTTGGAGATAACGCTGACCCACCACAGGGAAAGCAACATCGGAGTAGAAGGATACTTTCTGAGAACGTAACAAGCACACTGCACGCTCTTTACGTTTCTTTTATGGGAACAAAGAAAGTCAATTACGAGAGATCTGAATCCTGGGAGGTCTTCAAGACTGCAGCCCTCCCATCAAACCCAACAGGCTCCTATTTCCTTCCCCTCCGCCCACATTGTTTCCCTGTTAAGGTGAGGGGCCCCCTCAAGTCTCTGAACTCCCACCAGTCAGAGTCTGACGCCCCTCTCGTGGCCCCCCAGCCTTCCTCCTGCAAAATGTTTATCACGCCCATCATCCTCTACGCCTGCCCCGTCCCCAAGGCTCTGAGTACTCCCCAAGGCAGGAAGACCATCTGCTTTATCTTTAAGATGGCTAAGAAGGCACATTGGAGGCCCCTCGTTTCAGCGCGGAGGTGAACACTGTCTCCTCTAACCTTTCCGCGCCTAGGAGTCCTGATCCATTTCACACATGAGGAAGCTGAAGTTCAAGGAGGTTAAGCTGTCCCTAGTCGCACAGGCAGTAAGTGGCAGAGGCAGGACTGGGATTCACACCGTTGACAACGAGGGGCATAGCTACCCGAGGCGCCCTTGAGGCTTAGAAAGCACTGGAAGCAGGAGTAAGGGACTGCATGGCGCTGCCCAATCGGAACCCCCAGTGTAGAGGAATAGGACCTCAGAAGTCACGGAGCCCTTCCACCCCGCACTGCTGAGAGGAAGCAGCCAGCCACCAAAGACCACACACTGCGTGATTCCATTTCCAGGTGAGCGCCGGACCAACGCTGATGGGATTCCCTGTGCGGAACACGGGGAGTCCGCCCCTCATTGCGCCTCTTGCCCGGAGTGAGGTGCTGAGCAACTCCGGTGCCCGCCTGAGCGCAGAACGGAACCCAGGAGGGAAAGGGAAGGGAAGACAGAAGCCAAGCCCCCCTTCTGTTTCTCAGCACTGCTACCTGGGCCTCCCAGGCGCATTTTCTCCGCAGCGCCCCTGAGCAGCGCGGAACCCTATGAGCACGGCTCCGGCTGTGGACTTGGTCATTACATGGCTGGGAACTGAGTTTCCAAACAGAACATGAGATGGGGGAGGGGAGACGGGGAAGGACACGACATGCGATACCAGCAAGCTGAACAGCGACATCGGTAGCACCAATTTTTTGATGAGGGAAAAACTAGAAACAACCCAGACCATGAACTAAAGTGATGGAAACTGTCATTAAAGCCTAAAAATGGGAAGACTGACTAGGTGAAGAGAAGTGTTTAAAATCATAGTCTGTAAAAAAGACAGATGTGCATGTCCTTTCAGGCAAATATCAAAGAGAAAACAGAAGGGTATAAGCAGTGAGTGTACTATGCAGACGTGACAGGGGCCAAGAAAGAGACGGAGAAAGAAGAGGGAGGGAGGGATGTTTTGGTAAAGTTACATGTACAGTAAAGTCAAGTTAAAAAAAAAAACCAAAAACATTGTTGTGGAATCATAAATTATACAGTCTTTCCGGAAGGCCAATTGGCCCATAGGTATCAAATACCTTTGGAATTTTTATATCTTTTGTCCCCCAAAGATCACTAATGCATTAACAGAAGTATTAAATTGGGGCAACATTAGTGCCCCAAAATGCATAAAACAAGCAGTTTTATTCATAAATAATATTGAAAACTGAAAACAATCAACATGTCGCCAAAGAGGGGGCCATTTAAGCAAACAGTAACATTTTTTAAAAATACTCTGCAGCCATTAAGAACACCATGTTTCGGAAGAGTACTGAATATTTAGTCTAGGGAAAATGTTTATGATTTACTGTTAAGTAAAAAAGGTAGTGAACCAAACAATATGTTCAGCATGATACCAATTTCATAAAACTGTGTGTGTGTGTATGTGTGTGTATAGAAAGAGAGACTACAAAGGCACACATTACAAGTAATGGTCATTACTGGTTGGGGAATTATGGATCATTTGTGTTTTTCTGTATTTCCCAAGTTTTCTACAATAAATACACCTTGTCTTCGTAATCAGAAAAAAATCAAGTCTGATACTGAGAAAGTGAACCAGCAAATCAGTGGAGCCGTCATCAGCAGGCTGAGTTTGCCCCCGCAGGTCACCTGGGTCACAAGTGTCGCAGCCAACCGCGCAGCCGCTAAGATGTCCATGCAGCGCCCACAATGGACAGACTCTGGCAAAGGTGGCTCCCGAGCCCCGCACCCCCATGCCCGCTTCTCCCAGGCACAGGTCCACTGCACCCACGCCACCTCACCAAGACGTCTCCCGCAGACTCCACTGACCACGTGAGCCAAGGGCGGTACAGCAAGGTGTCTGGAGGAGAGCAGCAGGGCGTCCCGGCTGCAGCCAGCCAGGCCTGCACCTGCCCGCACCTCCACACTCGCTCCGCCTGCCCCGACGTTTCCAGTTCTCTCACACCTGCCCACGGGAAAAAATGAGCACCCCTCTGTGCTGCCTCTGTTCCGGGGTTGGTACTCCACCCCCTCTCTAAGCAAAATCGCCTTATATTTTACGTTAAGAGCGGGTTACGTGGTGATAAAAAGGAATGAGGTACTGATCCATGCTTCAAGAGGGATGAAGACATTAATCTTAGTGTAAGAAGTGAGGTGCAGAAGACCATGTATTATAGGAATCCATTTACTGAAGTGTCCAGAATCGAGAGAGAAAGAAAGTAGATGAGTGGTTTCCAGGGGCTGGGGGGAAGGGAGGATGGGGAGTGACTTCTAATGGGTATGGGCCTTCTTTTGAAGGTGATGAAAATATCCTAGAGTTACATAACAGGTGATGATTGCACAACTCCGTGAATAAACTAAGATCTACTGACTTGTACACTTTAAAATGGTGAATTTTGGGGCACCTGGGTGACTCAGTGCTTAGGCGTCTGCCTTCGGCTCAGGTCATGATCCCAGCATCCTGAGATCGAGCTCCATATCAGGCTCCCTGCTCAATGGGAAGCCTGCTTCTACCTCTCCAGCTCCCCATGCTTGCATTCCCTCTCTCACTATCTCTCGCTGTCATAAATAAATAAAACCTTTTAAAAAATAATAAAATAAAATGGTGAATTTTATGGTATGTGAACTACATCTCAATTTTTTAAAAATTGTACATGGGTAACAATTAGACTTTTAAGTGGTTACCATTTGACTTTCTAGTGGATTCCAAATAGACTGAGGCACTAACTGCCCATTAGGTTCCCCGGAGCACATGGGTTGAAGTCAGATGACTGGAAATTCAAACATCACTCTGACATCTACTTGCTGTGTGAGCAGGCTCAAGTTCCTTAACCTCTCTGTGCGTCACTTTTCCAAGCTGTAGAATAGGAATAATAATGTCTAGCTCACATGAATTATTGAGAGAATGCAACAAATCAATGCAGGTAAATTCCAGGATCTGATACGGAGCTCCATAAACGGCAGCTCCTTCTCCTGAGCAGGCTAGAAGATCCCTTGGACTTCAAGCAGAATGAAACCCTCGACCTTGACCAAAAAATCACTAGAGTCAAGCCGGCCCTGGGTACTTGTCCCTTGTGACAAAGACACTAAATAGAGCCAGAGGCTAGGATGTTGGTGCACACCCTGTGATGAGACTCAAAGCTTGAAGACACAGCTCCCGACCGAAGGCTTGCCTTATAACCAGCAGTAAACGCCCTCCCACCCCCCGCAGTCCAAAGGGCCTCCTGTCCACTGTTGGCTGTGACCCTCCTCTCCGCCATTAGATAAGTGTTACTATTATTAGCCTCAATCAAAGATGAGGCAATGGGAGCTCAGAGGAACCAGAACAGGGGACAGAGCTGTGACTTGTGTCCGGATCAGACTGTCGCCACTGTTCCTAATTCTGCTCGCAAGGCAACTGCCCTCCTCTACCCTCAGCCGCTTCGCTTGGGGCCGTCAGGTCACAGCAAGGCGGGCCACGGGCAGAGCTGGCGGGCAGCGGGCACGCGGCAAGAGGACCAGGCAGGCGTCCCTGCCGGTCCACCGTGTCCAGCTGCCAAGCGTGGAGGCAGGGGGTGAGGGGCAGGGCAGTGTCATCCAAAGTGCAGCCGGAGGCCAGGGAGCCAGCAGTAGAGGGGGGGGGCCAGAATTCAGGGCCCGTGAGGGTCAGGGGTCAAACAAGTGAGATCGATCAGAGAGAGCGCCGTCGGGTCCCCCGCAGCAAGTCTTGGAGACCTGGGGGAGCAGCTCTCAGGCCCTTCCCAGAGATGCCGTGGTCTCTGGGCTCAGCCCCGGAAGCCCGGGCACTCCTGCAGGTCCAAGGCTGCTGCGAGCACGTTACACACTCACGCATCTCACCAGGGATCTGTGCTCCTGTCACCCTCTTTCCACAGACCGGGAAGCTACCGCACACAAGGAAACTGTCCTGGAAGCCGCTGCTTGATGGAGGCCGGGCGGGAGCCCGGGGAGCTGGCTCCCCGGGCTCCCACCCTCCGCAGCCCTGTGCTGCCGCCCGGCCCAGGAGAGGGTGGACCCCGCTGCTCGAGGTGTGCACCAGCCAGGGCCACACACCCTCCTCTCTGCCTTGAAATGCCACGTGGTCAGAGGCACCGCGTTTCAGGAGGAAAAGTCTGTTTGGCAGCTACCAATTTGTAAGTTGCTGATAGGATCGGAAGGTTTCCAAGAAGGAATCAGGTAGAGCCGCCTCCCAGCTGTCCGTGTATCCATGTTCACAAGAAAGTAATCTCTCTTGCCCCAGCCTCCAAGAAAAATGGTTAAGTCCAAGGCGTGGCTTGTCACCCCGCCCCCCCCCACTCACCCCCGGTAGTCATGTGGCTGCATCCCGACCATAAATCAAAGGCCATGCTCCCCTTTCAGCAGATGCCTCTAGATAATTCCCTCGAGATTTCCCTGCTGGGGCTCGGAGGGCCATGGCCTAAAGGGTTAACATCTCATTTCCTCCGTCTTTCAAGCCTTAATCCCCATCCTGAGCTGGGTGCATTCCAAGCCCACCTGGAGCAGGTCAGGACGCGCCCCGCCCACAGGGCTGGCCCTTCATTTCCCCTGGCAGGAGATTACATGGGGTGCCCATTAATCACTCGTTACTTGGGCCCTCACTCCCGGCCAGCCCTCAGGCAGCCCGCCAGCTGGCGGGGAGGGTGGGGCGGGCCGCCTGCTGCCCAGCCCAGGCCCGGAGCTGCCCAGGGTCACCTTTCTGCTCGGAGGGCCTGGCTCCCCGTCCTCTGGTCCACGCCCGAGAAGAGAGGGGCCGAGGGAGAACACCGCGGGGCATCACTGAAGGGACCCGCTTCTGCGGGGCTCCCTGCAGGGGACAGCGGTGTGCACAGTCCGTTCAGTGGGAAGGTGAGGTGAAAAGAGAGAGATGACCAGGAAGAGGCCACTCTTCGGGGACAGCTAACCATCAGCAGAGAACACGGCCGCCCATCTGTTTCTGAGGTTCTTCCTTGAGGAATCTCATGGGAATCGGGGAAGGGAGTGGGGTGTGGAGAGGATGATGAATGGATAATTCATTATTGTTGTTGTCGTTGTTATGCAGCTGCACGTGTTGATTTGCTGGGTTGCAATATTCAGCCCTTCAGACACAAACTCCCTGGACTTGGGGGGCCTGAGATTATATTGAGGGCGGACTCCCTGCCAAACCCTGGCTGGGGACAGAGAAGGTGAGAAAAACGGGATGATACGGTCACCGATCATCTACTCCATGCTGGGTCTCTCCCTAATGCTCCCTATTTACTTGAGGCAGTCTTTAAAAATGCCAATTCCCAATGCTCAGGGGGCCTGCGCGCCGGTCCCCACGCCAGCCCCCAAGGCTTTGGCCATCCCTTTGTCACACATGGCAGAAACTGAGAAAAGGGGCAAAATAAGGGTTTGTAGAATAAAGGAGATGTGTTGGTGACCAGACCCTGCTCTGGGGAGAGAGAGGAGACTCACCAGGCCAGCTGGAAGGGAGGGGCTGGCATGTCTTGTTCAGCCTTATTTGGGGGGGGGGTCCCCACCCTTTTTTACCTCAGAAAACCCGGGGTTCTGGAACCAACCTATCTGATCCTGCTCCCTCAGCCTTGTCCAGGCCCAGAAATAAATTCACAAAGAGCCCGGTGGGGGCTGGGCTTGCACACCTCTGCAGGGAGGGGAGAGGGAACATGTTTTCAGGACTGAACTGAGGCTCTCGCTTTGACTAAAACACGGCTCCCTGTCTCTGCCTGGCTGGGGCCACGATGCACCATTGCTCACTCTAACTTAGAGTCAAAGTCAAGGCCTCTGTTAAAAAGGTCACTTAGGTCACGCTGTGACCTAGGACAGAGTGGCTTATGAGCTCACCACCTGTCACCAGAACCTCCCTGTTAAGGCAGCCTAAGGCAGAGGTCCTCAAACCCAGTGTGTAGAAAAATCAATTTCTTGAGGCAGTCTTTAAAAATGCCAATTCCCAGGCCCAGCCTCCACCCTGGAATCGGAGTGTCTTCCCAGCAAATCCTAATTCAGATTCGGATGTTCCACAGACAACCCTTTCAGGAAACAGTGAGACATGGAAAGAGCACCTGACTAACAGAGCTGCGTTCTAAGATTGAGGTTCAAGACCTGCACTGTTGACCTAAAGCAAATAAGCTGGAGTTTTCTTCCTTATAAAATGCGGATTATACTGTCTCCCTCACAGGTTGCTGGGAGGATTAAGGCATCAGGCATAGCATCCCCAGTGCTCACAAAACGTGACCTGAATGAGTTCATCGGGCCGGCAAGGCTCCAGAAACTGGAGAAGTCCGTTCTGAAGGCCGGGAGAGAGAAGAAAGGGCAACACGGGCCCAGAAGTGAGGAGGGGTCCTGCTCTGCGGTCCACAAGTCCTGCAGAGCAGGGGGGACGGAAGGGTCCGAAAGGGAGCAAAAGTCCACAAAGTATCCTCCAGCCAGAGAGCCTCCCACCAGGCTCCCCCTTCCCGGCGCCCGCCCGTGTCACACTGTAACTCCTGGCCTAACATGGCTCATCCACTGTTTTCACAGAAAAGAGTCAATAAATACACATGGACCCCTTGCATCCACGCAGATGTAAATAATGATCACACTTCTGCCGCACAGGAAAAGAGAGATAAAAGGTGGGGAAAGGGAAGAGAAGAAGAGACAGGAAGGAAGGTGGGGTGGAAGGCCCAACCCAGTCGTGTTGTCAAGCCAGCAGGAGCTGGCCGTGGGCTGGCACCGGGCTCCACAGCCTGGAAAGGCTCAGGAGGGAGAAGCCCAGGGGCCACCCAGGAGAAACTTCGGGGGCCTGGGAGATGAGGCTGGCCCACTAAGACGTGTCCAGGCTGCATAAAGGCAAAGCAGGCAGGGGAGTACTTCACCCTTCAGGGTTCAGGGAAGATTGTGACAGGTGTGTGCAAGAGAGGCCGGGGTATCCTTCCTGGCAGAATTGAACTTCTAAGATTTTTTTTTTTTTTTATTAATTTCATAGCGGGAGAGAGATCACAAGGAGGCAGAGAGGCAGGCAGAGAAAGAGGGGGAAGCAGGCTCCCTGCTGAGCAGAGAGCCTGATGCGGGCCTCGATCCCAGGACCCTGAGATCATGACCTGAGCCGAAAGCAGAGGCTTTAACCCACTGAGCCACCCAGGCGCCCCAGAATTGAACTTCTGAGCTGCGGTTAGAGTGCACACAAGACCATCATAGAGGCACCGGGGACATCAGGCAGGGAAGAGGTGGGCTGCTCTTGGATCAGCTCTCTCCGGCCCTTCAAAACTGACTTCTCCGGTGAATTAAGACAATTCCAACTGCCCAGACGAAGACTGATCCTTGGTCTTGTCTATCATGTCCATACCAACATGTTCATGTCACTAGGTCTTCGCTCAAGCTCTTCCCTCCACCTGGTAGCCCTCTCTCCTTCCAGCCTTTCCCATCTCCTTGAACTCCTCCTCATGCTTCAAAGCCCAGCTGTAATTTTCCTAGCTCCTCATATGCAGAAAGAGCCTCTCCCTCATCTGCATCCCCGAGATTCTGCACTGTTTCGTGGTTACTTTTTTTTTTTTTTTAACATCTTTTCCTCTCCCAGGTGGCTATTTATCATCTGTTAGCCTGACAGCAGATCCAGGACACGGATATTGTCCTGCTCTGTGTTTAAGCCTCAGCACATGGTACCAGTCCTTAGAACATAGCAGATGCCCAAAAATATCGGTTGGACAAGAATTAAATAGAAGTGAATACTGGGGAGCCATTGTGATTTCTTGAGAGGAATGATGTGGCGAAATCAGAATTTTAGGAATATTAATCTGTCAGCATGAAAGAAGATGGATTAAAACGAGGAAAGTGACTCGTGGCTGGGAGTCCAGAGGGGAGATTATTACTGTAACGTGGACATGGTTTATGGAGGGAGCAGAGGGGAGGGAGACAAGAAAATGATCCCCTGCGATATCACACAAGAATGTGGAAGGCACTTGGTAATGAATGCGCTATAAAGGTGGGGGACAGGGTGGGGGCATGGAGGGCACTCAAACACTGAGAATGCCAGCCAGTTGGGAGGCAAATGGTGCCGTAGAGGGAAATGCCACGTGAGAAGGGG
This sequence comes from Ailurus styani, assembly GCA_002007465.1. Classification (NCBI taxonomy): domain Eukaryota; kingdom Metazoa; phylum Chordata; class Mammalia; order Carnivora; family Ailuridae; genus Ailurus; species Ailurus styani. The sequence goes on from LNAC01000425.1 coordinate 1,435,229, forward strand.
GCGGTTAGTGGCCCACTGCTCTTTAGAATAATTGGATGCAATCACAATAAACATTTTTAGGCAACAAAACAAAACAAACAACCCCCCCCCAAAAAAAACCCTCTCAGTCAAAACATCTAGCCCTGATCTTACTCCCAAACTCTGGACTGTATTTAATTTTACTCATTTTTCCCTAGCAGCCAGTTAGAAAGATTTCTTCAGGGTAGGAGATACTGACAAGGAGATAAAGAACAATCGGGTGCCCGCTGGGAGCTGGGCGCGGTGGTGGTCAGTGAGCTCATCTGACCAGCCCTCCTCAGGCCAGCCAGGTGCCTCATACCGTAGGGCCTCCAGGATTCTGATCACCCAAACTCACTTCCCAGGCCGGGACCTCTGGGAAATCCCTGCTCCAGCCCTGCAGAGGTTTATAGGAAAGTCCCAGGACTCCCATCTGCTTCCTCGCATTAATTCCAGGACTAGGATTTTGTTTTCTAAGGAATTCAACTATGGTGCCAACAAAAATCTATAGGAATTGAGTAGTACCGTATTTAAATCGCATATTTAAAATGTTTGCCTCCTTGCATATTGAGGCCCAGTAAGGGCCTCTTAAGCCCTTCATCACCCCCTTATCAATGAAGCAAAGACATACGCAGGTTACGCAGGTTACGCAGGTTTTAAGAGCTGTGTGATCTTTGAAAAATCTTTAGACTATTACTGTGCCTTGGTGCCTCCAGCTGCGCAGACAGCTGGACAAGGTGATTCCTTGGACCTCTCTTGGGTCTCCCTCCAGGTCTCGTATTCCCAATTCCGACAGGCACCCACAATCATTTCAAGCTACCCAGGTCCCAGGGGATCACACAGGAGACTTGAAGAGACGCAAGCATGCACATTTAATAGGCAGTAGGGGAGGCTGGGGGGTGTGGGGTGCTGGGTGTGGACTGCTTAGGAAACACCAGACCCACAATTTCCAGATGCTAAGGGGGCCTGAGGACGCCCTGAAATCCCCTTCCCAAGTTAGGGCTGATGTTATTTCAAAGGAAAAAAACCACAACTAACTTCCAGATCTCTAAAGCTCCACGAGCTACTTCTGGAACAGCCAATTCTATGAGCGCGCCAAGGGACCGCAGGTACTCGGCTGCGCTCGAAGAAGCGTCCGGAGTTGGCGGAAACAACCCATCCATTCCGGCTCCCAGAGGCGCTGGGCTGCAGCGGCTTAGCTCAGACACACACAGGGACTTGAGGCTTTCTAGAAAACGGCGTGGCCGAGGCCCGGGGCTGCGGCTCGCTGCGCGCTGGCCGAGACCGACCGGCTCTCCGGCCCGGGGCAGAAGGGAGGCGAGGCTGCGGCCGGGGCGCACGGGCAGGGTGTGCACTCGCCGGTGCCCCTCGGCCCCGGCCCAGGGAGCGCGGCGCCCCGGCTGCGGATCCGCCCAGGTTGGCTGTGCCTAGAGTTTCCGAGGTGGAGGGTGGAGGGGTGAGTGCAGGCGGCGGGACAGAGCAAATCCCCAAGGAAGGGAAGGAAGGGAAGGGAAGCAAAGGGCATGGAAGCGAAGGGGAGGAGAGGCGGCACGGCCGTCGGCACGGACCTAGCGCGCGCTCGCTGCCCAAGCCCGGTGTGGGCGCAGCCCCCCGGCGCCCCGGACACACCCACTGCGCCCCGCCGCC
>LNAC01000425.1:1437450-1480017 GCA_002007465.1 Ailurus styani
CCGGAGGCTCGGGTGCGCGCGGAAAGCTGTGGCTCGGAGTTTGCGATCGGGCGAACCGGGATCCGCGCTCCTTCGGTCCCTCCTCCCTCCCCCACTCGCGGCCTCCCGCTGTCATCTGCAGCCGCTCCTGTCGCCCCCTGGCGGCCGCCTCGGGAAGGACCGGCCCCCAGTCCACCCCCCGCGACCCCCGGAGGGACCCCTCGCAAACAGGAGCGGGACTAAGCCCTGGGTACCAGGACAACAGCCATCATCCCACAAAGAGGAGGGTCTAGACAGGAGGGTGGCGAGAGTGGAATGAAGCGTGGTTCGGATCGGCCAGGTCCCGCTAGGGGAGAGGAAAAAGGGCTGAGACCAGGAGGGCCAGATAGTGGAAGGCCTGGAATTACGGGTTCATCCTATCCTGAGGTCTGTGGGAGCCTCTGGAGGACTGAGGTCCAAGGCGCACAGGTACATCCTTGTGTTTGAAACAGTTATTCTGGCTGCAACAGGATGGGGCCGAAGCTGGGAGCCAGCAAGGAAATTACCGCTGTAAACCAGAGCAGGGAAGAGGGCAGGACCCGAAGGATAGGGAAGGAGGAGCCCTCCTCTAAAGCGCACAGAGATCGCCCTCACTCGCACACTCAAGTACAAGGTGAGACTCACCGGGCTCCCAAAGGCAACCGAAAAGGACCAGAGCCCTCAAGTTCTCAAGGGGCATGAGGTAGCCGTGAAACACACTCCAGAGTGATTCAGCATTGTTTCTTGTCTTATTCAAGTTGCCAGTGTGGAAAGGAAAAAGTCTGCTGCAAACCGCCACCACCACCATCACCACCATCATCAGACTTTGGTCTGTATATCCAAACCTTTCCTTTTACTAATTGGGCAGTGTTGTCCCAAGGAGGGCGTGAGTAAAGCTGCTTAGAGACAGGAATTATGCTGGAGCCCCATTCCTTGGTTCCTAAGGCAGTGCTCTATTCCCTACATTCAAATCAAGATGATTACAGCTGATGAGCTAGGAAGTAGTGAAAATGTGCCCCCTCTCCCAGGAGGGGGTGCGGATGACCTCAAACATTTGAAGAGGCTCTCCAGGTATAGGCAGTCTCCCTCAGAATGAGTCAACCTGTTTGTCGATCCTGCCTTTAAAAACTTTTGCAAGTGCAGGTGCAGAGCGGGACCATGAAGGTGGCCACAGAAGGCAAGCTCCCCGCCCCAGAACCAGGCTGAATGGGGATGGGCATGGTGTGGGGAGCAGAAACGAGAACAACGGGGTGGGGAGCCCCAGGGTAAAAAAATGAACAACGAGAAAGTGGCAGCCTAGAGAAAGAGAATCAACTCTGAACACCTGCTACAGGCCAGGAGCTTGGGCGGAGCCAGTTCTGACTGATCGACACTGGTTCCAATGGGAGGAAATAATTCCACACGTGATCAAACAGATTTTGAGTGTAGATACCTGGTGAGAGTGGGAGTAAATTAATTCCGAGGGTTACAGGTCCCATAGGTCCAGATTAAGGGGATCTAACAGCTCTCATAAATTCTGACCAGTTTAAATCATTTAAAGGATAGAAAATTTATACAACATTGGAATGTACTTAATGTCACTGAATTATACACCTAAACATGGTGGAAAGGGTCACTTTTATGTACTGCATATTTTACCACAATTTAAACAAAGAAAGCAAAACTGATCAAGTTTGTTCGAATTAGATGGATTCATTAGTTCATTTAAAAGATGTATACTGGAAAAAAAAAAGATGTATACTGAGTGGTACTGATGAAGAAATATTCCAGTCCAAAAGAAGCTTGGGGTCAGGTGGGAGAGGTGCCACACAGTCAGGAAATTATAGCAGCAGGTGGTATCAGTGGGGGATACACAGAAGTAGCTGGAGATTCCTGGGAAGGGAGCAGAAATCTAGGATGTTCTGTTTGAGCTGAGTCATCGAAGACGAGGGGAGTTCTTCAGGCAGGGCCTGCTGTGAACAGGCCTTAAGAGCAAGGATATGGATTTTGTAAAAACAAGCTTTAGACTTACAGACAAATTATAAGTATAGTACAAGGAATTCCCTTGTATCTTCCTCTTCCCTTAATGTCAACATCTTGAAAAACCAAAGGGCAGTTATTATTGACTAGACTTAACCCAGCTGACCTAGGCTGCTTGTTCAGAACAGATTCTGATCCACTTCAGACTTGGTCAAATTGTCGTGACCGTAATTTGCTTACTTATCACAAAATCTTCTCTTTATTTCTTATAGACATTTTAAAAATTAATTTATTTGAGAGAAAGAGAGAGAGAGTGTACTTGAGCGGGGGCAGGGGCAGAGGGAGAGAATCGTCAAGCAGACTCTGCACTGAGCGTTGAGCCCAATGCGTGGCTCCATCCTGGGAACCTGATCATGACCTGAGCCTAAATCAAGAGTCAAACATTTAACTGACTGAGTCACCCAGGCACCCCTAATGTTCTCTTTATTTAAAGTCAAGGCTGTACTGTGAAATCCAATCTCATTTTAAACAAAGAGATATTTCCATTATGTATAGGCACCAATGAATATTAATCATGCTAAAAGAGCAAGTTTTTTATCTTTCAGTCCTACTGTATTTCTACTTTTATCTGAGTACGTATGTATGCATAAATCAGACTGGCAGGATTTGGTCCTTCCCTATGAGATAAGCCACTAATCCTTACCAATAGAGGTCAAAGAAGAGTAGGCGTCTCAGATTAGTAGGGGTCATCTAGCCCCAGTGACTTCCTGGCATGTCAGTGTCCTCCATATACGACATCTTGGAGCATGAGCTGTTAGTTACCCTCTTGCATATCTGCAAGGACAAGTGCTCACTACCTCATAAAATAGCTCACACTGTTGTTGGATGCTCTCCGCTAGAAAACCTCTTTTCATTTTGAACTGAAACCATTCTCCCGTAATTACTACCCTGACCTCCTGAAATGACAGACAACAAAACATAACTCTTCCGTCATGTGTCAGCTCTGTGATATGTAGAACAGTCCTAGTTTATATGCGAGGTCTTGGTGTCATTCTCAGTTAATCACTAATAGTGCCCCTTCGCTCCTCTGGTTGTCTCAGTTGTGATGACAGATGTTCCAGTCATCCCTCCAGAGGACTTGCACTGTCCCACCCTCCTAAGTGTGCCCCCTGCCTACAACCTCATCCTGGGCGGTCAGCCATTCCCCCAGCAAAGCGCTGGCCCATGGAAAAGGCTCCCGAATGCTCGAGGAAGAACGGCCTACTGCTGAGAGCCACTTCCTGGGATTTCAGAGCAGGGGGAACCGGTGTAAGAGCAAAGTGTGAACGGATTCCAGGAAGGCAACTCAGGACAAGCAGACCTTTGTGGAGGAGACTTACGAGTAACACAGCTTCTGTACTTGACTCAAAGGCACCCACCACGAATCCTTTTACCAGCAGAACATTTCTTGGGGCTAGAATTCCAAAAATTACACTTTGAAAAACACTGCTTTACACTCTCTTGACAAACACTAGTGTTTTCATCCTAATGGCATTTCAGGGGGTTGTGTCCCAGCAGGGAAGGAAACCCCTGTATTATCCTGCCTTTGTTAACACTGGGAGGTGGAAGGGAAATAGACACATATTCAAACCCCTAATTTCAGGCTCCAGCGAGGTACCAGGATCCAACACAATGCTTATAAAATTGTTCCTTTTATTTTCTTGGTTGTATACCTTTGCGAACTGCGAAGTCAAGGCAAGCTCGTGCCCAGCAAATAATAAGGAAATAAAGGAAGCACAAAAACACAACACAACACAACTTGTCATCTGTGGTTTTAAGCTGTTTCTAAGTGCCTCGGGTGAGTATGAAGGAACCTTTCCTCCCCGGCTTGCCTCCTTAACTCACCACAGTCTCTTCTCCCTCCGGGGGATCTGGCTCGTCCACCGAAAAACCCCGTCCCAAGCTCTCCTGCCCCTGGCCTGGGGCCGCCTCGCTACTCGACCTGTAACCCACAGCCGTGCAGGAGAAGAGCTGTGGCCACCGGCTTGGAGGATAGAAGCAAAATGGCTTCTAGGTGGCACATCCAGTTTTCCTGTCCAGGGTCAGAGTCCACAGCCACATTTCGATGACCTCATTCTTGTTCCCTCTCTCCCTTCGCTCTTATCCCCTCCTGCCCCATGTATGGTCAGAGGAGATAGGAAACTTCGCGTTACCTGGTACAAGACAACTTTTGGAATCCCAAATATTCAGATTATTTCTCTTTTCCCTCTTGGAGAGTGATAATACTCACAGCTCAAAGGCATCACCCAGACCGAAGCTGCTTCTCTCCAGGACAGGCAACGCTGAGCAAGAAAGAGAGTGGACATCACAGCCCCCAGGGGCATGGGTTCCCTCTCTCTTTCTGGCACCGGTCACCTAGATGAAGACAATTGCCATTTATGGACGAAGCCCACGTGCCAGTGCCTCCTCTCAAACACGATCGGTCACCCTTTTATTCATCCACCCACCCTATATTGATTGAAGCTGACGATGAATGATCGCAGGGAGGATGAGAAAAGTTAGCCAAAGTAAAAAGAGGAGAGACTGTTCTAGACAGAAGGACGTACATTTGCAAAAGCCCCAGGAGAGGCATGACACACACAAGGAGCAGAAGGAAGGGGAGTGTGGCCAGGACTCAGAACCCAAGGAAAAGGAGGGAAGTGGGGTGGGGATGGGTTGAGGTCTGACTGTGCTGAGCCTTGCAAGCCACCACAAAGGCACAGGGGTGTCCCAGCAGAGCAGATACAAGGAGTGGGGTCCTACAGCCCTTGCTGCCCTAGATGCTGGACTGGGGGTGTCTGGGGTTCCAGAGTAGAAGAAGGCAGGGGACAGCTTTGGGTAGTGACCATTATGCAACCAATACAGAAGTACATCATTTTGTAAATGATGTTGCGTGTACCCATTTTTGTAAGTTGGGTTATTTTCAAAGGAGCAAGAGGAAGCTTCTAAGGGGATTTAAGCAGGGGCTGACATGATCGGATCTGTGTTTATCCAAAGGGAAAGGGGGGAAAAATCCACTTTGTTATTTAAAAAAAAAAAAAAAAGGTAAGGCAAAAACATCATTCCATGATTCTTTTGTAATGAAAAAAATAAATGCAAAATAAAACAAATCCATCATCCTAAAGGAATGCCCTGTGTCTGCCTTCCCCTGGTTCCTGGGAGACTCTCCTAATAAGGTCTTGTCCTTCACCCACGGCCTATGCTGACCTTGTGACCAGTACTGCAAGCCTCCCAGATGGCCTGGGGGTGAAGAGTCTCACTCAGTGCAGGAAGCTACTTACTCTGTTCGAGGCTAGTCAGATTACAGCCTGAAATCGCTATCACCTTGGCCTCCCTGGCAATTTTCCCTCTTTAGCAAACTGGCTTTCTTGTTGAATTGATTAATTTTTATAAAGTCTCAGAGATACTGCGGAGCCAGCGAACACTGGCCAGATAGGGTTTGTATATAAACCCAGGCCACTACAGGCTCACAAAGCCAGTCTCCAAGTTCATTGCTTTATCTTCCCTACTCATTTTCATCTTACCTCTCTCCAATATACAGAGGCCCTACTGGGTGCCAATTGTGACATCTGGCCAGACTTTGCTGCCAAGATGTTCATGGCTCCTATGTTCCTTTTTTTTTTTTTTCTTTTCTTTTTTTTCTTTTAATGTTTCCTGTGTCACTGTTCTCTGCGTGAGGAAGGAGTCTTCTACCTGCAGGGAGCAGTTCCGTGTAGTAAAAGCAAGCAGTTGACCCCCCAACTTCTATGCCAGCAATACCCACGAGACATGTCATCATAGGGATCACCAACCCAAGACCTGTAGTCACCTCGTCTGTAAAATGGGAAGAACACATTTCTATGTTGGAAGAAAAGGGCACTGGCTCACCTCAAGTCTCGAAGCCCCTTCCAGCTCTCAGATCCATGATTCTCTCAGAAACTCTGCAACAGGGAAATTATGTGGCTCATTTCGGATCCATCTGGGAAAAGATGACATATGCAGAGAAGTATGTGACTTCTTTTTTTTAAATTTCAAGCTGCATTTGAAATGGTTTCTTTCATTTCCACCCCTCGTAAGTCCACGGATGGAGGAAACTAGGGATCTTGTGACTTCAGAAACAGCCATCCCAACCACTAACATCATCTTGAGTTCCAAATCTCATACACACTGAAGCTGAGGATTTCAGGGCCTATTCAAAGCACATTTTATCTAATCAAGTGCTGTTTTCTCCTTTTGGGGGGTTAAAGGAAGAACACTGCTAAGTCTCCTTCATGGACTTGTGCAGAGGCTCAGCCCAGCAGTACAGACATGAGTTTCTACTACTACCTATGACTCTTTCTAGAACTTTTCCATGGATTTCAAGTTTGCTCAGGTTTGTTCAATAAGGGCTAACAAATGCTTTAGAAACATTTCTTCTAAAGCATTTGGAAGACTGCTGCCTCCAGGGACCAGGGGCCAGGGGAGGGGGGAGACTTACTGCTTCACCTCTTAGGTCTTGTACCCATCACAGAGAAAACCATGTGAAGGCACCAGTCTTTAGACAAGGCAGAGCTCCCTCTGCATCAGCTGGGATACTTAAAGGCACGTTTCTCAGGAGTCGGGGGGCAAATGGACGTCTTCAGTGTGGAGGGAATGGGAAACTAACTTACAGTTCAGAAAAAAAATAATAACGGCTTATTTTGATCTGTTTTAATCACTTAATCAGTCTTTGCCTCAGTTTCCTCATCTGTAGAATGGGACTAAATATTCACTGCTGACTCCTATCAATTGGGGAAATGAGTTGAGAGTACTTTTTTTTTTTTTTTAAGATTTTTTTTTTATTTAGGGGCACCTGGGTGGCTCAGTCAGTTGAGCATCTGCCTTCCGCTCAGATCATGATCCCAGGGTCCCACATTGGGCTTCCTGCTCCATGGGGAGCCTGCTTCTCCCTCTGCCTGCTGCTCCCTCTGCTTGTGCATTTGCACGTGCTCTCTCTCTCTCTCTCTCTTTGTGTCAAGCAAATAAATAAAATCTTAAACAAAAAAAGATTGTATTTATTTATTCATGAGAGACAGAGAGAGAGAGGCAGAGGGAGAAAGCAGGGAGCCTGACACACGGCTCAATCCCAGGACCCTGGGACCGTGACCTGAGCTGAAGGCAGGACATAACTGACTGAGCCACCCAGGCGCCCCAGGTTTAGGAGTCTCTCATGCCCTCTACCTTCCCCTGTGTAATTGTTCTGTCCCTTTCTCTGGCTAGCTGTACTGCCATTCTTCCATTGTCATGGGAACATTCTGAAGGATGGATGAAGAGTACAGGTCAAGCAGGGACCAAACATAAGCAAGAACAAGCATGTAGATTAAGACACAAACTTCTCCTGACCCAGTTCTATGAGTGGAAAATACCACGCAGTGAGAAAAAAACCAAATCACCCTGACATGCAATTAGATACTGTGGTACAGGTCAGAGGCCAACCCAAAGGGCTTGTTTGGTTTTTTTCTTTTTCTGTTTTTCTTTCTTTTTCTTTTCTTCTTTTTTTCCTTTCTTCCTTTTTCCTTCTTTCTTTTTTTTTTTAACAAGTTGTTTCAAGAGGAAAGAAAAGAAACACATTTTCACAAGATTAACTTTAATTGGGGGTCAAACTTTTTACTTGTCAGCATCTGAAGTTTCCTTGAAGCTAATAAGAACCATCCTCTGTGTGATGGTTTCATGAAAAGGAGACATCTGACTTATGGAAGATGTGGGGGTTTTGTAGTTAAACAAGCATGCACCTGGATCCTTGCTCTGCTAACTTATTAACTGTGTGACTCTGGGAAAATGACTTAATGGATTCTGAGTTTTTTGACTCCTAAGTGGAGATAATAATTCTTAAGGGCACGGTTAGGGTAGTCATTACTGAGATTCACCATTTCCCCCTTAGGGGGAAGGGAGAATTTAACTTCCCTGTCCCCTTGTCCCAGAGCTAAGTGTGGCCCTGTGATTTGCTTTGGCCAATGGAATGTGACTTCTCTTTCTAAAAATTGAAAGGAGTGGGGGGAGAGAGGGAGGGAGGGAAGAAGGGCTAACAGATGCTTTAAGTCTTAGTGTGCAAATCATGTTCCCTTCCCACTGGTGTGATCATGGGAGCCATGGTTAAGACGTGGCCTTGGTTAGCCTGGGTCTCAGAGGTCTTTGAGGAGCAAAGCACCCACCACCCCTTATTATGTAAGCATGTGTAGCGTCTTTTGTTGTGTTAAGCCACTGAGATATGGGCTTATTACTGCAGTAAAACCTAGCATACTGTGATTGGTACAATGGTTGTTACAATAAAATATGATGGTGTTTGCAAATACAATTTGGCAATGGCCAAGTGCTTGAACTGTCTGGTTACTTCACCATACAGAGGTAATTATGCTGATTAGGAGGCCCAAGCAAATTCTTGCATGGGTCAGGCAGGCCACAGAAGGCTGTAATTTCACCCCAGGTTGTCTCCACCAGAGGCTGGAATCAGGAAGATCCTGAAATTTTTGCTATGGTGACAAAAATACCACCTTTGCCTTTGAATGAGCTCCAGATAGAGAGCCCTGAAAGCGGGCTGCTTAGGGGGAATTCACACCTCCGTACACAGTCCCCGCCTCTCCTCTCTTGCCATGCCAGCTATTCTTCCCTCCCATAATCATTTTCTTCCTCACACCTTCCACAATAACTTCCTGGGGAGTGATTCTTTATGCCACCCAAATATGACCTCTGACCCCCAACTTCAGGCTCCCATTTCCTAGATATTTTGGCAGGCTCTTCCTGTTGATGCGTTATGGACAGAACACAGAACATATCCCCTCCCCTCCCACCACCCGAACCCCTGTTTCCCACTCTACACTCCATGTCTGGGTGAAAGCCACCCTCTCCCAGTCTTTCAAGCTCAAAATCTCAGAGTTCTTATGGTCTTCTCAGTGCATTTTTCCCCCCTCATTAATGTGAAAGGGGAGGATGAAAACAAGAAAAACCACTGAAAGTATTGTGTAAGCCTAATGAGGTTGTGGTTCAATCTTAGTGTGAATGTGCTCCTTTGAGAATTTGTCTTTGGGAAAAATGCCTCTAATTATAGATTCAGAAAATAAAATGTGGACAGCTTAACTCTTTTAGGCCATAACAACTATTATTGAAATTTTTTAAATGTAACTTTTTTTTTGCAATAAGTGCCATATGTAAAGGTAACATTTTTCACATAGCCAATGGTCAATGATTTAAGAAGCAAAAGGAGACACTAATTCCAGAAAAGGTGAAATAAGTGAAGATACACTAAATACAACTATAAATCCTGGACAGAATAGGTGGAGCAGGTATCTGAGAGCTCCAAAGCATAGACTATAGCAGGCAGGTCAGGGAAAGAGACCAGAATGCAAAGTTCCACTAAACCAGCAATAAGTTTGCCATTTTTCTTTTCCTCCAATGTTACCCAGCCTGGACTCAAAGGCAGGCAGAAACTTAGATGTGTGCTCCAGAGGCAAACAGAAAGAGCTCCAAGAGAAGTCCTCTCTTTCCAGTTCAAGAAACAAGAAAGGGAATTCCTTAGAGCCAGAAAAAGGGGGTGGAAATTCTCTGGGTTTTGTTTCTTTTTTTCCAGCCTTGCCCACAGGCAATATTGTGACAGCAGTGGGCGTGGGGGTGGCAGTGGTAATGGGCAGGCACCTAATGGGGGAGCTGTTCTATTTGAGCAGAGAAGTGATCATAGGAATGTGCAGCAAATCTCCATTCCATTTTTTCCCTACTCTGTCTTCCTACCCATTGGCTCTAGACACAGAAACAGTCACAGGAAGCATGTGGCAGAGCAAGGAAACTAAATCCCAAGCTTGCTGGCTGGAGGGCTGAGTGGAGGCTCCATGCAGCCAGACAGTGTTGCAGAGATTGTGGAGAAGGGAGAGATTAAGAAAGAAATCCCACAAAGTGATGGATGAACTCCTGGGTTCCCCTCCAATCTACACATGTGTGGATCTGACCCTAAACAGCATACCACACAGGTTTTGAGGACTGATCTAAGAGGGTATACCATGATTCGGGCCCAAGACTGGCCACTGAGTGGTGTACACACAGGACTCATTTGAATGGCACTGCCCTTTAAAAACAGAACTGACTTTGGAACCAGAGCCCACAGAGAAATGTTGGAACTTACAGCCAGGATAGAACCTGGTCCATACGCTGCTTTTAAAAAAAAAAAAAATCAATGTTCCTTTTAGGACTTAAACCAAACTCAGAGTCTCATAGTATAGTATTCAAAAGATCCAGGATATAAATCAAATCACTCAGCATGTGAAGAACCATGAAAGTCTCAACTGACAAGGAAAAGGACAAAGAACAGATGTCAACCCTGAGAAGATTTTTAAAGTAGTGCTTATAACCATGCTCCAAGAACAAAGGGCAAGCTCTCTTGAAATAAATGGAAAAATAGAAAGTCTCTGAAAAAAAATATGAAGAAAAACCAAATGGAAATTTTCGAACTGAATAGTACAATAACTGAAATAAGTCAGTGAGTAGAAATAACTTAAGGATAAATCAATAAAAATGATCTAATCTGAACAACAGAGTCAAAAATTGGGGAAAAATTAAAACTAAGAGTGCCTTAGGGATCCCTGGAAAAAATACCAAAACATTTAACATTTTTGTTATTAGAATCCCAGGAGGAAAGAAGTAAGAGTGTTGAATGGGAACAAATATCTTAAGAAATTATGGTAGAAAAACTTACATATTTCACAGGAGACATAAATATACAGATTGAAGAAACTCACTGAACTTCAAACAAGATAAAATCAAAGAAATCCACAAATCGTAATCAAACTGATGAAAGACAAAGACAAAGAAAAAAATCCTGAAAGCAACCAAAGACAAATGATGTATTTCATACAGGGAAACAAAGTTCGCATGAATGCTCATTTCTTATCAGAAACCCTGGAAAACTGGAAGGAAGTAGAAGAACATTTTAAAGTGCTGAGAGAAAAGAACTGTCAGCCCAGAATTCTACATCCAGTGAAAATATCCTTCAGGAATAAAGATGAAATAAAGAGATTCTCAGTTAAAGGAAAAGGAAGGGAATTCATTGCCACCAGAACTATTCTCTAAGAAGTGGTAATGAAATTCTTGGTAATGGGAAATTACAGCAGAGGAAAATCTGTAACAACAGTAATGAAGGGGGAGCAACTGAAATGGCAAATATCTAGAAAATATAATAGAATTTAAGTTCTTTAAAATATATATGACAGTTGAAAGCAAAAGTTATAACACTGATGGAGTTGTCAATGTATATAGGTATGATACTATGATAAGTGCAACATGAAAGGGGAAGCCAGAGGCACTTACATGATGATAAAATTTCTATAATTCACTTGAAATTGTAGAATAGAATTCTTCATAGGATGTGAAAAGTTAAGTATGTATATTGTAATTCCTAGAGCAACTACTAAAAATGTTTTCTAAGAGTTATAGTAAAAATCTCAATAGAAAATTAAAACAGAATATAAAAAATATTCAAGTAATAAGAGAAAAGATAGGAAAGGGAAAATGAAAAACAGATAACAAATAAAATGGTGATTTAAGTACAAACCTATCAGCTCTTCTATTAAATGTAAATGGTATAAACACATATACCAGTTATTTGTTGCAGTGAAACAAATTGCCACAAACTTAGCTTAAAACAATATTATCTCACAGTTTCTGTGGATCAAGAGTCCAACCAGCCATGGATTAACTGGCTTAAGTCTTCTGCCTCGGGGGCTCTCACGGAGTTTCAACCAAGGTGTTGGTCAGGGCTGTAGTCTCACATGAAGCTTTGACTGGGGAGGGACCCACTTCCAAACCACTTACATGGTTGTTGGGATGATTCGATTTCTTTGGGCTGGTGGACTGAGGGTCTCAGTTTTTAGCTGGATATTGACTAGACAGCTGCCCTCAGTTCCTTGCCATGTGAGTCTCCCAACATGGCAACTTCCTTCACCAAGGACAGCAAAGGAATGAGTCTTTCAAGATGGAAGTTATGCTCTTAGGTGATTTAATCAAGGAAGTGACATCCTGTCACTTCTGCCACATTATATTGGTTAGGAGCAACTCAGAGGACCTACCCACACTTTAGCAGTGGAGACTAAGCAAGGACATAAATTTAAGAGACAGGGATCACTGGGGACCATTTTAGAGTGTGTCCATCAGGCTTCCGTTTAATAATAAAAACAAGACACAACTATATATTGCCTAAAAATGTATTGATAAAGGTACATTCAAAATAAAAATAAAGAAAAAAGATAAACCATGCAAACACTAATCAAAATAAACCAGGAATGGCTATTTTATTATTAAAGTAGACTTCAGAGCAAGGAAAATTACCAGGGATAAAGCAGAGACACTGCATAATGATAAAATAGTCAGCCCACCAAAGAGGTCGCAATCCTCAATGCATATGTACCCAGCAACATGATTTCAGAAAACTAAACCAAAAACTGATAGAAATGGAGAAATGACAAATCCAGTTAAACCTGAAAACTTCAAAACTCCTCTCTCAGTAATTGATAGTATAAATAGAGAGAAAATCAGCAAAGATGTAGAAGAACCAAACAACACACCAACCAAAATCTAATTGTTATTTATAGAACACTCCGCCCAACAGCAGGATACACATTCCTTTCAAAGACACGTGGAGCATGCTGGAGCTCCTGATGCACAAACAGTTCTTCCCAAAGGGAGCCAGAGAAATAGAGAAGTGGTGGGTGGAGGAGGTGCAGAAGGGGAGAGGCATTCTCTTAGTTTACCATCTAGCCTCCTAGGGGACATCATGGGTCCATGGTCAGTGCAAACTTTGAAATCAAAAAGGGCAATTCTCACTTTGATCCAATGTAATCTAGCAGCTTAAACAACTGAATGCATATTTCATTTGCATAGAACTGTTCAAACAAGTTTGATCTGATCAGATGTGGTGCTCAGGCTTCTAGGTGTCCAGTTCTGAAACACAAATTCCAACATTTTCTTTGTCTAGGAAATATATTGGTTTTAAATGTGATTCACATAAATTACCTTTCCCCTTCAGTTTTCCTGTTCATTGCAGTACAACTTGTATTTTCATTCATTCTCTATGTCTTTCCTTTCTGCTTCTGTATTGGTTTGCCATTTGGATAAATAAATATGATTATGCATCAATTTAGCATCACGCATGTAGGCAGTCAACATAGTTTTGAATTCATTCGTGTTTGCACTGTTCCTCAGTCAGGAAGTCTGTAACTACGCAATAATGTCAAATATCCCTATATCGAGTTAGGATTTAATTCAGAAATTCTTTGAAGAAAAAAATATGAAAGTGTTTTCACTGGAGAGTTATAATCAGATTATGGAAGGATGGTTAGCAGTTCAATACAGTCAACATCTTTTCCATAGAAACAGCACCACCTGGGACAGAGCCCTCACAGAGCTGGGGAAATCTTGTCTCTTGGAAAATGTCTTATTGTGGATCTGGCTTCTCAGTAATTATTTTTAATACAGTAATTCAAATCTTAGTGTCCCCATGAAAAAATGAGATTTCCCAAAAAGAAAAACCTTGTGAGAAGGTTGATGGCTGTTCATGTACATTAGCCCACCCCTTATCCACAAGGTATGTTCCAAGAGCCCCAGAGAATGCCTGAAATGGCAGTACTGAACCCTAAATATACTGTTTTTCCCTATACATATCTATGATATAGTTTAATTTGTAAAGTAGGCACAGTGAGAGATGAACAATGATAATTAATAATAGAACAACTGTAACAATATAGTGTAATAAAAGTTATATGAACGTGATCTCTCTCTCAAAATATTGTACTGTACTCACCTTTCTTACAACATGAGATTATAAAAGCCTATATGATGAGATAAAGTGAGGTGAATGACAGGCGTTGTGACATAGCGTCAGGTTACCATTGATCTTCTGACTGACATCTGACCTAGAAGGTCAGCTGCTTCTGGACCACAGGTGACCATGAGTAACGGAAAGCGAAATCAGGGGTGGTGGAGGGGATGAGTTCACTCCCACCAATGGGCTCTCATCTCTAGATAATCAGGGAAAAAAAGGTTTTTGTTTTGTTTTTGCAAAGAAAGTGCCCCAATTTGATTAATCTGGGACACTCAACAGTGTCAGAAATCATTTTAATGGTATGAGTAAGCTATAGACCAATGATTATTACAAATAACGTGCTGAATCAGTAAAGACCTTGCTTTGGATTTTGAAAAAAATATACACCTTTTAATGATCTATGTAAGCAAAACATAAATAAGATATAATGAATAATGACATCTATAACTTACCTATCTCTCTTTCTCTCCTCAATAAATAGTTAATATATTTTTAAGCCATCTGGCAATGCTGCCAGATTGATCTGGTTTAAACTGGCCAAAGCTGGTTTTAATCAGCAAATGCAAAACTATTGACATAAGATCCAGTTTGAACTAGGCTACGTTGACAAATGTGACTTTAAACTGGTTTGATTTAGTTAGGATCCCTTTGCTAAGAATCATTAATCTCTCTGCCAAGAATCATTTTACACCATTTTCCCC
The DNA here is from genome assembly GCA_002007465.1 of Ailurus styani. Lineage (NCBI taxonomy): Eukaryota > Metazoa > Chordata > Mammalia > Carnivora > Ailuridae > Ailurus > Ailurus styani. The sequence continues at coordinate 1,451,923 of LNAC01000425.1, forward strand.
TAATATGAAGCAATATCACCTGGCTGAATCCAGTTTCCTCCTTCTGACCTGTTGTGATTCATGTTGGTTTGACCCAGTAAGGACAAGTGGGAACCAGGCTTATCTGGTCTCAATCAGCATGAATTGCTCTCAATTTGATTTGTTCCAAGTCAGAATGTTTTATTCTACTTGAGCTGGCCTTATCCAATTTGATCCAGGAAGGTTGGATTTGACCTGTTTAGAACAAGTTAAAAACTGACTTTAACCAACTTGGAATCCATCTGCTACTATGATAGCTGGTTCCCTTAGAAACCTGACATTCAGAAATGGGTTAGCTAGTGTGAGCCGACCGTGAACCATACTGACCCAGATGAAGTCAGTTACTAGAATTCTTCTGTGTGGTCTGATACACTTAAAGAAAATGGGAATGGTAGAAATCCAGGTTTTACAGGTTAGAGAGAAAGCAGGGCAGGGGGTGGGGGTGGGGAATGGAAGGTGCCATACTTAAACTCTTCTAGATACGGGTCAAAATGGAGCATCAAGGTCAAGAAATTATTATTTTTTTAAATATGGATCGAGGCCCCCAAAAAGGTAAGAGGGCATAGAATAGAGGGACTAGTTTGGAAACAAAGTAGGGACAAAGGTATATTGTAATTAAATTGGGAGAAGAAGAGAATTATATGGATGTGGTAATGATTAGTTTTAATATCATGTGAAAAAAATTTAATTTTTATCACACAATTGTAACTTTGGTTAAATAATTTATGTAGCTGATTTCTTCTTTTGACGATTCTTTTTTTAAAAATATTTTATTTATTTATTTGACAGAGAGAGAGATCACAAGTAGGCAGAGAGGCAGGCAGAGAGAGAGGAGGAAGCAGGCTCCCTGCTGAGCAGAGAGCCCGATTCGGGGCTTGATCCCAGGACCCTGAGATCATGACCTGAGCCAAAGGCAGAGGCTTTAACCCACTGAGCCAACCAGGTGCCCCTCTTTTGATGATTCTATCAATTTTCCACTAGTTATTCCCCACTTCTCCTGAAACATCTGGAGAGCACACGCACCTCTGTGTCCTTCCTCACCATACCTTCCTCATCCCCAAGGAAGGATGTAAAAACAACCAAAAGGCTGGGGCCTTTGCCAGCCAGAGGAAGACAATTTGCAGGAGTTCACGACAGCCCCTCCGGAGACCCTACCGAAAGGACATGTGTTCTGGGCTGTAGCAAGCCACCACCTCTTCTCCATGTCCTGCTCTCATGTAACATGTGTCAGGGTGGTGGCGAAGGCAGTCATCACCCAGTCCCTTCAACAGAGGTGACCCGAATGTTAGGTGACCATATGTGTGCCCAAGACAATCCTGGTTTACATCTGAGTCCCAGTGTCATTATTAATAGTGTTCCCGTTCTTTCCCAAAGCTGTTACAGTTTGGGGAACACATGATATGATCAAGCTGTCTAAGGGCCAATGTCCTCCCATCGGTCCCAATCTCCTGCTCTCTTTTCTCTTCCACAGAGATGGCATCCATTCTCATAATTTAAAATTCTGTCTCTTTGACCATAACTCCAGAATTTTCATCTCCATCTTTTATTTCTGAGTTCCAGTCCATATCCCCAGTGGGACATTAAAAAAATAACCCACTTAGCACTGGTGCAAATGACCCAGACTGAGGTACTGCTGTGGCCTCACTCGCACCATCCACCCCTGCCACCCAGAAACGTGTCCCCTGGATAGTTACTGAGACCAGCCTCCACACTAAAGGAAGATAGGAAATATTTGTTCCCATGTTGGAAAATAAAAGGGTATTTGCACATGTTGCCAGGGTTCCTCTGGAAAACATCCAGGAATAGTTCCAGAAATTCCATTTCCAGGTGTGTGTTTCTTTAAGGAAACATTCTGCAGCTGAGAAGGAACAGCCTGCACGGTGCCACTGTCTGTAGGCGTTGCTATGGCAGATCAGCCTTATTGTGGAATAGCAAAGGAAGGCGTCATGGGGAAAACACAACATGAACGGGCAGAGCACACACTCCACCCCTGAGGAAGCCATAAGCAGGTAGCAGCCACGTTTTCCGAACGCGCACATTAAACAGATCGACTTAACCGGCTGCAGACCCACAGCGAGGACCTGCTGGATGGGGACATGCGCTCCACTCTGGGATCAGGAGCCAGCCCCTATTTCTGGAGAGAAGGGGCGAACTGTGAAGAATCTCTGAACCAGGTGCCCCTATTCCCCCACGAGAAGGAAATGCCTGAGGTGCATCTATTTCTTTACTCTGCAGCATGGACCAAACTGCACTGACCAAATGATTTGAAGATCATTGACTGGAATAATAAAAATAATTAAAAAAAAAGAGAAAAGCCAACTCGAGCGGGTTAAACACTGTCTTGGGTGGGGTGTCCCCAAAGGGAGACCCTGAGAAGAGGATTCCAGGAAGTGTAACTGACTCTGGAGGTGATCTTGGGAAGCATGTGAGGGGGTGGGGAGGAGACAGGGAAGAAAGAAAAGCCATGGAGGATGTGCTGATGAGTAGATTACTGCTGTGGACAGGTGGGGCTCAGTCCTGCTGGGGACCCACTGGGCAACGGTGCAACACACTGCAGAGTTGTCCTGCTGGGGGGAGGGCGGGGGGAGGAGAGAAGTTTCTATCTTCCGGCTCCTCTCCCTCAGGGTAGTGTGTCACTCTCATAGTGCTAACTCACTGGCACCTCTGGCCTGTTGCCCACCAGGAAGAAGTGCACTCCTGGGCTGGAAATTGCCCTTAGGTGGAGAGAGCCAGGAAAACATTCTTAGGTGGGGAACAAGCTCTAGGGCAGACCCAGGACATGTGGTTGGGGGATCAAGAGACACAAGTAGGGCGCCTGGGTGGCTCAGTGGGTTAAAGCCGCTGCCTTCATCTCAGGTCATGATCTCAGGGTCCTGGGATCGAGGCCCACATCGGGCTCTCTGCTCAGCGGGGAGCCTGCTTCCTCCTCTCTCCTCTCTCTGCCTGCCTCTCTGCCCACTTGTAATCTCTCTCTCTGTGTCAAATGAATAAATAAAATTAAAAAAAAAAAGAGACACAAGTATAGGAGACACTACAGAGAAATCCCCCCACCATCCAGAAGAGGAGAAAGGGAAGGTATCAAGAGCAAAGCAAAGCTGGAGGACAAAGACAGCAGGAAAACTTGAAGCATTTGCCCCATGTCAAAGCCTAGACTTGAAAGATCAGACGTTTGAGCTACCAGAGTAGACTGCTTCTGTCCCATTCCACTGGTCCTCCTCTTCCACCACCCCCCACATTTGAAATATGAATCCACTTACAGGGGCTGGGCAGGAGAACTGGAGGCTGAGAGTATCCTCATAACTCTACCCTAAGCAGCAATGGCTCTTTCCATTCCCATTACACTGGAAGGAGCATAATGGCGGCCACATGCAGAATCCATAAGAGAATCTCAAAATGGTTTCATTGGGACTTTAACTGATAGAAGAGCAGCCTTCTTCGGGGTCAGTATAATCTTCTGTGGTGAGACCAAGCTGGGTACATCCATCTCCTGCTTGTTGTGTAACCTTAGGCAATTTCTCCATCTTTTTATGCTAATGTTTACTCATCTGAGAAACTGAGTAAAATAATAGTAAGCTTCTCATAGTGTTGCTTGAGAGTTAAATGAGACAAGGCATGCAAAGCCCTTATCACAATATCTGACACATAGTAAATACAAACTCTAGCTATTATAATTTCTCACTCATTCAACAAATATTTATTGAGTCTCTTCCTTGTGTCAGATCCTATTTCAGGCACCAGTGATATATCAGTGAACAAAACAGACTCAACTCTTGCCACGAATTATATATTCTACTGCCTTAGAGACCGATGACAAACAAGTAAACACATTAATAACCATTATAATATCGGGTAATAATAAGTGCTTGAGATCTGTAAAGATCCTCGAGAGCATCCTAGGCAGTGGGTAGAGGAAATATGAATGTCATGAGGTGAGAATAAATTTAGTGGGTTGAGAAAAAGCACGAAGGTTGGTGTGGTGAGAATGGAAGACAAGAGAGAAGGTGAGAGGGAGAGGCAGCTGTGGAAAGGAACCTGAATTTCATTCTCAGTTTTGAGCAAGGTTGGACATGACTTGCTTTGCAGTTTTAAAATATCTCCTGGGGGCCTGGGTGGCTCAGTTGGTTAGTCATCTGCTTTGGCCTCAGGTCATGATCCCAGAGTCCTGGGATCAAGCCCCGCACTGGGCTCCCTGCTCAGCAGGAAGTCTGCTTCTCCCTCTATCTCCTTCCTGCCCCACACTTGTACTCTCTCTCTCTCTCTCAAATACTTAAGTAAAATATTTTAAAAAATAAAATAAAATACCTCCTGGCTGGCCATGGAGAGAATAGACTGGGGGAGGGATAACAACAGAGGATGCAGAGGGATGAACTGTGAGGCTACTGGAGTAGGTCCAGAGAAAAATGGCAGTGGTTCTTACGGGTGGCAATAGCCAAAATATGTAAAGATGTTGAGCTGTGGTTGAATCTGGCTTATATTTTGAAGATAGAGACAACCACCTGTACTGATGGTTTGGATGTGAAGTGTAGGGCAAAAAGAAAATACAGTTACAGTGTACAGGCTTAGAGCCTGTGTATCTGAGTAAATGGTGGTGCCCTTGACTGAGAGAGGGACAAACTCAAGAAGACAGGTATGAGGAGGGGGCCTTGAAGGAAATTCAGATTTTGACTTTGAACATGCAAACTTTTCTGTCCAGCAGACATCCAAGTGGACATGGTAAGAAGGTGGTTGACTTAGAGCAGAGGTCTAGGCTGGAGAAATGTTTGTAGTCATTAAGGTATGGTTAAGAGACTGGGTAAGATCACCTAAGGAGTGAGAGAATATAAAGAACAAGTCTAAAGACTGAGCCCGTGAACACCCCCAATACTGAGAGAGAAAGAAGAGGAGAAAAAGCCAGCAAGGGGTATGAAGGAGTGACCAGTGAGTAAGAGGAAAGCCAAGGGAATGGGCTACCCCAAACTTCAAGCAAAGAAAGGGTCTCCAGAAAAAGGAAATGACATACTGTGATAAATGCTAATAAGAGGACAACTGATGTGAAGGTGTGAGTTGACCAGTATATTTAGCAAGATGGGAATTGTTGGTGACTTGAAAATTCTAGTTTCAGTATTACTGTGGAGACTAAAGCCTGAGTGATAAGGGTCAAAGAAAGAACAGGAAGAGAGAAAATAAAGCTAGTAGCAATAGCTGTTTCTAGGAGTTTTGCTATAAAGAGACCAAAATAAGTTAATAGATAAAGGAAGAATTGGAGGTCAAGGAGAGATTTATTTTTAAATATAAAAGGCATATTACAACATATTGGTATGCCAATTGGATGATCCACTAGAAATGGAAAAATCAATGAAACAAAAGAAAGATGAAAAGTCCCTGAATGGAAAAAAGTGATAAGAACCTGTACACAAGTGGTGGTGTATCCTGAACAGAGGCAGTGACATGTCATTCTTTGTAACAGGAAGAGATGCAGAGGCTAGAAATAACAGCTGAATGAAATAACCATGGATGCTTAGGGCAACCGCTTCTTTTTTCTAGAAAATTCCCCCAAATTCAACTTAAGCACCTGTTAAATGGCTCAGTTGGGGCTGAAGGTTTTGTGTTGCCTGCCAAGCAATGATCTGGGGTTAACAGCCAAGCCCAAGACATAAAAGCAGAGGACATGAGCTCAGAGAACACATTTTACCCCCATCCTTGCTGGCCTTCAATAAATGTTAGATTGACTTGAATTATGAGAAATTAAAATTCATTTGTTGAAGACCTGTTTAAAAGATACTTACATATGGTATAGAAGGCCATTATTCTAAGGCCTCAACAGTCTTCTGAGCAAATCTGTCTGCAGATGGAAAATGTAGAAGGATGGAACTCTCCACCATGGAGAACTGGGACTGGTCCACCAACATGGCCTCTGTTCAAAAATATGGCTTCATTTTGGTTAGCATCCAAAATATATAAAGAATTTGTACAACTCAATACCCAAAAACAAATAATACAATTTAAAAATGGGCAGAAGACATGAACAGACATTTCTCCAAAGAAGACCTACAGATGGCCAACCAACACATGAAAAGATGCTCAACATCACTCATCATCAGGGAAATGCAAATCAAAAGTACAATGAGATATCACCTTACACCTGGCTAAAATCAACAACACAAGAAACATCAAGTGTTGGTGAGGATGTGAAGAAATAGGAACCTTCATGCACTATTGCTAGGAATGCAAACTGGTGCAGCCACTGTAAAAAACAGTATGGAGGGTCCTCAAAAAAGTAGAAATAGAACTACCCCATGATCCAGTAATTGCACTACTGGGTTTTTACCCAAAGAATACAAAAACACTAATTTGAAAGGACGTGTTCACCCCTATGCCTATTGCAGCACTATTTACAATAGTGAAGATATGGAAGAAACCCAAGAGTCCATCAATAGATGAATAAAGGAGATGCAATATATATATATATATATATATATACATAAACAATACATATACATATGCACATACACACACACAATGGAATATTATTTGGCCATAAAAAGAATGAAAATCTTGTCATTTGCAGCAACATGGATAGATCTAGAGAGTATAAATCTAAGTGAAATAAGTCAAAGAAAGGCAAATACCATATGATTGCATTTATATGTAGGGTTTAAAAAACAAAACAAACAAAACAAATGAACAAGGGGAAAAAAAGAGAAGGATAAACCGAGAAACAGACTTCTAACTATAGAGAACAAACTGATGGTTACCAGAGGGGAGGTAGGTGGGGAATGGGGAATGGGGAATGAAATAAGTAATGGAAATTAAAGAGTACACTTACCATGGTGAGCAATGACTAATGTATAAAATTGTTCAATCACTATATTGTACACCTGAAACTAATATAACACTGTATTTTACCTACGCTGGAATTAGAATTTAAAAAACCTTAAAAATTTGAAGCAAAACATTTTGGTAATGAAATCGTCACAGGCTGGAACATTTGATGATAATAACGATATTTGTATTTTAAAAATGGCATCTTTTTAGTCCCACCTACCAATATTAATGTGTTATATTGCAAGCTCCCGAGAAAAGAGGTCAGGTGTTAGTCAATACCCAGTGGCTTCCCCCAACCAGCCAGGTGTGTAGCCAATGTGTTGTCAGTGGACATGATGGGGTCTGCTGCTCACAGTCATTTGAGATGAAGAGCAGATCCTCTAGATATGAAAGGAGACCCTCTTCACATCATGTCCCCTTAAAAGCTTCTAATTGAAACCCTAAGCCTAGACCCCAAAGAGCTCTGATAAAGAGACTTCTGAAGTTAACAATGAGAACCAGCTTCATATAGAAAAGTCTGGAGTTCTAGTATATTTGCCTGGTCACCTAGCACTTCCTGCAGTGGTAATTATGAGATTTTCTTACTAAGGACATCATGTTGGGAGGATGAGCAATTCTTTACCTGAAAGATTTACTCTCAGTCTATCCATCGTGCTGAAACAGACCATTCACTCTGTATCTGAAGGTACTTACAACAACTCACCTATAGCAACCCAGGAGGGTCCATACAAGGTCAACAGTCATGAATGGTTTCTTGATCCAATGGGTTGACAAGACTTTAATCAGAAAAAAAAAGCCCTTAGAATTTCCTGGTCCCTTGGGAACTGTCTCATCCATAGACACTGTCTCCTTCCTTCTCCCACCACTCCGGTCCTGTTGCCATTTACATACTTTCCCCCCCTTGCTCCCTTCACCTCCATAGCCAGGAGTCCCACTCCTCTTTGGCCCTCTATAAGGGCTGTCAGACCCGTGGACTATTCTCTCACAAGGATGAGCTAATAAGGGCTAGCAAATTTAGAAATCCAACCTTCAAAATCAAAGGTCCACAATAAAATCAAATCCTCCATACTTCCAAGAATTAACTCATATGTACTTCCCAGCCCCCTTCGCATATCCCCATGGTTTATGCCACGAGTGCAGAAGGGGGTGAGACCTGTCCCACCAGGAAAACCTCCACATCTGAGTGGCTGTATGGGAACCCAGAATTGGGTACATGGCAAGTTGCCTTCTATGACCCTGAACAGCATATACAAACTTGCTTTTCTCTATGGGATGTCCAAAGAGGGTACCAGGCATCAAAGCAATTCTGCATAAAGGCTGGTAACTGAGCTGGGGTAAAGGACCACAAGCGAGGAGTGCCCCAAACTTGGATCAAGTTGCTCTTTAAGAGCCAAATCAACAGATCAGGTTAGAGATAGATATTGCCACCTTACAGAAGGTGAAGCCCACAGGGCAGAGCAAGATTCTGTATAAGTTACCTGATTACATTAGCGTACCTAAAGAAAGAAAATGTGGAAACCAAGTAGAAGTAGGTCAACGTGGAATCTAGAAAAACCTCAGTGAGAAAGGCACACTTGAGCAGTGCACCTCCATGCCTTGCTGAGGGAGTCTGTCCTGAACATTACCTGTGGCCAGTTCCTCGCGATCACCCCCAGCTGGTGTAGGAGGTGAACTGCAAACAGCTAGGGAGTTTCCAGCATCAACCACTGATAGACACAAATGCTCCTTCCTTGTCTGGGATCTGCCTCTTCTCCAGGACAAGTAAATCAAGACTGAGAATGCTGTGCACACAGGAGGGAAGGTCCCAATACAGGGACGTAATTACTCTTGCGAGATGAGGTATGGGACAGAACCAGTGTGGGGTCGTCAAAAACAGGGTCAACAAAACTATCCAGACTGGAATCAACATCCTCCTCCTTTAACCCCACCTGGTTAAAGAACTTTTTAAATTATTTAGTGCAGAGGAATCTGGTCATTAATTTTAGAACCCCACCCTACAGCACATATTGGTTTAGCGTTCTGTCAGAGTCCTCAAGACCACCTCTAGGGTCAGCGGGTTGCTAGAAGGACTCACAGTACTCAGCATATGGTTGCATTCACAGCACACTCATGGGATTTATTACAGTGAAGGGCTACAGAGCAAAATCAGCAAAGGGAAAAAGCTATGGAGAGAGATCTGGAGCAAACCAGATGTAAGCTTTCAAAAGTCCTCTCAGTGGAGTCACACAGGACCAGCTTAATTCCTCCAGCAACGAGCTACAGCAACACATATGAAGTGCTGTCTATCAGGGAAGCTCATTAGAAATTCAGTGTCTCAGGTTTTTATTGGAGACTGGTCATATAGGTACCCAACTGTACTAAAATTCCAGACTTCCAGAAGGAAACCAGGTGTTCAGCAGAAACCACCACTATTAAGTAGGATAGGTACAGCGAGCTACCCTTATCATTTAGGGAAAGCTTTATATGCATTCAGAAGGCAGTGTATTGGCCAAGTTCCCACACCAGCCAAGGGCCAACCTTGCAAGCAGGCAAGCAACCTTGCAAATTTGCTCCTCCTAAGGAGAGCAGTCTCACGCCTGCTGTGTTCACTCTCCTGCACAGGTGTCCATAAATAAACAAGTCATCCATAGAGCAACAATATAAAGTTCTCATTTAAGAGTATAGGTTCAAAATAAAAAGCAGTACAGGTTCAAATGTTATCAACCATTCCTTTGCTATCTTCTTAAAGTTCTAAGATAAAGCACCCCCCCAGATATTGATGTGGACATGTTTTTCTACCAGGAGAGCCCCATGTGCTACTGCCATCAAGATTCTAGTGCTTCAAATTGGCCAAACAGAACGTGTCCACAGCCAATCCACCCACACCCCCGCCTTCTACCACCGTCATGCACTGAGGACCCTTAATGAGACAAGCTTCAGAGGAGCCCATTTGACTTGGAGTGCTAACTACTGTCACAAACCATCCCTTTCTCACCCTTCCCCCAAATTTCCCAGCATGGTAGTCCCAACTCTTGGTTCCCAGACCTGGAGAGATTCACACTCTTCACCCCGGAGACTGTTTTAGGGCCTCTCCTGAGGACAGCACACAGTGAAGCTCAGGGAGGAGCCCTTCCTTCTGACCCACATAAAAGCACCTTCACACAACTTTCTCCTTTCTCCATACAACAGCCTCTACTCCCACATCCTTCTACAGCCACATTATTTACTCAGACTAGGTCACAGTGAAATTTTCTTTAGACGGTTTCTCAAATATCCTGTAATCTATGAACTCAACTACCCTGAAGTCAACCTTGAATCTATGCAATGGTAATGACTCAATTGCTCTTAGACTCAAAGAAATCCTAATCCCCAGGCTCATTTCACACAGTAACCACTCTGCCTGGTTTATTTTTTCTTTTATTTTTCAAAGGCCAGAGTTTAGGGAAGCAGCAAGAAGAGATTAGCCCTCTCAAGTCTACTGGCTCAATCAGTCCATTCATGGAAGCCAGGTTTGGGTGCCTCTCCACACCCAGAACATTATCCCAGTAGGAATTCCCCTTCTGGTTTTTGTTTCCTTTCAAATTTAGAATCTGGGCTGTCTGTGTGTGAGGCTGGGGGTGTTTCAGGACAAATGACATCATGTAGACCCATAGAAACAGATGTTCCGGCTCTCTGTGCTCCATGAACTCAGTTTCATGCCATCTACTGGAATGGAAACTCACCAGGCCATCCGGAGGGAGTTTTGAAGATGAGTGGGAGGGACTGCACTGCTTTCCTTTCATTAAAACAGGAAGGGCCTGGGCTGGAATATGTTAGTGAGGACATCAAGAAACAGGCATGGAAACCCAATGCTCAAACCCAAGGTAGGTAAGGACTCTGGTCCGCTGAGCAGATTTGTAAGCGAGTTGCTGAAATAATTTTTCCACTCCACTTCCTCCCCCTCCCCTACCTCCAGAAAGGCACAGGATATTTTTAGTATGAAAAATAAATGCCCCATAAAAATGAACATAAAAATACCATGCAGGGGACAGGGTACCCTCCCACCCGTTACCAAGAGATCCCTGGAGGGACCATTAAATTAAACAGGCTTCAAAGCCAGTATTGGAGAAGTGGATAGGCACAGGCCAGTATGGTCTGAAAAGAGCTGGGAAGGAAAACAGAAAAAAAAAGAAAAAGAAACTGGTCCAAAGAACCCCACACGTACATAAGGGGTATGTGGGACCGGGTGGAAATCTACAGCCCACACTGTGTGCCTCTTCTATGATCTCAAGGCTGTTTATTTGCAAATCCAGTGACCTCCCCTCCAAGCTCATCTGTCCCGTCCTTTCTATGGGATCTGACGCAGTCCTTCTGCCCCCGGCCTCTGTGGAGCTGTCCTACCTTCGTGTCTTCCACATCTCTGCCTCAAGCCTACCAGAGGCCCTGGCTTTGGGTCCCAAACCTCGCCTCCTCCTCTTCCCCACCCCACCCCCGCTACCCTCATTCAATGAGTCACTTCCAGTTCTGGGCCAAAATGCCGGGGTCGTCCTTCACTTCTCTCATACACCACATCCAATCCGTGAGCAAAGCCTGTTGGCCCAACTTTCCGAATATGCTGAGGTTGGACCACTTTCACCACCTCGTCGCTCCCTGCTGTCACCTGGATCACTGCACTCACTGCCCGATTCTCTCCCTGCTTTGCCTTTGGCCCTTCAGACCACGGAGCCCAACATGCAAACCCGGTGGACGTTGTTGAAACGGAAGTCCGATGGGGTTACCCTCCACTCAGGACCTTCCAGAGACTTCCAGTCCTACATGGAGGGAAGGCTGCCTTCGAGGCCTGCAAGGTCCAGCCCCTTTGCTTGCCTTCTCCGTGCCAGCTAGCCTCGGGGGCTCCAGGCTGCTTCTCGGACTCCCCGGGCACACTCTTGTCCGCAGCCCTTGCTCTTCCCTCTGCCAGACACACTCTTCCCCAGATGTCCTCGGGTTCCCTCTTTCCATTTCTTCAGGCCTCTAGTCAAATGCCACTTTCTTGGCCAGTCCATGTAAAACTGCAGCTGCCTTGACTTTTCTGTGCTTCTTTCCTTCCTTTATTTCTCTCCCTAGGGCTTATCACCATTTATCCTACTGTGAGTAAATTCTTTATCTTGTTTTTTTTGTTCTTGTTTGTTTTTCGTATTTTGTTTTACGGAGAGAGCTCCTGTGCGAGGGGGGTGGAGGGGCAGAGGGAGAGTCCTTCTGTGTGCAGCCTCACATGGGGAATCCATCTCGGGACCCTGAGATCATGACCTGAGCAGAAATCAAGAGTCTGAGGCTCAACAGACCCAGGCATCCCTTTACCTTGTCTATTATCTGCCTCCTCTCTAGGACAGAAGCTCCACGTGGGCACAGACCTCCATCTCTTTTTGCTTTTGCAGCTGCGACTCTAAAAAACTTTTACTGAATAAATAGAATGAATGAATGAATTGACGTTCCATGCTAAAAATCCCCAAGCACTCCTGAGTGTCCTGCTCTAAACACTGTCCCCACTGCTTATCCCACTGTCCTGAGCTGCTCGCCGCTAAACAGACACTCGGTTGTAGTGCGTCTTCACCTGACGGGGGTCTTATTTCCGACAACTTAACTCAGTTTCTGCTCAAGTCGGAAAGTCATGGCAAGCCTCTCAAAGTGACGCAAGGCAAATGGCTTCTACAAACTCCACCCCTCTGCTTCCTCATTTGTAAAGTGGGTGTAAAAACACCATTTTCCATTAGGTTATTGTGAGGGTGGTGAGGCGACCTGTCAGTAGCATTTCTCGTGATGCCTGATTGTGCAAAGGGCTCAGTTAACACCATATCCCTTCCCTACTCGGTTTGTGCCTTCTGAACACTCCCCAGGGCTGCCAGACTCTCCTGGGGTCTCTCCTTCCAGTGCCTTCCCTGAGATCACCTTGTTCATGACGACACTATCTCTTCAGGTTATTTCCCGGTTCAAAACTCCGCACGTTCCTTCTGAAGAGGCAACATTCCCTTAAACCCAACTGTATAGAGTTAAATACAATCAAATCGAGTGAAACTATTCCACATGGCCAACCTAAGCAAGCCAGTTTCTTCCTAGAAGCTGCTCAGTAAACACTTGAGTGAAGATAGCGTCCAGCCCACCATGAGGTGTGGGGTCAGTTCATCAGCTGAGCTCTTTGGACCACTTCTCAGTCTCCACCAGCCACATGCTCTTCCTTGTCTCTGAGCCATTGTGAAAGCTGCCCCCCTTTCCCCCCAGGTCTAGAAGACCCTGTGTCTCTTTCCCTGCCCCTTCCTCACCTATGGAATACAACACCACATCCTTAGGACCCTGAAGGCAGGCCCTCCTTTGAAAAGCCTCGTCAGGGTGGCTTAGCTGCTCCTCTCCTGGTCTCCCACCACATCATCTGCCTACCACGTCATGGACCATGTAGAAGGCCATCTGCCTGTGCGTCCTGGTGGGCAGGGCAGTAACTGCACCCTGTTCGTCAGTGTCAACAGTACCTATGACCATATGTGGCACAAGGTAAGTGCTGACTAAGTGCTTACTGAACAGAGGAACAAGCGAGTATGTGAAGGAGTGGACCACTCATAACAACTGAAGAAATGCAAAACGCCACCAGCCCAAGTGGAGGTGTGTGAGGCGTGAAGAAACGGGAGACACGTGCTTCTTAGGAACAGACCCAGGATGACACCACCCCAGCCCCCCGCCCCGGGGTCCTCTCCTCTCTGTGCACGTTTGTTCTCCCTGAGCCTCCTCACCCCTCCCAGAGGCCTCCGCTCCCTCTCAGTGCCACTGACTCACAAAGCGATGATCCTGAATTCTCGGCCAAACTTAAGATAAGCTTCTCTTGCCTACAGCTTTTTCACTGAAATTGCTACAGCTCCCCCTTCTTCCATGAGAGATCTCTTGCATCTCTGGATTCAAGGAGTGTTTGCATTCCAGGAACAAGCCACTCTGGTACAGGCTGCATTCTGAACCTTCCCAGCTGAAAGCTAACTCCTGCTAAGGCATGTTCTAGAAGGATTTTTGGAAGGTTGGGTAAAGGTAAATGCATCCCTAATTGCCAGGGAGATGTGGTGTTTCATAGTCACAGAGGACAGAGAAGCAAAAAGGAGAATTACTTGCCTTTTGACGTAGCAGAAAATGTGAAAGCCTCAATATGTAGGGCAGGAGTGGGGAACTTCTGGCCTCCAGCTGTTGGCTCAGTTTTCTTCCAACCTTTGGCAAACACAACAAACTGTGATTACATTAACGAAGAAAGATGCTTATCAGTCAGATACCACTGTTTGGAAATTATCCAGAGCCTGTTGGAAGGCACATGGGTGGTGATACATTTTACAAGCACATTCTTAGGTCCCGCTCCATTTCAGAATTCATTTGGGTTTCTTACCTTTCAAATCAACTCTCTTTTTCTCCAGAACCTGTGCTAAATTTTAGAGGAAGTCTTTTGCTTTCCACTCTTGTTTTATATTGTTGACTGAAGCCATAAAGTCACTAGACGTGAGAGCTGGAAAGACCCTCAGAGATTATCTGGTCTAACCCCCTCGTTTTATGGGTGAAGAAACTGTCAGTGCTGACTTTAACTTTGAATTTTATGAGGCCTATTTGTGTTGACAACGTGATTGATTGCTTTGCTTCCGAGACTGAAGATTTGCAAGGGGAAATAGGAAAGAAAAAAGTCAGTGCTCTTCCTGGTGGGAGGGAGCATAGGGTAACAGTTTTCACAGCTGTAACCTTCCCCGAGCCACATCCACCCCATATAATGCAAGGTCTTTCTACCTGGTGTAAGCCACCCACCACTGCAATGGCTGTAGGAAGTTGCTGCTCCTCTTAAAGAGGAAAGGGTTGAAAGGTTAGAGGTCACTCCCTGTAACCAATGAGAAAGGATTAAGAACTCTAGAGCACTAAGGGGTCCCATCAGTGGCACTCACTATTCCCAGAGGGGGTTTCTCTCAAGGGTAATGGCTGTTTGGACCTCTGGAAATGGATCTGCTCCTGCACACTCTAGATGTCCAACCCTCCTTCCCACTGAAGAGGGAGACCACAGAATGTGGCCAGAGAAGGCTCCCTGGCAGTCAGGCATGGCTTGCTTTAGGAACAGTATGCACCTTATGGTATGGCGGATGATGCCAAGGGGCTACAGCTTGGAATCATTCTGGAAAAGGCACAAAGATCAGAGCTAGAAAAGCAAAAGCAAAATCTCGATGCAGAGCCAACGGGAAAGATCAGGAATGGAAAACTGGTTTCAAGTCAACTCTAGTATGATTGGCAGTGCCTTCCTGGTTATCAAGAGCGGTCGGGAGGCTGTGGGTCAGCAGAAAGGAGTGCCATTATGGATTAGTGATGCCTGCATTAGGCCCAGGTCAGGGAGGAGCAGCAAGCATATTGTGTCTTTTCTTTTTTTGTTTTAGATTTTACTTTATTTTATAAAAGAATTACACATATACAGTCTTTTGAATTTTTTCTTTTTTAAGTTTTTTAAAATTTTTTATTTTCTAAGGTTTTATTTATTTATTTGAGAGAGAGAGAGAGAGAGAGAGAGAGAGAGAGAGAGAGAGAGAGAGAGTACAGAGAGGGGAGGGTCAGAGGAAGAAGCAGCCTCTCTGCTGAGTGGGGAGCCCAATGTGGGGTCAATCCTGGGACTCCAGGATCTTGACCTGAGCTGAAGGCAGATGCTTAACCAACTGAGCCACCCCAGCACCCCACACATACACCGTCCTCAAAGTCAAATAGTGCTTCCAAGTTTTATAATGTGAAACAGCAGCCCTCTTCCCTCTCCCTCTCCTCACTGGAGAAACTATGCTAACAATGAAGTTGGGTTAGAGAGTGCCTGCTGTGGAAATATTAGAGTATGGAGATTACTATGTGAAAAATTATGGGGGATTTAAGAGTAAAAGCAAGAAGGTATGTATTGGCCTGGGAGCACATAGAAACTAAATTATAAACCCACTTTTGTAATAAATCCCAGATGACCGTAGAGTCCAATAGGTTGAATGGCATACACTATTCATCTGCCATACAGCAAAGCCCTAACATAACCACTTACCCATTATCAAGCAAATGGGGTGAGGGGAGTACATCCTTGGTGGTGGAGGGGTGTCAGTTCCAGTGACTGGGGGAGAAGCACCCGGCTACCAGAAACCAACCCTACAATCTCTTTTGTCAGGTCAGTTGATGAAATGAGTAGCCTAAACTAGGGACTAAAGTTCCAATGGACTAGGAAGCAGGCGGGGCCATCACACAGAGCAGGTCTGGAAAGTGCTGGTAGTGAGGCAGAAAGAAGCCCTCTCTGTCCCTGGAGCATGCCCAGTGGCAAGAATGTGGAGCATGACTCTTGTCGCACCCCAGGCTATTAGGGATCCTCTCCCCTGACGTTCCCTGCACAAAGTACCTTTCCTGCATCTGTTCAGATAATCATCTCGTTTTTCTTTTCTAGTCCTTAATGTGGTGAATTACACTGATAAATTTTTCAAATGTTCAACCAACCTTACATTCCCGGGATAAGGTCTTCTTGGTCATGAGGTATTTTCTTTTTATGTAATATTGGGTTTGATTTGCTAAAATATTGTTAAGAATTTTCAAAATATATGTTCATGAGGGATTTTGGATTATAATTCTCTTTCTTATAATGACTTTGTCTGGTTTTGGTAGCAGAGTAATGTTAAAGAATAAATTGGGGACTGTGTTCTCCTCTCCAATTTTCTGGAAGAGTTTATTTAAAATTAGTGGAGGTTAAAAAAATTAGTGGGTTTTTTGTCTTAAATATTTTTTTCAGTATTTTTTTTATTTGTCCCAGGGGTACAGGTCTGTGAATCATCAGGCTTACATCTTTCACAGCACTCACCAAAGCACACACCCTCCCCAGTGTCCATAACCCATCCACCCTATCCCTACCCTCCCACCCCCCAGCAACCCTCAGTTTGTTTTGTGAGATTAAGAGTCTCTTATGGTTTGTCTCCTTTCCGATCCCATCTTGTTTGTCTTAAATATTTAATAGAATTCAGTAGTGATGACATCTGAGTATGGAGTTTTCTTTGGGGGGAAGGATTTTAAGCAAAAAGTCAGTTTATTTTTTTATTTTTATTTTTCTTAAATGTATTTATTTGAAAGAGAGAGAGCACAAGTGGGGGGAGGGGCAAAGGGAGAGAATCCTCAAGCAGACACCCTGCTGAGTGCAGAGCCTGACTAGAGGCTCAATCCCCTGACCTGTTAGATCACGACCTGAGCCAAAACCAAGAATTGGGCGCTCAACCAACTAAGCCACCCAGGTGCCCCAAAAGTCCATTTCTTTAATTCAGGGCTGTGTAGATTATCAATTTTTTTTCTTAAATGAGCTTTTGTAGTTTGTGTCTTTCAAGGAATTGGTCTGTTTCATTTAACAGATTTATGTGTGCAGAATGGTCCATAGTGTTTCCTTGTTGTCCTTTTAATGTCTATTGAAACTATAATTATGTCACTTTTTTTTTTAAAGATTTTATTTATTTATTTGACAGAGAGAGAGAGATTACAAGTAGGCAGAGAGGCAGGCAGAGAGACAGGGAGAGGAGGAAGCAGGCTCCCTGCTGAGCAGAGAGCCCGATGCGGGCCTCGATCCCAGGACGCTGAGATCATGACCTGAGCTGAAAGCAGAGGCTTTAACCCACTGAGCCACCCAGGCGCCCTAATTATGTCACTTCTTATGTAACTTCTTGTTGTTAGTAAATTGTGTCTTCTCTTCTTTCTTAATCTGACTAGAGATTCATCAATTTTATTGACTTTCTAAAAAACAAATGTTTGGTTTCATTGGTTTTCTCTTTGATTTGGGGGTTTAATTTGGTCTATTTTTTTTAAAGTGGAAACTCACATCTTCAATTTGAAAACTTTTTTTTTTAATTTTATGTATTTATTTGACAGAGAGAGAGAGAGAGCACAAGTAGGCTGAGAGGCAGGCAGAGAGAGAGGAGGAAGCAGGCTCCCCACTGAGCAGAGAGCCCGATTCGGGCCTGGATCCCAGGACCCTGAGATCATGACCTGAGCCAGAGGCAGAGGCTTTAACCCACTGAGCCACCCAGGCACCCCTGAAAGCTTCTTAACACATTCTCTCTCAGCGCTACTTTACCAGCATCCTACAGTACTTGGTATGTTGTATTTTCATTTTCATTTAGTTCAAAATACTTTTTAATTTCATGTTCAATTTCTTCCTTGATCTATGGGTTACTTAGAAGTATGGTAGTTTCCAAATATTTGGGGTTTTTCCAGGTATTTCTTTCTTATTGTTTTCTGATTTAATTTCATTGTAGTCAGAGAACATACTTTGAATTAGTTGAATTATTTTCAATTTATTGAGGCTTGTTTTACATCTCAGAATAGTGTCTTAGTGACTATTCCCTGTACACCTGAAAAGAATCACGTTGTTGTGAGTGGGAGTGCTCTATAAATATACAAATGGTTTGGTTTATAGTGTTTATCGTGTTTTTCAAGCCTTCTATGTCCGTACAGATTCTACTTATTCTATGAATTATTAGGAGAACATGTTGGAATCTCTGACTACAATTGGAACTGCCAATTCCTCCTTTCAGGTCCGTCAGGTTTTCTTACTTGATGTATTTTGATCCTCCATTACTTGGTGCAAAAACACTGAGAATTGTTATGTCCTTTGGTGAACTGATTCTTTCATCATTATGAAATGATCCTCTTGATCCTTGCTAAGATTTGCTCTGAGCTCTACTTGGTCTAATGTTAGTATAACCACTCCTGTTTTATTTTGATCTGTTACTTCGGTGTATCCTTTTTTTCTTTTCTTTTTCTTTTTCTTTATTTTTTAAAGATTTTATTTATTTATTTGACACAGAGAGAGAGATCAGATCACAAGTAGGCAGAGAGGCAGGCAGAGAGAGAGGAGGAAGCAGGCTCCCCGCTGAGCAGGGAGCCCGATGCGGGCCTCGATCCCAGGACCCTGAGATCATGACCTGAGCTGAAGGCAGAGGCTTTAACCCACTGAGCCACCCAGGCACCCTCTTTTATTTTTAATCTATTGTGTCTTCATACTTAAAGTGGTTTTACTTGTAGGCAGCATATAGCTGGATGTTGTTGTATTATCCAATTTCTGCCTTTAAATTTGACCATTTGTACTTTATACCATTAGTGACATGCTTCTACCTCACTGGTTTCTGTTTGTTCCATCTGTTCTTTGTGAACTTTTCCCTATTTTATTGACTTTTTTTGGATTAATTGACATTTTTTATTTCATTAATTAATTAGAATGAATTAATTCACATTTTTATGAATCCATTTTTTTCTTCTTTGAGGACTTACTAGTCATAACTCTTTGTTTTGTACTTAGTGCCTATTTTAGAGTTCATAGTAAACAGCTTTAATTATTAGTCTACCTTCTAGTAATGTTATAGTTATATGCATACATATGTGCATATATACACACAGAACTCTGTGCATATATACAAAAGAGTTGCACTGTCTACACATCTTACTGTTAGCTGAAGACTGAGCTGCTTTTCCGTGTAGTTCCTCTTCTCTGGAACTTTGCCCTACAACTTCCTGCCACCTCAGACTTGAGAACTCCCGTCTTGGCCCCTCAATTCTGAGAGACCACTGTTGTTTTGCTTGACAACCCCCTCCCCGTCTGCTGTCCGGAACGCACCTCCAGGCAGAAAGCCACAGGACTCATCGCAAGAGGGTGTACCTCTTCTCTGGGATCACAGTCCTGATCTTTCTATGATCCAACATCTTAAAACAGTTGCTCCACATATTTTATCTAGCTTTTCTCATTGTTTAAGACAGGAGGGTAAAGCTAGTTCCACGATATATTTTTAATACTCTGTTGGATTCATTTAACTAATATTTATGGAGGATTTTTGCACTCGTTTTTATAACTGAACATGACTCTGAATATATAAAGAGGCACATTTCACTTATGAATATAAATGCCTACATGTGTGTATATAAGTGTGGCCTTCCCCCACTCTGCAAAAGTATAGCATGACCATGAAAGCTTTCATACACCAAAATGGCATAAGGCAAAGAAACACTTACCATTAATTTATATGGAGATTTTTTTGAGACTTCTCAGACCTCAAAAATTAACCTCTCTTGGGCTTTTCTGATAGCTTAGCACACATCTTGCTAACAAATGCACACAATGGGTCGGGATCAAGCACAGATGCTCACAGACACAGTTCAAAGCTCTGGTGACTTGCTGTTGAGATGCTGAGTGTGGTTTCAGGGAAGGAGCTTGGTGGGGCCACCCTCGCTGCTCCTTGGGTGCAGGCGGCTGCTGCAAAACCAGCCCTGAAAGCTATTTTCACTTCCTTCTTTTTTTTTTTTTTTGGAGGTAAAAGTGAAAATACTCTTCGGATTTTTTCCATTAGCGAAACAGGCACTAATATAGATCTTTCATAAAAGCAAAGTGATGTAACGTGAACTTTCAAAAAGCAGGGGATAGCTGTCTATACATACATGTGTGTTCTTCTTGTCCAGTTTTGGATTCAGTTATATGAGTCTCTTAAAATGTTAAAATGATCTGAAAAGCTTTTGCTCTTTTTCTATTTTCTTGAAGAAAATTAAGGAGCATGTCTCAACTTTTTTTCTTTTTTTCGTTATAACTTCCCACTCCTCCTGGAGCCTTCTTAGATATTTTTTTTTCTAATCCCCCACCAAGAAATTTTACCACAGACACCCTGTATATCTGGACTGCGACTCTTTAGAGGACCACAAACTCTTTTGATATCCAAGATGTTTTTGTCCCTCTACAAAAACCAGTGAATTTTGATCCCATTGAGAATACGTGAGATAGGGAGTTAATCTGTCCCTTAAAAGTCTGTAATGCTTTCATCTAGAAAATTTTCTGGGCTGCAGCTTTTTTGAAAGAGGAAAGCTTTGTTTACCATTTCACTTCCTTAATGCTTACTGGACTATTTGATGTTTTTATTTTTCCAATTGGCCATTTTATTTTTATCTCAGAAACATGGAGGTGTTATTTGGCCAGGACACACCAGTGTGCATCCTGCCACCTCCCTTCTCACTGGTAGGTATCCACTGTGATGAGCTCTTCTTGTAATTAATTTATATACCACCCTGTAGAACAAAATCTATTTCATCTACAAATTCAAGTATGTTACACTGTGGTTATTCATAATATTTTATTATTTTAAAATTTCTTATGCATCTGTAGTTATTTCCTTTTTTATCATTTTGCATTTTGTTTCTTTGTATGATCCCTCCTTGTTTTTGACCAGTCTTTCCAGAATACTATCCTGCTTTTCTTTAAAAGAAAAAAAAAAGCTTTTAATTTTGCCGATCTCCGCAGTTCGTGTTATTATTATTATTATATTTTGCATTAGTACTGTTTTTCTTGTTGCTTACTTTGATTTCTGCCCTTAATATTTCCTTCTGGTTTCTTTAGTTTTGCTCTAATTTTCTTTTACCTTCTTCTTGAGTTAAACACTTAGCTCACTAGTTTTCAATCTTTCTTTAAAAAAAAAGATTTTATTTATTTATTTGACAGAGAGAGAGAGAGAGACACAGCGAGAGAGGGAATACAGCAGAGGGAGTGGGAGGGAGAGAAGCAGGCTCTCCACCGAGCAGGGAGCCCCATGCGGGTGTTGATCCCAGGACCCTGGGATCATGACCAGAGCTGAAGGCAGCCACTTAATGACTGAGCCACATAGACGTCCCGGTTTTCAATCTTTCTTGATTCCTGATACATTTATTTCAATTTATAAATTTCCCTCCAAATGCTGCTTTAGCTATGTCCATAAATTTTAACTTAAAATACTTTCAGTTTATTCTGTTTTCTGTAGTATTTTCATGAGTTCCTTTTTAATCTGACTAGTTGTACACTGTTTCATATTCAGACTCCAGGGATTTTTAAAAGTTACTCGCAAGAACTGTGAAGGGTCTCGTATTTTACCCTTCTTGAAAGCTAACAAGATAGCCAGTCACAGTTTCAAAAATGCTGGCAGAAAACATGAGCCTCCTAGATCAGAAGTGAAGGACATAATCACTTTATTTTCTCATTGGCTCACCTTGCCTCCCTCATCCCAAGAGAGCGATGTCTGTTGCGTCCAGGAGGATCTGTACCCGCGCAGTTGCAGGGCCTTGAGACTAGGAAACGCTGATCTTTTATAAGGGGGTATAAGTCAACCCACCCGACCTGTGCCCCAGGACACATTGTCTTCACTTTACTGGACAGCAAACACCTGCGCTGTACTAAAGAGGGAGATACTAATCTTTATTTTCCAAGGCTATTTGCTTATATGAACATCCTTGAAAATCTAGTCCATAACGAAAGCTGACAGTGTCTCTACTTGGGGAACATAAGAAACCCATGGAGAATTATCATCCAATAATTATTCCTCTGTAATTTATTTCCAGCATAATCGTGCTGTGGTCAGAGAACATAGCCTGTGTGATGCCAATCTTTAGGACTCTTCATGGAGAAGGCTGGGAAAGGTCTCTAGGAACGAGAGTACCACCAGACGAACACATTTTCCATCCCTTCTCCAGGCATTGCCTCCATTCAGCGAATCTCCCTTAAATTCTTGGGGAAAAAGCAGGTTATCTTAGGTTGCAATCCACTGTCACTGAGGGGATGGAGAGAAAGGGAATGAGGAAGCAAGTGCCTTAACGCAGCTAGTCATATGTTCTGACCAGATTCTCAAACTGGTAGGGTCCTGAAGCTTCCCTGATACTCACCGCACGGCCCCCAGCATTTCCATTTCCTCCGCACGCACAGCTGACGTCTGGGCTGCTCTTGCAAATTCCCATTCCACAGAAGTGATGGAGCCAGGAAAGCTCCTGCCCAAGCAATGTAGGGGAAGGGAAGAGCAGCATTCTCCCTCGGAGCTGCACCTACGCCCCTCGGTGTCCCTGTCTCACACTACCACTAGCTTCTGCACCAGATCGCAACTGTCTTTGGTCTCCTCAACTTCTTCTTGAAGTTTTTATGTTAGTTCCACAGACTTCTCCCCTTCTCCCCTTCTCTGTCACTTTCTCGGCTTGGGCTACATATTAGTTGGACCTAAAGAGTATTTTAGTTATACTCTTTCTGGAGATTCTGATACAACTGGTCCAAGGAGGCTCCCTGATTATCAATAGTTTTTAAAGCTCCCTGGGTGATTCTAACATGTAACAAATGTTTTCGATCACTGTCTCTAATTTCCTCTGGGATGATTCGGGGGGAAGGGAACTCACAGCCCAGGTTTTTTTTTAATTTTCCTGTCAGGAACTGGAAACTTACCTTCTGTAGAATGCTCAAATTATTGAACTCATCTACCTAATAAACAACTATTTAAAAGACAAATTATCTTGAAAATGTAAGCTATATTTGATTAAATTCCCTTAAATCATTTCAAATGCGATTACATGTTTACTATGGCTGACTTCTTGAACACTTCAAGTATCATAAAACTTTCACAAATGCAGTGACTACAGGGCTTATTATTATACTTACCCTTGAATGTATTCTAAATCCTCAGAACAATGGACTTATTCATTTCTTTGATAATTTATGTGCTTGTTTTATACCTTCCTAGGGGATATTAGTATACTTATTTTAATATCTTCCTAGAGTTTCAGTAATATATTTTTATTTCTTCCCAGGGGTGGAGTAATATTACTAGACCTGAAAGAAAAAGTACACTTGCTCGGCTCAGCCAAGGCTACAGGATCTGGGTTACTGGCTGATCCAGCGTGGTTCTGGGCACCCGATTCCTCGTCAGGCTGCATTAACTTCTGGTGTCACCACAATATGATTTTTAAAGTCATACTTCCACTTGGGCTTTATTTATTAATTTTTACAACCTGCTGTCTTTCAGGAAATGATGTACTTTTAAGTCTCACTTCACCAGATTTACAAAACCCCTTGTCCTATCAGTATGATATATTGACTCAGTTTGTTACCTTTAAAAAAAAATCATGTATTCCTTATTGCTGTTTTATTGAAATGAGTAGGGCCATCTAGTGGTTTCATTTCCTGTGAGATAACGCATTGGGCATTGGTCTGGGTAGTATATTCTTCTTTTTGGGGACGTTTGACTAATTCGTCTTTTTGACACCCTGTTAAAACTTCCTCCTACTTGGTAATTTTGTGTGATCACTGATCCTGATTAAGTGTTAGATCTTCTTTCCACCTAAATTATTATATGTTAATCCTAGTGCCAACCAAACCAGTTCTCTCTCTTCTTGCTAGAGTTCCTGTTTTTCCCTAGATTATTGGTTTACTTAATCCCATAATTTTATTTTTCCTCAGGAACAAATACATGCATAAATATTTGTATATCTTTATAAAAAATAGTAATTTAGTGAGAGAAATACACTATCCATATGTAAACAAATAACCACTTGTTAAGATTCATTAACAAGAAGCAAATCCATAATTGGTTATCCATTTTTTGGGTTACAACTATATTTTTGTACTCATTATATTAACTTTTCCCTTCCGAGAATAATTATGAGACCATGTTCTCTCATAGACCCAACTTGCTCCAATAACAATACTATTTTGTGCTCAAATTGTTACAACTTTCAATAGAAGCCCTTAAATTTGGGTCCTTTGGCCTTTTGATATTGCCCCTCATATTTTTAAAAATAGGATTCTTGCTTTCTGGTGACAACAGGCTATTCCAGACTCCTTCTGATCTTTCTCCCCCTTTCCAACACAAGCCCTGCTTTCTTTTATTTGACAGCAGATTAAAATAGTGGCCGTGGCAGGATGTGTATAAAAGACAAGGAAAAGTTCCACTACTGCTGTTCAGCCACTTGCACTGGAAAATGTGACTTTAAAAAATAAACCATGGTTTCCAATGCTTTTCT
Source organism: Ailurus styani (assembly GCA_002007465.1). Classification (NCBI taxonomy): domain Eukaryota; kingdom Metazoa; phylum Chordata; class Mammalia; order Carnivora; family Ailuridae; genus Ailurus; species Ailurus styani. The sequence goes on from LNAC01000425.1 coordinate 1,476,514, forward strand.
CTTCTTATAGGAATGGTATCTTCTGATACTAAGACTTTCCCCAGTAACAACAGCCAGTTCATTAAGTAGATATACTCCTAATACAGTCCAAGTCCTGTCCCTACCTCGAGGAATTCATGGTCTAGGAGGAGACAAACTAGATGTAACATGTCTACTCTCTTTGCATTACTTGTCAGACTCTTTCCTTTCCCTTGGCATATAGTACTCCTGAGCATAACTTCACTGAGATTAAGATCAACACAGAGACTTTTAAAAATAGCCACAGATGAATCATTGAACATTACATCAAAAACTAATGATGTACTATAGGTTGGCTAACTGAACATAATAAAAATTTTTTTAAAAATAGCCACAGAGGTCTGGGAAGACTGAGATAGACAGTGGCTAGAGACATTCAGAAACAAGCAAGAAAGACACAAAGACTAATGGAATGAGAGGAAGGGAGATGTGTCTTAGTGATAAGAAGTGAGGGAAGAGGGAGAGAACACAGAGGGGGAGCAGGAAAAAGCAAGGGGATTACAGAAATGTTTGGGACAAAAGATAAAGGGAGAAAAATGGAGGGAAAAAGGCTAGATCTGAAGAAAATGACTGATTTTGAGAGAGGATTTACAGCAAGATATGAGAAGTAGGGAGGAAGGTGGAGACAGTAAGGGGAAAAAACGGACAGGAGGAAACAGAAAGGTGGAGAGAGAAGCTTGCTCATACAGTTTCTTCCCTAGACTGTAGAAACAAGCCACAGATTCACTGACAGGAAAAACAAAAACAAAAACAAAACCCAGCAGAATTTGAATGGTTTTAGTTGAACTCGAATGAAGAACTAAGCTCTGTGACATTAGCGCCATATTTCTATCCTCAGTTTTGCTTGATTCTTTGGGCATTGGTCATTGGGTCCTCATGTTTGCTGCAGCATCTTCGTGTCCATCTTTTGACCATCTTAGAGGAATAGGCTTTGTAAATTCAGCTACTGGATGTAATCTGTAGTGTAAAAGATCTCTACAGTTTTACATTAAGTGTTGGGATTAGCTGGAAGTCAACGGCCTCACCTGGCTCTCAGTCCTACCCTGTCACTATTTCCATTGTTGCCAGCAATCCATGCCACAGGGCAGAAGCCAGAGTGTTACTGTTCTTACAAATACTCAAACCCTTTAGTTTCTGCATCATAATCTTACAAAGTGCTCTGCCACTGGCCACCAGTCTCTTCCCATAGTCCGGTTTTCTATTCAGATGCATTGCATGACCACTGTGGCAAAGCAACTTGTTGGAAGAATTACTACCCAGTCCTGCTATCCCAATGTCAGCTTGAGGAGAAAGACAGAGGCCTCAGACATTTGAAAATGCATAAAGTTTGCATTTTCAAAGCTGATTACAAAAACTTTCCTTGGATTCTTCCTGTTTTCTTGTTGTAAACCATTTCTTCTTGTTAATATGGGTGGACTTCCAACATCCAGGAGTTGACTGTCTCATGGTGATGGGGTAAAGTGCACTGCAGGAACAGACCAAGGGACTCATGGCTCCGATGTCAGCATCTACCAAAGCGTTTAGCCCCAAAATTCGTAAGAACAAGAGTCAGTCTGGGAGTAAAAAGGCTGGGATCCACCTCCAGGGATTTGGTCCAAATAAAGGGAACGGGGGCAGGCACCTGGATTGTAAGACTCTCATATGTGATTCTGATGTGGGCATCCCCATGCCATTCTTTGAGAAATCTTTCCCAGAGTGATGTCGATAGGTCTTTGCTTATGTTTTAGAAGGTATTGTCCCTGCTTATGTCAGGCACAAATACATCAAGTCCTCACCTTCCTCCATCTCACATATCCTGCTATCACCATATTCAACATCAGATCTCAGCCTGGATACACTACTAACCTTGACCTGCGGAGCTGGTGTAATCTAATTATGAGCTTCACATATTCTTTAGGTGCAGTGGTCTGCTCTTTTAATGCAGAATATGTTTCTATAAGTCTGTTAGAAAAGCTAAAGTTCAACAGGAGAATTTACATATGATGATGTGTTTTCATTCCCAAAAAGCTTAAAAAATTATAAAACCCATAGTAATGCCCTGCCTTTTAGATTCCATCTTTGATGATGTATTTTCAGCATTTCGTATATGTTCTTTACATGTTGTCCTTTTCTTGTTCTTTACGGCATTTTCATCATGCTTAATGGTTTCCATCTTTGACTCTGTTGTGGTAGTTGTGGGGTTTCACTTCTTATCATTAGTTTTAGAGTTACATATTTTTCCTTTTTCCACTCACTCTGCTGTGCACACATGGTGATGCTTATAAGACTGAACAGTTGGCTGCCAAGCAAAGCCACCATGAGGTACTCAGAATGTTGTCTGCTGCCTGGTTTATAAAAGTCTGAACTTCGCATCTGGAAGGTGCATAGAGGTGTCAGCACAAAGCGCTCAAAACTGCAGGATGTAAGGATATTAAAAGTCAGAAGCAGAGGGCTGTTGCTAAAATGAGGATCCAATTTAAATGAAGCTGGTTTACTACATGAAGCGAAGCCCTAGACAAAGATTTATTACTCATCTATATATTTTGCTATATATGCTGGAGACCAAGCAATGAAGACATGAAGACAAACATGGCCAGGAAACTCACAGACTGGTGGAGGACATAGGCAGGTAAGTGGTAAGTAAACTGTATTACATATATGCAGGGTGCTGTGAGCATATCGATAGGGACACCTCACTCAGAGGAGGTTGAGTATGCTTTAGCCAGGTGAAAAGGTAGAAGGAAATGTTACAAAACATCCAAGTCCTTAGAAACTAGTAGTGTGGTATGTGTGGCAAATGATAGTTTTCAAAATGGCTGCAACATTATTTCCCATTCTATATGCTTCTCATTCTATATGCATACATATTGATATATGTATCAATATGACTTTGATACCCCACTGGTCCGGAGCTGAATCTGTATGATCTCAGATCTGAAAGTAATGCTATGTGGCTTCTAAGGCAAAGTCAGAAAATTTGATAGAATGTGGGATGTTTGCTCTTGGAACCTAGCCCCCATGCTATGAGGAAGCTCAGTCAGCCATTTGAAGAGGCCGTATGTGGGTATCTGGGTAACACTCAATGGGTGTCCTGGTCAGTAGCTAGCATCAACCACCAGACACATGAGTGAATAAACCTTCAGATTACTCCGGACTCCAGCCTTTGCATCCTTCTGGCTCAGACCACTCAACAGAGAAAAAGTTCAGCAGTAGAGAAACCTTCAAGCATGGTTTGAATAGGACTCCTTTTCCATTTCTCTTCAATTTCTCAGCTTTCCCCTTCTGGGTGTGGCTGGATTCTTTCATGGTATTAAATTGTTGTAGTAGCTCCAGGCTTCACATTTGTACATCTTGTATTCAGAGCAAAAGAGAGAGCTGTCTTGTTCCCAACCATTCCAAACAAAACAAGTCAACAAAACCAAACCAAGAGTGCACTTCCCTCCAATTGGTCTTTTTTTTTTTTTTAATTTTATTTTTATTATTTGCCCAAGGGGTACAGGTCTGTGA
>LNAC01000426.1:20782-123869 GCA_002007465.1 Ailurus styani
AGAGCCCGATGCGGGCCTCGATCCCAGGACCCTGAGATCATGACCTGAGCCGAAGGCAGAGGCTTTAACCCACTGAGCCACCCAGGCGCCCTGACTTGGGATTTCTAAGACTGTTTTGTCTGAAGCCATATTATTAAGCAAATTCTGTCTATTAAATGGTAACAGGTAAAGAGGGGAGGAAGCTTGCTCTCTCCCTTGTTCTAGCCAGCTCTTGCGTTCAGGCTTCTTTATAAAACTGCTATTTTGTATTTACAGCTGAGTCATTGCGGGTTCATAGAGCCTGAAGGATACACTGGCTTTTGTTTTAACAAAACAAGAAAACAAACAGGTAATGCTGCTCTTAAACCTGCTTGTATGACTCTCAAGAGGTATCCCTGAGGTGGATTGGGAGGTAGTTAAAAGTAAAATCCCATCAAATTTAGCTTCTAGCATTTCTTGGTGTTGGGTGGGCTTGAACAAGGATATAAATAGATAAAATTCCACATTTGGTGTATATGAAGTGGACAAAATATCAAGTTATTTTAAGTAGCAAAATTACTTTAAAAATATTCTGTTAGTGATGTTAATATGCTTCGGTCTGTGGGAGATCACTAAAGACAGTAATTGAGGAGGTGTGGGGTGAGGCCTAAGATTCTGCATTTCAGGGAAATCTCCAGGTAAAGAGGACCAATGAGAACGACATTTGGGGTCTGTGCTGTCCAATAGGTAGCCACATGCTACCCGTGGTTACTGAACACTTGAAAAAAATGCCTTATTAAGAAGACTTAATTGGAAGTCTTTATTCAGGGCTACCGCCACAAGAGCACTGCAGTAGGGGAGAGATGGTGGAAACTCCATTTTTAGCTGCTGGGGATTTATAGCCATGAGCAGAGGGGCTGAGCGGATGGAAAAGAGACCAGAGTTTTGGGTGTTAAGCAGAATTAACAGGATTCTTGATAAGGCAGCTCCAGGGGATCAGATTATTAAGGGGTGGTGGCAAAGAATTTGATCAGATTGACATTAAGGGCAGGGAATTCTCTAAACGGATTTAGTAGTCAGTAAACTGGCCGAAACAGGCCCAGGACAGGATGGTGTCCAGGTCAAGGCCTGATCAGAAGACCGCTTGCAGGAGCTTGACTTCAGTTTGGCCAACGAGTCTCAGTCTCCAGCCTACCTGTATTCCAGGCTTTGGCAATTCATTAAAGGTCCCTTGAGGCTAGGAGACTTGGAATTGTTAAATGCATTGGTAGTTTTCCCTTCAGCTGACTCTAATAAGCTCTCAGAAGCTTAAAGCCAGATTATCACTTAATAAAAGATAAAAGACTGGAGACTTGGATAAACCATGGAGGAAATAGCAGTACCACCGGGTGATTTTTTTTTTTTTTTTCCGGTCAGGTGGTTGAAGGGCCAATGTATTGTACCAAGTAATTGGGACATGAAGCAGCTTTTTCCTTAATTCCTGAAGTTGCACATGATTTAGAACATCTCCCTTCTGTTTCAGTGCAAGGATATGGATAATTGTGAAGTTCCCAGCAAGAAAGTGATTGAGTTCAAACCACCAGTGTACGAACAGAGATACTACTTTGTTAAAAACTTAGTGAATCAACATGGACACAAGAAGGTAGGTATTTCTTTCCAAACACTTAAAGACTGTCTTATCAACTGTTTAGTCAAAATACAAGAAATACTTAAGGATTTGGCAAGTAAGCAGAGACTATTTGAAAATGTGTTACAAGGAAGGAAAGGGATGAGTGCAACAGGGAGAACACTGACCAGAAGATCTGCATGCATCAACAGTTGTGGGGGAAAAGGTTTTTCTCTAGAGTAAACTTGATTTGTAGGGGACTGGGAGAAAAGGGGGGTGTGATTGGATAGTATAATGTATTAACCTAAGGCTAGCCTGTAAATACAGGCTGCTTCTGTCTTCAGACAGGGCAGGGTAAAGTTCAGGGGTCTGGGAAGGAGACACTTGAGCTAAATTTTGGTTAACAAGAAATTTGGTATACTACTTAAAAAGCAGTTTAAAGGGTGCCTCNACTTGAGCTAAATTTTGGTTAACAAGAAATTTGGTATACTACTTAAAAAGCAGTTTAAAGGGCGCCTCGGTGGCTCAGTGGGTTAAAGCCGCTGCCTTCTGCTCAGGTCATGATCTCAGGGTCCTGGGATCCAGGCCCACATCGGGCTCTCTGCTCAGCAGGGAGCCTGCTTCCTCCTCTCCCTCTCTCTGCCTGCCTCTCTGCCTACTTGTAATCTCTCTGTGTCAAATGAATAAATAAAATCTTTAAAAAAAAAAAGGCAGTTTAAAGTTTCCTACAGGGCACCTGGGTGGCTCAGTGGGTTAAAGCCTCTGCCTTCAGCTCAGGTCATGATCTCAGGATTGAGGCCCGAATCGGGCTCCCTGCTCTGCAAGGAGCCTGCTTCCTCCTCTCTCTGCCTGCCTCTCAGCCTACTTGTGATCTCTCTGTCAAATAAATAAATAAAATCTTAAAAAAAAATAGTTTTCTACAGCTATAGTTTGCTTTTGGACTAGGTTTTTAAAGATTTTAGAGAATGAGAGCATAAGTCCGGAGGGGAGAGGCAAAGGGAGAAGCTGACTCCTGGCTGATCAGGGAGCCCGAAGTGGGGCTCAATCCCAGGACCCTGGGATCATGACCCGAGCTGAAGACAGCAGCTTAAACAACTGAACCACCCAGGTGCCTCTAGACTAGGTTTTTTTTTTTTTTAATGCAATGTAACCCTTCTCCCACTGTCCCATGAATGTGCCAGCTTCAGAAAGGAAAGTTATTGTTTGTGGCTAAGGGTGCAATATTGTGGTAGGTTGCGAGGTTTACCTAACACATTGAAGGTAAAAAATGAAACGCATCTGAGGAAAAATTGGATTGAATATAGGTTGAATGTGCCTATTGCTAAGGTATAGTTATTTTTCCAGAGGGGAATTTTTTTTGGAAGCAATTTAGTAAATGCTGTAATTGGTTTTCTGATAGAAGGAATTTTGAGGTAAACTTTAAATAAGTTTGTTTCAGATTTAGCACTTTGTGCATGTTAAGATGATAATACGGTATCTTTCATGTCTGAGTATCCAAAAGTACGCCCTTAAGGCTGAAGGCAGGTACCCCCTTAAGGCTATTAGAGCCAATTAGCTACCCTAGAAGCTAATTGGGATATCTTTGGGATTGGGTGCCATTTAACTTTAAGTATTAATTTCCTTTCCCTAAAGTGGGAATCAGAAATTTAGGTGATAGTGATTAATGAAGACTTTAGTGCATAATTAAGAAATCCATTTAAGAATACATACAAATGTACATTAAGGTTATTAGGTTAACACTGAACATAAATCCCTAAAACACTGGTCAAGATCAGGTACTTAAGTTAGAAGGGGCTCCCGGAGGTTCAAAGTGGTGTTTTATAGGGTACCTGCCTATTGTGTGGGGTGTTCTAGGTGCCAGGTACTCACCTGAATTCCTTACAGTCCAAACACTAACACAGCTCATTCCCTGCCCACTCATCCCTTAATGTTTCAGGTTAATTTCCTTTTTGTGTACCTTTTTCTACCAAAAAGATTTTTTTTAAGATTTTATTTATTCATTTGACACAGAGAGAGATTACAAGTAGGCAGAGAGGCAGGCAGAGAGAGAGGAGAGAGGAGGAAGCAGGCTCCCCGCTGAGCAGAGAGCCCGATGTGGGCCTCGATCCCAGGACCCTGGGATCATGACCTGAGCCGAAGGCAGCAGCTTTAATCCACTGAGCCACCCAGGCGCCCTCTACCAAAAAGATCTTGACATAAATATATGGTAATTCTGACAACCACTTACTCTCTAAAAGTTTTTGGTCCTGTTTCCCTTCTGGCAATAATGTCTCCAATGTTCTGTTTCTTCGGTAGATTGCAGACTTGGGCTTCGGGGATGCCACACTTTTGTGGATGCTGAAATACCACCGCTGCGTTCAGTATCTTGCTGGAGTTGATATTGCTGCCAGACCCTTTGAATGGGGAGGGTAATACCAAGTTTCTGAAAGTACTGTGCATTAATCTAAAACTAGTGGCACTATGAGGAAGTGTCAGTTTTATATAGCTTGTTTTAAAAGATTGGCCCTAAGAGCGAGCCTCAAGGTCACCAAATGACTGTGCCATAACATTGTGCATGATACAGTGGTTTTTCCTACCAATGTAGAAAGTAGAGCCTGTTAAGAAATTACAGTAGACAAAGCATTGCAGATTCAATTTTCAAATGGCAAAATCTTAATGCTGGACACCAGGAGAACTCAATTAGAGGATTGAAATTGCCCCAGACCTCTTTTAATTTAAGCCGGAGCAGCTCTCCAGTTTCCTATATATAGTGACTGCCGATTTTTTCAGGACTTTTCTTCTAAAGAAAGTTAATCACTGATCCACAGGGAGCTGGAAGACCAAAAGTATTAAATGGCCAGAGCATCAGCAATATTCACACTTGTTCTCATTGACCAGTAATCTATGAGGAAGTTAACTCTATGACCTCGCACTTACTATCTCAAGTCTTAGAAAACTCATTTAAGTAGATAATGATCAGAGGTTCACATAATCAGAAGAATTCTACAGATGGCAACATTCTGAATAGATTATAGTGTTGATATCTCTTCTGTTTTTGCAGGGGGAGGTTATCTCCAGGAGTAGGGGGTTACATAATTCCTCGGGAACTAGATTTGACCATAACCTTGTATCGTGGTTCTGCTGTACAAAAAGACTCCCGTTTGTGTGGATTTGACTTGATAACATGTATTGAATTGTAAGTATTAAACTGATTCTTACTGTATAAATTTATTAGAAATCAGAATTAGTTCTCAGTAAATTTGGTGTCCTAACTTAAAAGTTGTGATCTTCAAATTTATTTGTAAAGCAGATTGCTTGACAGGATTGGCTTTAATTTGTTACAGATAGAGGAGCTGCAAAAATAGTACCAGGAATACCTTTTTTTTAAAGGTTTTCTTTCTTTATTTGACAGAGAGACATCACAAGTAGGCAGAGAGGCAGGCAGAGAGAGGAGGAAGCAGGCTCCCCACCCCCTAGCAGAGAGCCCGACGCCGGCCTCCATCCCAGGACCCTGAGATCATGACCTGAGCTGAAGGCAGGCTTTAACCCACTGAGCTACCCAGGCGCCCCCAGGAATACCTTTTATCCAGATTCACCTATTAAAGTTTTCCTCATTTTTTAAAGGACTTTGAGAGCAAGAGCACGGGAGTGCTAAGAAAGCGTGAAGAAGCGGGGAGGGGCAGAGGGGGGAAGCAGACTGCCCCCTGAGCAGGGAACCCAACACAGGGCTTGATCCGAGGGACCTGAGCCAAAGGTAGACCCTTAACCAACTAAGCCACCAGGCTCCCCTACTTAATTTTAAAACACAGTAAAATGTTTTTGAGCAAGGACTTCTGGGTGGTTCAGTTAAGCATCCACTTTAGATGTAGCTCATGATCCCAGGTTCCTGGGGTTGAGTCCTGCTTTGGGCTCCTTGCTAGGTGGGGAGCCTGCTTCTCTCCTTGACTGGTTCTCCACCCCACCCTGCTTCTCCTACCCGCCCCCTGCCTGCTGGTTCTCCCCCTCCCAACCTGCTTCTCCCCCCTGCCTGTTTCTCCCCCTGCCTGTGCTCATGTGCTCTCCAACAAAAATCTTAAAAAATGCATTTGAGCAGAAGTACATTTCTGTGGATTTTAACACACGTAGTTTAGTGTAACTTACAGTCAAGGCATAGAACAGTTCCATTACCCCAAACAACTCAGGCTGCCCCTTTGTGGCCACATTTTTTCCTCACCCCCGGCAAGCACTCATCCACATTGTAGCGTAGATTTTGGAAACACTGTATGTAGTAATCATACAGTATGTAACTTTTTGAAAAAAATTTTTTTTCAGTGAATGCCTCTTGAGATTTATCTAACTTATTGGCAGTTCCTTATTCCTGAGTATTCCTTTGTATGGTGTGCCACCTTTTCCAAGCACTTAAGGGTATTTGGGTTTCCAGTATGGAGACCTGATACCATTCATAGAACAGGTTTTGCATGAACATAAGTTTTCACTTCACCCTGGGAGTGGGATCATTGGGGTCGTATGATTTTCTGGTTCAGATTTTTGTCCTATTTCCTCCATTGTCTTAACACTTATGCATTAATTTTTTTCTTATAATATGTGAATTTAAAGCAATAAATTTCACTCTAAGTGCATTGTATCTCTAACTAAATGTTTTGATGTGTAGTATTTGCATTGATACTGCAAAGAAACCAAAGTGAAGACTTGAGCTCCTGGGTCGTTTACCTGGGGGTCTTCCTTTTAACTGGTCTGAATGGTTGTTTGCCTCCCATCACCATCCTGCTGAGTTGTGGTTATGGGGAGATCCATGGGCACATTTGCCCTAAAAATCATCACATCAGTTTGTATCTTTAGAAACTTTTAATTTTTTAGGCATATACTCAGTGTCAAATTGCTTCTTCTGTTCCTTTTTTTTTTTGTTCCTTTTTTTTTTTTTTTTAAAGATTTATTTGAGAGAGAACATGAGAGGGGAGAAGGTCAGAGAGAAGCAGTCTCCCCATGGAGCTGGGAGCCCAATGAGGGAGTCGATCCTGGGGATCATGACCTGAGCCGAAGGCAGTCGCTTAACCAACTGAGCCACCCAGGCGCCCCTCTTCTGTTCCTCTTTAAGGCAAAGATAGAAGTGGGTTAGATTAACATACAGCATCAGGATAGAAATGGCTCCCTGGGTCTAGTGGCTACCTGTACTGGGACAGTTGATCTGATCCTTGGGTGTGGGTGAGAATCCACTGGGATCTGGTGATGCTGAAGCCCACAACTTTGAGGCATGTATTCTGGTCTCCTAGTGCTGCAGGCCTCCTGGGGAGCTTATACTTAAACTCATACTTACTTAATGGTTACTGACCATGAGGCCCAGAGCGCTGAAGGAAGGGGCAACATGGTCCAAGGGCACAGTGAGGATATAGGAATAGTTGGTTTTAGGTCATGTAAATACCATTCCTTTACCTAGATTCAGAAGGGATAAATGTAGAAATAGGAATTGTTTTTGCTAAATTGAGTAGAAAATAATTGCATTGTCTTTCCTATTGACCATTTCAGGATAGAACACTTAGATTCTGAAGATCTGGCCAAGTTTCCTGAGGTTGTATTTGGGTACTTTTCTCCAGGTATGGTTGTCATCAGTACACCAAACTCTGAATTCAATCCCCTGTTTCCAGCATCAACCTTTAGAGATCCAGATCACAGATTTGAGTGGAACAGAGAGCAATTTCAGATGTGGTGAGTTCATAAATGTTATGAATTTTGGGGTGGGGGATAGATTACCCCACAGGAATTCAAAATGCTATGAAGTCAGTCTTGTTATATACATTACTGAAGGTTTTTTATCCTAATAAAATTTCCCAAAATTCAGCGTGGCATATAAAAGGGACCACCATATTTGGGCAAAATAAATAAGTTTTTGATTTCTTAGGTCTCAGACAGTCAAGCAAAGTAGTGGGGCACCAGGTAGCTTCTGATATGAAGGCATGAGGAGTAGGAATATTGGTGTGGAGATGAGGAAACAAATGGAAGGGGGTATGTAGGTCAGTGAGGGTGAGCCTCATGCCCTGGCCCAAGTGTTCCCTGCCAGGGCCTTGGCAGATGGACAGTTGGTCATATTTCTGGCATGATTGCAAACCCAAATAGGAGCTGGGATTATAGCCATTGTGGTCTCCCTTTTCATACCCATACTCTGCTCCTTAACTTTCCCATTCTCCATATTTTTGTGATTATGTGGAAACTGACGCAGGACCCTAAAGCCCCTCAGAAGTAAGCAAACCCTGTGGCGTTATGTGTTGCTTGTAAGAATTCGCAACTTGGGAAGTATTTTAGATGATTGTATTTTCTATTCTACTGGAGATTTTTAATTTAACCATACCTTTCAAAAATGCGCTTTCTTTTGATTCCAGGGCTTCGAATGTGGCAAAGCTCTACCATTACTCCGTAGAGTTTACTGGTGTGGGGGACCCACCAGCAGGAGCTGAGCATGTTGGCTACTGTACCCAGATAGGGGTCTTCCAGAAAAACCTAGCAAAGGCAACTGAATCGAGCATTTCAGAGCCAGAGGAACACGTTTATGAAGTTGTGAGCATTCTTTGGGAGGCAGTGGCTGGGGAAAGAAGCACATGGGTTAGGATGGTGGACTCTGTAGGGTTCACCACTGTAGAGATAAATGTAAATGAGCTTACAATCCTTCATGCCCACAACTGCCCTCAGGGTTGGTCTACTTAACCTTAGAAAATGCCTGGCCTCTTGACATGTCTCAGAGCACCTCACAGAGAAAGAGCAGGAGTCCTGGAAAGTTTCCAAGCTGATAGGCCAGTGACCCTCCCCTCCCCAATCCAGGAGTACTCCGTTAGGATCAGCAGCTGGAAAGATGAAAGCCAGCAGCACTTCCTTTGGCATGGCTCAGGAAATGAGTATTGCAGCTGAACTTACAAGCTTCTCAGGCCCTTTTAGTTTCGGGAGGCATGGGGAATAAGCACATTGCCCTCCTAAGAATCTTTTAACCCATTTCCCTCTAATACCAAGTAGGAACATTGGGTTGGTGTGAATTGGTGGAAAGCTGGCTTTGGGAGACTTTGATCATTAGAATTTTTTAAAGCAGATCAGATAATGTCTGTGCCTGTGGTTTGATTCCCATTATATCATGGCATGCATGGCTAGTAGGATTTGAAAACTGTAGTTAATATACAGTTCATAATGTGGTAAGAAGTTAATGAAACATTTTCCAATTTTTCCTTCAGGTTTATACCACCTCATACCCGAGTTTACAGCAAAGCAAATACTTCCGGTTTACTCTGAGTATTGAGTCGGTAAAAGCCATTGACTTGATGAAAAGCCGGTTTCTCCAGGGTCCGAGGAAAAAGGAGGGCGATCGGGTGGTACCGCTGGGCAGTTGCACTCCACAGCACGGGTTAACAGAAGCTCAAAGGGCCGAAATAGAGCAGTCCCCCACGCCTTACAGTGTGGGAGACAAGTTCTACGTACCCCTGGAAAGACTCATCATTTACCCAAAGGTGAACCGCTTGGTGGAGGGTAATAGGGAGAAGCTGCGCATGGTGCTTGCGGAGGGACTCCAACTGAACGGCGATCACACTGCGGTGGAGGTGGAGTTGGTTGACTATCAGACACAGCGCCTCTTTGATGAGCATTTGGTCAGCCCGCCGCTGGAGTCCTAGGATACGCAGCTTATTTTGGAATTTTCTCTAACCGTGTGTTTTTTTCATGTGCTTTTTGCAGGGTGGTGGAGGGCTCATAATGTGCTTGTTCATGTTTGTTAGACCCGTGTTGAATGTGACTTTAAAAAAAATTTTAAGGCAAATCGGATTATCAAATAAAACCTTTTCCTAGGGAATAGTTTTAAGTTCATAGGATTCTCTATACCTCCTTTGGGCTAAATTCTAACCTGTACTGTAAGATGCCTAAAACACCATACAGGAACTGTTTGAAGATAAGAGCAGCCTCCTCCCTGGTAGCTTACTGGGTGGAATTGGGGTGGTCACAGCAGTAGAGAATTAAAGAGCTTCACATTGGGGGGAAAACTGGTTTAAATTAGACACCCGAGTGTAGAGGTTAGCTGACCACCCTCTGCCACCAAAGGTACCTATTCATCTGCCTTCCTGTTGTGATGTACCTCAGGGATGAGTTTTTGTTACCACTTGAATATTGCAAATCCTATTCCAAGGAGAGCAAAGAAAGGGACAGGGCATGTGCTAGCTTTCTGATAAGGTTGGTTCTGCACCACTCTTCTCCTTGTTGAGCAGGTGCAAGGGTCGCCTTACCACTCAGGAAAGCTGGGAGCTGTAGTTTAATTCTGGGCTGGTGCGTGCCCAGTTCATGGCCTCCCTCTGGGAAGGAACAAGGAGCAAAGGACCTTTGGCCACTTGCCAGTCTGTCACAAGTGGCATGTCCTCACTAACCAGGGCAAGCTGGCTGTGGACTGTGGGTGCCTAGGAAAGGCCTCTTGGGGCCATAGTTCTCAAGTTGATTCTTTGAAGGGTTAGTAAGTAAGTGGCTTTGAAGAGGGGGGTGAGGAAAGAAGGGGACTTAAGAATAGAAGCTGATCACACACCCTCTTGGTAATAGCTGCTCATAGTGCCTCCACCCCCAACTTTCTAGACTTATTTTTCCCTCTTAAATGCATAGGACCTATAGACATAACTCTTGCCACACTCCCTCCACTCCAACAAAAGGCCCCTGTCTGTCTGGGCCTTTGCATGACTTCTACGGCATATGGCTTCCTTCTTGTATGTTAGAGCCTAGGTTTCAAGCCCAGGCCAGCACTTCAAAAGTCCTGTTGTCCTCCAGGCTAATCGATTACTTTGTTCAAACTTATTACTTCCGGAGAACCTTTTAAAAATGATGGCTGTGTGTGATGGAGCTACTCTTATTCCCATTTCTCTGCGACATCAGTACCTACATCCTTGATATTTGTCTTCACCCTCCATTTTGACACAGGCCTTTGTACATGAAAAGATTAATGGTCTAAGCCAGTTGTCATGATGTTCTTGTAGGATAGTCAATCTTTGCAGCCTTGCCAACTACTGAGCTCTCAGAACTGAGGTGGAAAAGTGACCAGAGATAAGGTGGATGTGTGTTCCACTAAAATAGAGACCAAAGGCAGATGTTTTGTCCATAGTTTGCAGTTTTAAAAAGCTATGTATGCTTACCTTCAGCAGCATGGAAATGGAGATCATTCTAAAGGGACAAAAGCAATTAGACTTACTTTCATATTGTAAACCCAGCTAAAGCTGGGTTTGCTAACTTGGAAGTTTTAGCTCACTTAGGTGTATACTGGGGGCAAGGAGTTAAAGCACTAAGACTCTGGCGGCCAGAGCAATGTTCCTTAAAAGGTACCCGTGTTTATCCTAGGAATGTTAGATGTGGGTACGTCCTTACCCAAGCAGCCAGTCCTCATAGCAAGGCATGTTGCAGGTCTAGAAAGTGAAGAACAGTCCTTTAAAGTTGAGACAGAACCATCCAAAACCTGAATAAGAAAAGTGGCAACCCTAGGGGCGCCTGGGTGGCTGTCGGTTAAGCGTCTGCCTCCAGCTCACGTCATGGTTCCAGGGTCCTGGGGTCAATGGAGCCCGGCATCAGTCTCCTTGCTCAGTGGGGAGCCTGCTTTGCCTGCCTCTCCACCTGCTTGTGCTGACATCATCTCTGATGAAATCTTTACAAAGTAGGGTTGCTACTTAAGAGTATCTTTGCTTTATATACAAAGAGTGTATACAAAATGAATGTAAAGTTCTAGCTAGATTTCAGGTAACTCCATGTAGGGGCCTGCTGAAACCAATTCGTCCTCGCCAGCCACTCTTTGTAAACACTATTGGCGCCTGGGTGGTTCAGTGGGTTAAGTATCTGCCTTCAGCTCAGGTCATGATCCCAGGGTCTTGGGATGGAGCCCTACATCGGGCTCCCTGCAACTCTGCCCCCCAACCCCACTCAAGCTTATGCTCTCACTATCTCACATTTTAAAATATTTTGAGATAATGAGAGTAAGGGGCGGGGAGAAGGAGAAGCAGGCTCCTCGCTGAGCAGGGAGCCTGACATGGGGCTTGATCCCAGGAACCTGGGATCATGACCTGAGCTGAAAGCAGCCAATTCACCGACTGAGCAACCCAGGGATCCCACTGTCTGTTCAACTTGCTAGATGCTCTCCCTTTACTTAACCTCTGGGTGTACTACTCCCCAGCTCATGTAAAACCCACCCCCCAGGGGGCAGTGTTGGATGGCCACCTCCCCTTCATCCTTACTCAGCTCTGCTTTCCAGCAGCTTCCTGTGAAAGGGGACATGAGGGAATTTTAAAATTTTGAATCATGCTTTGCTATCAGTAGGTTTTTTTTTTCCTCCACGCAGGCTGCATATTAGGCCTTTCTGGGGGAGATGTTTAAAAGTCCTTAAATAGCTTCCCTTTGCTTTCCTATAGGGGAACTCCTGCCTGTGTATGTGTCCCTTATTCTATGTTAGGTATAACAAATTTCCTGTTAGAAAACCAGTGCTAAATACTGGTTTGAGAAGCCTTTGGTTGCAGAGACTGAGCAACAGGAAGAGTATGAAGTTGAAAGGTCTGGCTAAAATTTAGGTATTAAGGTGTTTGAAATCATGATGAGGAAGGTGGTTTCTACCTTAACCTCTAGTCTCCCTCCAAACCCCAAAAGAACAGCCCTACCAATTAAAAACTGTAAACTCGTTTATATAATCTTAAACTGTAAAAGTAATACTGTAAAAATGAAGATAATTTGGAACTACATAGACCTTAAAGTAAGCTTTATAATATTTATTAATGCTTTTTCCTTAGACCTGCCCCCAACACCATCTTTGGAAACTCCCTACACCTCATCCAATACTTTTTTTTTTAAAGATTTTTTTTTTAATTTGACACAGAGAAATCACAAGTAGGCAGAGAGGCAGAGAGAGGAGGAAGCAGACTCCCTGCTGAGCAGAGAGCCTGACGCAGGCCTCGATCCCAGGACCCTGAGATCATGACCCAAGCCGAAGGCAGAGGCTTTAACCCACTGAGCCACCCAGGCGCCCCATCCAATACTTTCTTGAAGAGAGTAGCCCCCTGCCCACCATTTCTCATAGAATTCCAGTGGATTAAAATGTCTATTTCCTGATACTAATTCACATAAGTGGTATTGACAATTTTTTTTAAAAGATTTTATTTACTTATTTGACAGAGATCACAAGTAGGCTGAGAAGCAGGCAGAGAGCGAGAGGTGGAGGCAGGCTCCCTGCTGAGCATGGAGCCCGCTGCAGGCCTCAATCCCAGGACCCTGAGATCATGACCTGAGCTGAAGGCAGAGGCTTTAACCCACTGAGCCACCCAGGCGCCCAGTATTGACAATTTTTGATGCAGCTTCCTTTATCACTGGACTAGCAATCTGTATTTGATAAATTGATTTATATATTTGCATTCATTTTAATGATCACTTTTCTTGGGGGACCCAGGTGGCTCAGTTAAGGATCTGCCTTCAGCTCAGGTCATGATCTCAGGGTCCTGGGATCAAGCCCTGGATCAGGCTCCCTGCTCAGTGGGGAGCCTGATTCTTCCTCTCCCTCTGCCCCTATCCCTTGTTCGTGTGCTCTCAAGTAAAATCTTTAAAAAAATTAAAATGTTTACTTTTTTCTTTATGCTAAAAAAGTCCAGACTACTAAGGACAACAAAGTGTCCCTGAACTGTTTGTATCCCCTCCCATCGCATTCCTTAGAAACAGCAAAGGTTCTTCAGTTCACAATAACTGGAACTACAGGTAGATTGCAGTTTTGCAAGAACCAGTGCCTTTTTTAGGGGTGGGTTGTTTCTTTATCTAGGAAAACCCTTGGAATGGACCACAGGCTTTGTAAACAAAGGCCTCAAAACATTTAAGATGTCTTTGCACCAAGGAATATTGCTGCACTGAATGGTAATGAAAGTGTTAAACACAGGGTCCTGTGGGTTTAGCTGCTGACAGGTCAGGCAGGAGGTCAGGCAGGAGTGTCGTGCAAGCAGGAATCTTGCAATCTCGAGCCGTACCTTGAAGGACGCCGGGTGTTAACTACGGCTAACATGCTTTCTCCCAGTATAGGATGGTCATCTTCTGGGATATCCCAAAATAGGGAACACTTAAGGGTTTTCCCGAGATCTAGCAAAATAAGCTATAGGAGCCAGAGGTCATAAATTTGTACAGTAAATGTTTCACCTGTTTTGCAACTAGTTTTTGAAGACCACAGCATGCCATGCTTTTTATACAAGTCATTTGGAAATCACACATCAACACTCTGCCCATTTACCTGTTGGGCTGTTCATGTGCTGGTCATGTTTTGTGGACTCTTCTTCACCTGCATCGCTGCTGTCCATCTCTACTCCTTTTTATCCTCATGTTGTGACTCCTGCTGGAATTGGTCAAATTAAGCTCTGAGCATTTTATGGTCTTTTCTTTTCCTGAAACATCGAATTGGTCCCTACTCCTGTACCTTAGCCTTGACCCAGTCAGATTCTTTTGCATTTGTTGAAGAGGCTCTTAATCTGCTATCTTTGTCTAGCCTCATCTCTCTGGAAGCCATTTATCATGCTGACCACCCAGTCCTTTCCAGCAGGCATCCACACAGGACGGAGCTGACAATCTTTGATTAATTCCACAGTAAAGGAAACAATTTACTTAAATGGGGTGAAAGTCTGATGCTTCGAAATCTTTTTTGAAAGGATTACATAAAATTAGTATTGAAAAGGGGCACCTGGCAGGCTCAGTTGTTAGAGCATGTGACTCTTGATCTGGGGGTTGTAAGTTTGAACCCCAAACTCGGTGGAGAGTTTACTTAAAAAATTAGTATTGAAAAAAGTGTATTTTTCCTTTGTCTTCATTCCATAGACTACTGGGAAAGAAGGGCAGACACAGGGTCACTTGGGAGAGAGCTAAACTGAATTACTGAAGTTAAATACAAGGTGGCACACTTTTCCCACTTACAGGTAATTGCACTCTTGCTTTAAGAACTCCCTGGTATAAATAAGTGGCAAAAGAACTTGAAACTTTTTGCAATTATACTTGGAAATCACTGCTTAATGGTTTAAAGATCTAGTGAAGTCAGTTTAAGAGAAATGGTTAAGGAGAAATCTCAAGTGCACAGGAATGGGGTCTAAAGTAATTTCAGGCAGGAAGGTCTCTGTTTCCTTATCACGTCCGGCCATATGGAATGCATGTCATCGACTCAGGGAATGTCCAAATGTAAGCATTTTCCATTTGCTTCCTAAATTTTTGTTACATTTTGTGTAATGTGGGATGGATTAATTAACTCCCCCACTGCAGGGTGAAGCTCAGAGTTCAAAAGAAGGGTCTTTCGCTGGAGGATTCAAGTCTGCTGTATCACCTGGTAATGAGGGAAAACCATTAGGGAGAAGTTATATGGATCCTTTCACTTCTGTTTTCTTACCTTGGTGAGAATCTGAATGATTTCTGGCAGAATCTTAACTGACATTTTAAAGTATACACATGGTAAAGTTTAAGACGATTTTTATTGAACAGGTATAAGATTCACCTTTACATTGTTACAAATACAGTAAAATTTTTTGTAAAAAAAATTTCTGGGATTTATAATTGTACAGTAAAACCAAGAAATATATAAATATGAAGGTCATTTTCCAAGTATTAGAACAATACTAATGGAATCACTTCCGTAACAATTTTTTCATAAACAGTTACATGATTACCCACAAGCTGTATCAACTTCCAGAATAAGATGTATTTCCAAAAAACAAATAATATGTCCTAAGTATTCCTCTGCATGGGATTTGGTCAATGAGTATCAGTAAGAGAATTTTGTTATATATATATATATATATGATGAACATAACCATTTGTAAATGGCAGACTATGTTGTCATAAATAAAAAATTTTGCCAGCTTTGTCATATAGGGAGTAGCTAGAGACCACCCATATGACTACTTAAAATATACTGTGTATATATTCTTATGAAAAATCACGTATATAAGGTAATAAGGCCTTTATTTCCAGAGTAGTCTTTAAGCCTATTTCATTCTTTACATTTTTAGACTTTATAACCTTAAAACATCTCAGCTATTAAAATTATGCATAGTACCTAAGCCAATACAGACATGGGCATTAATAATTTCAATTACAGTACTTGAATATATTCACATGACGTACCATCTAAGAACTGACCAAGCTTAATTTCTGAACCATCCCAGTTAGACTGTTAAAATAAAATGCAACCCCATCGTATAAGCCCAGTCTTTTAAGCATTATTAAAGTGTTATGTAGCCTGACACTTCAGAGTACTTAAATATTTAATACTGTTGGCCTGAGTTTGCAAAGTGGTCTAGCTGACGTGGCAATCTCCGTCTAAAATTACTAAACTAACTTCTGTATGTCTTATGTTTTGGTTGGAGATTAGTTGAAGATTTGTTTTCCTTCTAGTAACAAATGGGCTAAGTGGTGGACCTTGATGAAGAATCTAGTTTGGACATCATTGCTCTGATGGTGTTTTCCTAGAATGGGATGGTGGACTTTAGGTTTCTTGGTCAAGACTTTCTCAGATAAGTACTAATCCGCAACAGTTGTTGAATATGGAAGCCTTCCACACCACAAAGGAGAGTCAACCATCAAAATGCAAACTGATGGCCCAGGGCTGCTCTGCCCGCGCTACCCCTCACATCCTCTCTGGTCTCAGTTACCAGCTCGAGTCACAGGAAGTGGGCTTCTGACCACTCTCTGTACTTCACCCAAAGAGGGTATTTAAGACTTCCTTATCTGACCACAAATAAATAGCTTTAATATACTATTAACCCTTCTCTAGGATAGGATTAGACAAAGACAATGTTATAGATTTGCAAATTCTCCAAGACTGGGTGATTTGAAATTTGACTTTAATATTTAATATTAAGATCGAATTTTTCGAATCCAATTTTCTCAACTCCAAATGGAACCAAAAATGCACTTGGTATTTAAAAAGGAATTTTTAAAAATAGCTACATCGTTAAGATATAGCTACACAGTACACGTTCTAAGAAAAAACCAGAAAAGTAAGGCAGACATTTAAGCAAACTTTAACAAATATTTCCAGAGGACTGTAAATAAATGTGATTGCAAAGTATGCCCACCAATGCCACACAAAATAAAATTAATGCAGACTTGTGCTGACTTTTCCCTCATCAATGTTTCTATTAAAATGATTTCCTACTACATCAATCAAGATGTATCTGGTGGGTGCTAAAAGTAGAGAGGCATGATTTTTATGCTTTTCAAGATCTCTCCACATTTTATTTTTTAAAAATAATTCTATATCCTTTTAAATTCTGAGAGCCAGTCTTGTATAAAGGTATCAGGCCAAGGGCAGGCAAGGATAAAATGGGCAGTGCCTGGATTACAAGACCTTTTACATATCTGAAGAATGTCCTCACTGAACCTCGCTTACAGTCAATAGTTTCTATCATTTTCAAAATGGCAAAATTATTTGAAGTGCCAATAAAAAATATAGCCTAGAAATAATGTTTTGAAAATAGAAAAATATGTTCTTAAAACATGTCATAAATATCTGTAAACACTAGTTTCATATCTCTATTAAAAACTTTGATTCCCCCCCCACCCCAATAATATATAATGGATGGATCAGCTCACTTGTCAATCACAGAGAGCAAGCAAGTCTTTACCACTTAAGCTAATGGTTTCCTTGGTTAGACTAAAATGGTCAGGTCAACTTTTTTCCTGTCAAAATAACAGAAGTGACACTAATGACTCAAACTCTGTCTCTCAACATTCAAAAGATTCTAAAATGGGGTTTCACCTTTTTAAAAATATCTATTTGCAATAGAACCAGATTAATGTAGAATACCTAATCCTTGAAATGTTAAAAAATCTAAAACCCTTACATGAACTACTCAAAATTTTCCAAAGCTCTACATTTGGACATTGAAATATTTTCTTAATGTATTTTCCCCTTACTTTGCCAACACAAAAATGGTTCACCTACGCCAAAGTTATTCCAACGTATCATGTTTTTTCTGGACATGGTTTTGAAAGTAAGGACTGGGAATTACTGGTTCTATAGAATCTCCATTTTTTTTCAGTGACTGAGTGACTCCAAGAACACTAAAACTTGTTATTTAAGACCAGAAAAACTTCCCACCTGATAAAAAGATGGTCTGCTGAGCTTGTTAAACTGCATCCAGATCAGATATTCTTACTTTTAAAGCTATATTGGATTATGTCATATTCTACTGTCTCAAAACAACTATTGTTATGGTAAAGAAAAAAACACAGTATCCCACTGTGGGGAGTTTAAAATAGAAAACCACGAGTTCATGTCAGTAATGTCAAGCAGCTGTCCCGTTTTATCTGCCACCTCCTTGGAATAATTTTCAGTTTCAGATATGTCTGAACCTACACAGAAAAGGCCACTGTTTCTGATCATGCTACAATTTTCCTCCTGTCCTGAATTCTGACTCCTGAAACCAGCAGATAGTATTCAGTTAGAACAGCTCTTAAGTTGCCTTATGGGAGCCTAACCTATTAAATATTAAAATTAACCTGAATCTTATCTATAGTGCTAGTAGGAGTTCTGCAGCTCATCTAACATTAACTAGTAAAAACACGTGTTGCATAATAATGGCATTACACTCATTCACATATCTCAGACTTAAACACACTTACTCCATTTGTGACGGATATAGTGAGAATTAAGCACTCTATACGTTTAAATTGTAGTATAACATTTTCCCCCACACATGAACACCCAAACTTCATATCAATTATCTAATCAAGAATAGTTAATAAACAGTACAATACTGTAGGTAGGATAGAATATGGAAGATTTCCTTAAGAGATTATAACTATTTTGACAGAATTTATAGGATTCAAATGATTCACTTATTACCTCCTGCACATTAAAATGATATAATTAGAGCCCAAACCTGTTGAGCACCTCTACCACAGGTTTTATACTTCAGTACGGAACTATACTCAGATGTATAGCGTTGCTTTCCCCACCTGGATGTTTTGAAAGAAAAAGCAGGCCTGTGCAGTGACCGCAGAAGCCATGCGCCACTAGTGACACGTGGCCCAGCCCCTGGATGCTACGTGCTGATGCTCCCTTTCGGGGGTGGGACAGGATGGTGGTGGGTGCTTTCCGAGAAGAAACAGGTATTGGCTTTCCTCTTAATGGAGGAACATGCTTCATCTGTAAAATACATTAATTTTCTCCTAAGTGCTTCAATGAGGTGCCTGGAGAGCTTGACCGCCCATGTCTCAGAGCTCAGTTCACCAGCTCGACTTCTAGCGTTTGATCACAACTTGTTCATAAGCTCCAGACCCCACCCTATGACAGGAGGGGAGAAAAAAAACACTTCAAGGTCTTGGGCTATATTGCTTGAAACTGTTATAGTTAACCTTGCCCTCAAAGAGATAGTGCTTTAGGCATTTTCTACTAGATTTGATTTCTACTCGGTTTAAAGAGATCACAGATAGAGAATACCTGAAATATTAAATGTTTATCATCAGTACATTGGATTAGTCTAGTCACCTTATTCTTATTCCTACGGTAACCGAGTATTATTCCTAAATCTTAACCTGTGGCAAGAAATCTTTTCTTGAAACCTGTTTATATATAAATCCTAAAAATCAGTCTCATCCAAGAGTATATACTGACGGGCAATTTACCCAGGCCTTGCAGAGTTAATGGGGGATCGGGTTTAGCGTGTGGTGTCTTAATGTACCTTTCTAGAAAGTGAAAGAATTCTTTTAGTCAACATGCCAATGTCTTTATTTATTTTTAAAGATTTCATTTATTTGAGAGAGAGAGAGAGAGCAAGCATGAGCAGGGGGAGAGGCAGAGGGAGAAGGAGGAGGACACTCCCCATTGAGCAGGGAGCCTGATGTAGGCTTTGATCCCAGGACCCTGACATCATGACCTGAGCTGAAGGTGGACGCTAAACCTAATGAGCCCCCCAGACCGATGTCTTTACATGTGGTCAGTACTGTAAATTATACCAATGCAATACAGATATAGAGTGAAGTGATTTTTTAAAAAAGATTTATTTATTAGAGTGCAGGAGAGTAAGGGGAGGGGCTGAGGGTGAGGGAAAGAGAGAGAGAGAGAGACAAAGCAGCAGACTTCCTCTTAAGCATGAAGGCTCAATCCCACACCCTTGAGATCATGACCTGAGCCAAAATCCAGAGTTGGATATTTATTTTTATTTTATTTTTTTTAAAAGATTTTATTTATTTATTTGACACAGAGAGATCACAAGTAGGCAGAGAGGCAGGCAGAGAAAGAGGGAGAGGGAGGCTCCCTGCCAAGCAGAGAGCCCGATGCGGGACTCGATCCCAGGACCCTGAGATCATGACCTGAGCTGAAGGCAGAGGCTTAACCCACTGAGCCATCCAGGCACCCAAGAGTTGGATGTTTAACTGACTGAGCCACCCAAGTGCCCCTAAAATGAAGTGATCTTGAAGAGGGGTTTATTGGGCGCCTGGGTGGCTCAGTGGGTTAAAGCCTCTGCTTTCGGCTCAGGTCATGATCTCAGGGTCCTGGGATCGAGGCCCGCATCGGGCTCCCTGCTCAGCGGGGAGCCTGCTTCCCCCCTCTCTCTCTGCCTGCCTCTCTGCCTACTTGTGATCTCTCTCCCTCTGTGAAATAAATAAATAAAATCTTTAAAAAAAAAAAAGAGGGGTTTATTTCTTCCTTAGCTTGGTTTGGCATACTGCTGGTTGTCCCCCTAAATCTATCCTCTTCTTCTTTATGGTTCTGGCTACAGGCTGTACAGACTTCTCAGCTAGAGGCCACATTTCCTAAACTCCTTTGTTGACGGGTGTTGGGATGTGACTAAGTTCCCCCCTTGTGGAACATGAATGGGGATGTATCAACTTCTGTCTCATAAATTGCTTGCTCTGGACCGGTAGCCATCCAAGTTTGACAACATGTAGGGATGATAGTGAAAGGCAGAATGGAGGGGACTTGGGTCACTGAATCACCTTTTGAGGCAAAGCTATCTCGTCAGCCTAGCCATTGTATTTTTGGTTATCTTTGTTATAACAGCTTAGCCTTTGCCCTGATATTCCAGGTACTGACTGGCCTCTATTAATGAAATGTGGAGAATACTAAAAACTTAACACTTGCAAGCTTTGTGACTAAAACAGATATTTAAATGAAATAATGGCCTCATCAATGGAAAGTTTATTATTGCTGATGCACCTAGTATCTTGGCCCTGTGTTATAATGGAATGAACACATATGTTTCCTCTATTGTTTCTTCATCTGGGAGGATAAAGGTTTTCTACAAGCCTATAAAACCAGTGTCTTTTTAGAGGCAGGGGAGGGGGGGTGGGGGGGCAGGGAGGGGAAAAAATGAAGCAAGATGGGATCGGGAGGGAGACAAACCATAAGAGACTCTTAACCTCAGGAAACAAACATGGTTGTTGGGGGATGGCGGATGGGAGGGTTAGGGGGCCTGGGTTATGGACAATGGGGAAGGTATGCGCTATGGTGAGCGCTGTGAACTGTGTAAGACTGATGAATCACAGACCTGTACCCCTGAAGCAAATAATACATTATATATTAAAAAAAAAAGCAGGGTCTTTTTGATGGCAGCTGGGTTTATTTTTAGGTGAGGATCACTGAGCCCTCCTGAGTAAGCAGGAGGGGCGCTGAAGAGGTGGTGTTGCATGGAGGGGACGGTATTATTGGTTCCAGTTATCACCAGTACCCATCTCCTCCTGTGTCAAGATGCCAGGGGCTACATGACCTGACCATTTCACTGAGTATGCCCAAGATCAGTAAGACCAGAAGCAACCACCAAGACTGGCCTCTTCCCATATGGAATTTTAAGAGGAAATTCTAAACAATGGGAGTAATATACTGTGAGCGGCCCACTGTGGACTGAATTGGACTTTTCAGTTGACTGCGCAGAGGTTCCTGTTCTTACGGATTCATTCTGCAGAAGAAACAGGAACATTCTCAATAGAACACCAGTGACCATTCATTCACAGCCACAGACAATCAGAATTTGAAGGGACCTTGCTGAGTGCTGCCCCTGCACATTGGCTTTCAGAGGCCCTAAAATGGTTCTACTCTGGCAGTGATGGAGTAACAGGAACCAGACTTTCCCTCCTGCTTTAAATAACTAGAAAATTTTTATAGCACATGGAGAACAATAACAGTTTCACACACTGGACAAGAGGCAGTACAGGACTGGTCCTGAGAGAAAGGAAATCAGTGAAGAAAGCCCAAAGCGGTTTCCCTTAGAGTCCTTTCAGCCTGCAGTGCAGGGAGAACCCAAACACAGCCAGGTGGTCTTTCTGAGAGCAGGCAGGGGTCAGAACTCAGAGCTCAGGGAGCCTGGGGGCTAGAATCTGTAGGTGAGGATAACAGAAGGAGGGGCAGGTAAAAATAATGACTGGAGAATTTCAAACTTGAGGAAAACTGTGGACTATAGATGCATAAGCTCAATGAAACCCAAGCAGAATAAACACAAAGAAAAACACACTGAGGCACATCATAACCAAACTGCTAAGAACCAGTGATAAAATCTTAAAAATGGCCAGAGATGAAAGATAAATTGCACAGAGAAATAGAACCAACTGAAAGCAGACTTGTCAGCAACTAAATCTCTCAAAGGCAAGTAAGGAGGTACAATCCTGAAACCTCTGTAGACATCCCTGAGCTGGTCAGGCTGCATCCACTAGGCTTCCAGGGGATTACTGGGGATATTCCTTCCCCAGTCTCTCTTGCTTCTTGCTCTGTTCTCTTCATTCTCATGGGTTCACTTTCCTAACTAGGTATGTATGGTTCTTGTGCCTCTTCAGTGCCTGAGTAAATGACTCTAGTTTCACCTTGTGCTGCCAATTTCTCTCTCAGAAGAGATTTAATGCTAACGCATTTGTTTCTCTGAGACACACCAACTAATGATGGAGAGCCTACCTATACAAGTATTGTGCTGGGCATTTCACAATAACTCTGCAAGAGAGAACTTTAATTGTGCATATTAAGTGCTTGAGTATTTACTGCCTGCCAGATTTTGTTTTAGTCATTTACATGTCTTACTTCATTTCATTTAAGCCTTATAACTCTTACAGGTGGGTTCTGTTATTGTCACTATTTTGTAGGTGAGGAGACTGAGGCAGGGAGAAGTGGGGTAACTTACTGATGATGCACGGCTGATATTCGGTGGAGCTTGGGACTGAACCCAGGGAGCCCAACTCCAGAGCCTGGGTCATTAACCCCAGAGATATGTCTTTTTCATAAAGATTTTATTCATTTATTTTGATAGAGAGAGAGAGATCACAAGTAGGCAGAGAGGCAGGCAGAGAGAGAGGGATAAGCAAGCTCTCCACTGAGCAGACAGCCCAATGCGGGGCTCGATCCCAGGACCCTGGGATCATGACCTGAGCCGAAGGCAGAGGCTTAACCCACTGAGCCACCCAGGCGTCCCGAGATATGTCTTTTTGGTGGCAAGTAAGAGATGTAATTTGTCAGGATTATAGCCAAGGTGGGTCATGATGGCTAAGCCAGGAATGAAACCCATGTCTGACTGCATGGCCCTTCTCTTTTCACCATAATGCATGGTCTCTAACATTCCTCAGCCTTTCTGTGGCATGTGACATTAATCATCTACTTCGACCCCTAATTATCACTTTAGGCTTTCAGGCACTGGGTGATGATTCTTCTAACATTGATTCGGAAAGGGGATGGGACCCAGAATTATGAATTCCTTTATAGCCTAAGTCCTAGATTATCTCTCATAGAAATTATTTTTCTTTCCTCTGAATAATAACATACACAACTAGCATATACTGAGAGCTGTCCATGTGTTAGGCACTGTGTTAAATGCTTTACATAAGTTATCTAATTTAATCCTCAGCAAAATCCTGTGAGTTAGGTAATATTTATCACTCCCATTTTTCCAGCGAGGAAAATAAGCCTTGCAGAAGTTAATAATATCAGTAAAGTAGATAGTGGTAGAAGTCTGACTTGGACCTTGAGCAGTCGGAAATGAGAGGAGAGATTTGGGCCTTTATTATTTTGGTTCCTTTTGGTTGGAGCTGTATTGTATTGTACTGTTTGTTCTTATACCTAAGAGCTTACTGAGTATATCATGTCATTTACTCTTTAAATCAATCCCATGATTATCCCCACTTTTCAACAAGGGTAACTAAAATTCCATTAAAGTTAAAAGATTTACTGAGGGCGCCTGGGTGGCTCAGTGGGTTAAAGCCTCCGCCTTCGGCTCAGGTCATGATCTCAAGGGTCCTGGGATTGAGTCCCGCATCGGGCTCTCTGCTCGGCAGGGAGCCTGCTTCCTCCTCTCTCTCTGCCTGCCCGTCTGCCTACTTGTAATCTCTCTCTCTGTGTCAAATAAATAAATCTTTAAAAAAAAACAATAGAAGATTTACTGAGGCCCCAACAGTGGTCTGGCTAGGATATGAACCCAAATTCTTTAACTCAAAAACACATTTTCTCCCTACCATACTTATCACAGTCCTCATAAATGTTATTATTCTATCTGTTCCTTGCTACTAGTCTCTCCTTGCTCCAATCTCACTCCCCCACCCACTGTCTCAAATTATGGCTAGTTTTCTAAAATGCCCATCTGACAGATCACTTTCCTGCAAAGGATGATCAAACTGTACACATGATAAAAAAGGATAATAAACTCTTTGTCATGGTGATAGAGGCCATTTACAACCTGGCTTTGAGACTGTTGCCAGCCTCATGTCCCACAGCTCCCTTCCCATGCCCCTGCCTCAGAAGTACCTCTTCACTGGCAACTCCCTGAGTAGGTTATATTATTATTATTATTATTATTATTATTATTATTATCCACAAGTCAGCAAGGTATGATGGTTAGCTACCGTGAATGCGTTTGGACATTCAGACAGGAGTCTGAATCTTGGTTTTATCACTTACTAGTTTTAAGGCTTTGGGCATATGACTTTAACCTCTTTGTTTTCTCTTTTTAAAAACTAATAATAGTACTTTGTGAGTACTGAAAGAGATAGTGTTAAGAACTGAATGAAACATATATATGTGCCTGGCACATAACAAATAAATGCTCAGTAAGTGTAATCTATAATTACTATACTATTTACTATTATATAATTATATATTATAATTATTATGCCTATAAGTTCATTCTATTTGAACCTATTATCAGGAATATTTGTCTTCCTCATATCCACCTGTTAACCCCCCACTTACTTTTTAATTCTCCCCAAGACTCTCTTGGGATGTCAACTTTCTAGGAAGTTTTGTCTGTGTGAGTGAGGTCTCATCTCTGTTCTCTGTTTCCTCTACTTCTCTATATTATAGTACTTATTATACTCCTATAAATTTTAATTTATCTATCTCACCTGCTAGAAAGAGTCAGATAATAAATATTTTAGGCTTCGTGGACCATTGTGATCTCTCCATACTATTCAACTCTGCTACTGGGGCATCAAAGCAGTCATAGAGGGACGCCTGGGTGGCTCAGTTGGTTAAGCAGCTGCCTTCGGCTCAGGTCATGATCCCAGGGTCCTGGGATCGAGTCCCACATCGGGCTCCTTGCTCAGCAAGGAGCCTGCTTCTCCCTCTGCCTCTGTCTGCCACTCTTCCTGCTTGTGTTCTCTCTCTCTCTCTGACAAATAAATAAATAAAATCTTAAAAAAAAAAGCAGTCATAGATAATACATAAATAAATGTTGTTATATTCCAATAAAACTATTTTTACAAAAACAGGCAGTGGACCAGTTTGGCTCACAGGCTGTAATTTGCCAACCCTATGTGCTAGGAACATAAGCTATATGAGGGTGAACTGGCTCTTTGCGCTTTTGCATCCATACCCGTGACTTGGCCTAATAAACAGTTACTGAATTTAATGAATAGAAAAGTCAGTGAGAGGTAATGAAAACTATAAATTGTGCTTACATCCTCTAAAAACACCAGTTCAAATGAACTATTTCCTCACAGTCTCTTTCTTACCTAACTATCACATCTGACTGTAGGTATTTACTGCATCTTTCATCTTTTGGACCCTGCAATGTGCCAGACACATAGGAGGCACTCAGTAACACAAGTACTGGTGGAACAAATGAATGAGATATTTTTTCAGGTTTTGAGCATTAGAGAATAAAATAACTGTCCCTGACTGAGGGGACTCCCTAACCCAATGCTGACTTATTCTGGAACTCTCCATAATTACATGGAAATACTGAGTATCGGGGTGCACATCAGGGCAGAGATCAGAATTCCTTCAGCGTTCTGAGCATTGGTGCTCACGACTGTCTGCTGCAGGGCTGGGAATCAGAATGCGAAGTCTGGCACGTGCCTTTTCTTCATCTGAATCTGAGTAACTCCCAAAATGATGTTTGGTTTTCCTGAACTGTTATTATTATGTATGTTAGACTGTGGTAGGGTGGAGAAGAGGGGAGTACAAAAAAGGTTAATACCAAGTGTATGCTGCTGAGCAGCCGTGTAGCTGCTCACAATAGACAAGATCACTGACTGGAATGTAATTCTGCTTTACTCTAACATATCGGACTAAGGGCGCCTGGGTGGCTCAGTGGGTTAAAGCTTCTCCTTACGGCTCAGGTCATGATCTCAGGGTCCTGGGATCGAGGCCTGCATCAGGCTTCCTGCTCAGCGGGGAGCCTGCTTCCCCCGCGCCCCCCCCCCCCCCGCCTGCCTCTCTGCCTACTTGTGATCTCTCTCCCTCTGTGAAATAAATAAATAAAATCTTTAAAAAAAAATCAGACTAAGAACATTTTCTTTTCTTTTTTTTTAAGATTTGTCAGAGAGAGCAAGAGAGAGAGAGAGCAAGAGAGAGCGAGCACACAAGCAGGGGGAGCAGCAGACCCCACTGAGCAGGGAGCCCGATATGGGGTTTGATCCCAGGACCTTGAGATCATGACCCAAGCCAAAGGCAAATGCTTAACCGATTGAGCCACCCAGGTGCCCCCTAAGAACTCTTTTTTAAACATGCTTTTTTTTTTTTTTAAACATTTTATTTCAGAAAGAGAATGCACACGAGTAGTGGGAGAGGCAGGTAGAGGATGAGGCAGAAACAGATTCCCTACTGAGCAGGGAGCCCGACAGGGGACTCATCACAGGACCCTGGGATCATGACCTGAGCTGAAGGCAGATGCTTAACGAGTGAGCCACCCAGGGGTCCCTAAACATCCCTTTTCATTGCATCTTGCCCAATGTTCTTCTGGTCCTCTACTGATACATTCTAAAAACACATTTAAGAAAATCAACAAACAAACTTATATAATTTCAAACATACTCAAGATAAGGAAAACTCAGAGCTGTAATTCTTCACATGGAAGTACTGTATGTGTTTTCTAGCCTCAGTCTAATACAAACTTTTTACCCTTCATCTTCCACTCAAGAACATTTAAAAGAAAAAGGCAGTGTATTCTTTATTTAATAAGATACTATGTTGACTACATACCTATTTGGAAGATGATGGCTGCCGAAGGTTGTACTTCCCCCAGGTCCCACAAATAACCTCAGGCCTTCTTCTGCAATTCAAATTTAAATATTTGTTATAGGTACACTTACTAGATTATTGTCAAACAATATTCCTATTGTACTCAATTCATATTTTACATCTCAGTTTTATTAAAGAAATAAAAAACTTAAAAAGCTACATGCATGTTTTCAAACAGGCAATTTAGATATCCTCATAGTTATTTCTCATCAACTTCCCTAAAGCTATTTTTCTTTAAAACTGAGTAAAGAAGACATCTCTTCCGATAAATTTCTACAAGTAAGGTTTAATTATTTCTCTTTACAACTGGTTACATAGTGAAACTAAGTCCATTGTTAACTGCTCTCTATTCAACTAGGATGAGTAATTACACCTTTCAAACTGGTGGCATGTAAATTTTCAGCCTCAGTGAACATGCTGAGGAAGGAATAAAGGATTCTGTTATTCACTCTCATCTCAAGATCACCACCCAACTCTCCAAATTACACAGTGATGCAAAGTACTTGTGTCCAGTTATGTCAAAACAGATGAGACATCTGCCATAAGGTATATAAATATGGTGGATGTTGAGGCATACACAATAAAGCCTTTCTTTAAAATTGATGTTTTTAAACTAAAGTTCATTCTTTTCCCAATTTAATATCCATTCCTGGAAATTAATGAGCTACAAAGTTATCTTCAGATTTTCATGGGCAGTAAAATTTATTTTACTGATGGGCAACAGTCAGTGTGATGTAGGGTCCCTTTCCTGTTGAGCACACGGAACACATGGACCTGAGCTGCAGACATCTATGCACATTTACTGTTATCCACACACCTTCTGCACTGGAATCTAGGCTGAAGTCTTGACTCTGGAGTATTTTCTCCACAATATCATCTGCATCGACTCTGGTGTCATCAACTCGCTTCAGCTGAGATTCTACAGAATCTTGCTTCACTGGGCATCTTGGAAGAAAGTAAAAAAAAAATTTTCTCCTTTTTCTGATGTTATGAAAAGAAAGTTGTTTTTTTCTCCCCATTTAAACAAAAACTGAAAGGAAAGGATACCTTGTGAGCAGGTCTGAAGCAGTATCTTCTTTGCCACCTGGATCAAGGTTTGATTCGGCTATTTTTGGCTCAATTTCATCACACGGCTCTAGAATGCTTTCAATTCCTGTTGATGTGCTTCCCACCGAGGTGTTTCTCCTGTGGCAGAGCTCTGAGAAACTGGATGACCGGGAGTGGCAGGAGCTATACCCTGTCAGAAAAAGGCGCTTTGGATAAAATACGAATATCAAATACACTGCAGTCAAGCGTTCTTCTCCCACACCCCAGCAATTCCAAGTAATCCTTTAGAGCAATAAATGTCTAAGGAATTCAACCTCACTGTTAGCCTCTACCTGATACTTTGGACTGCTGGCTTGCATAGCTTGATGTTCTAGAATGTCCACAGGCACCAAGTTCATCTGGAACAGAGGCACTCTTTGCTGAAAGGTCTGCAATATGTCATAACACAATGTTACTATGACTGCCGACATGTCAATGGTCAATGTGTATTTTCATCTGCAGATTTTAGAAACTGCCAAGTTCATTATCAAAAAAATTAGTTACAAAGTGAAAGAGATCCTTTTAAAAACTGGTACAATGTCAACTGTGTTGCAAGAAATACAAAAAATATAAATACCTTGGTTTATTGAAGAAATATTTTTTTCATAAGATTTAACAGTACTCATCTTAAACCATTTAAGCTTTATGTTCAGTATTTCTCTAATAAAAATGTATCAGATGTATTCTTATACTTACAAAATAGCCAGGTTTTTGTGTGCTTTTTGAGGAAATCTTGCTCTCAATAAATCCATCACAACAGTAAACTAAAGAGCACTCTGTTACTTTAATGTTAGTGTTGCTAGTGCTAGGCTATAATTTGGGCAAATGTCTGTGGTTTAAATCAACACAGCATGGATGTAGCAGTGAGAATAAAAGTTCTCAGGAATTGATTATAGTATTCAGTTTCAAAGTAAATGTACCAAAAAAAAAACAAAAAACAAAAAACAAAAAACAAAACCCAAAACCCAAAAAACCCAAACCAAAAAACCAACCCAGTGTCAAAGCCATTTCTGGCAGTTCCCTGATAATATGCATGTTCCAGATACCAATTATGTATTTCCAGAACCAGATTCCTCAGAATGCAAAACTGGCCATTTTCATTAGCGTGAAATATTTGGAAACTAGAACTGTTTTTCACTTAGAGGCAAAAGGAAACCAACCGAGTAACACAGCAATTATAGCAGCAGTTCTATAAATGATATTGGATGCAGCTGGACCAAGAAATGCTGCCAACAAGGAAGCTACTGGAGTGACCTGGCCCTTCTGCAAAGGTTTCTCACTTCTGGACAGGCCATAAGATAGGAATCCAAACCAGCATCCCCGGCCCTGCTCTACAGTGGTCCTAAACACAAAAGTGAGCTACAGCAAGATTGAAACCTGAAGTGTTGGTTCATATCAGGAATTATATAGGACTGACCTTTTACTCTGAGGGTTGGCTCAGATTTTAATTCATCCATTTATCTATGGGTTTTCAAAATGTATTCATTCAGTAATTATTTCTTAAACTCTTATCAAGTCAGGTGTCCAGTAGTATAAAAGATATAGAGGGTATGAAATAAATGTTCAGAGCTTTTTTTATTCATTTATTAATTTTTTAAAGATTTTATTTATTTATTTGACAGAGAGAGTGAGAGCACAAGCACTGGGAGCAGCAGAGGGAGAGGGTGAAGCAGGCTTTCCGCTGAGCAGGGAGCCGTTGCAGGGCTCAATCCCAGGACCCTGGGATCATGACCTGATCCAAAGGCAGACACTTAACCGACTGAACCATCCAGGAACCCCAAATACTCAGAGTTTAGAGGGAGAAGTGGTTACAATATGATGTGGCAAGAACTGAGAAAGCGGTATTATGAGCTTCAAAGGACAAGTACATCAAACACTGCCTGGAGGGGCAAGGCCTCACAGAGGAGGCTAACTCAAGGTCTTTAACCACAGATAGGAACTCCTTGGCAAGTCTTGGCATGCCTCGTTTGCAGAGAACAAACAGTTTGGTACAGTCAGCACTGGGTAGTTGGGCAGATATGACGGAAGGGAAAAGAGAGATGAACAGATGCCTCGTAGTGAGGTACTTTCTACGGGTTTAAAGAAGGAAATAATTCGATGGCTTTAAGCAAGGATGTGATGTGACCAAATCTACATCCCAGCCCCAGGATGGACAGGGCGTGGAGGAGTGAAGGTTTTCACAATCACAGAGCCTAGAGTGAGAGGTGGTTAGCAGGGCTTGATTGCCAAGTACATGAGCGTGCAAGGATGAGTGTGCAAGGATAAGAAGATGCAGGAGGAAGAGTTGGGAAGACTTGTGCCAGGCGTGGGGACCCTGAGGTGCCTGAGGACGCCTGGTCACCGTGCACTGGATTGCTGCTGTGCCCTTGGCCTTATGCTGGAGGTACAAAGACAAGAGCTGATTCGGAAGAACTTGGAGTCTGGCTGAGGAGAAACAAACAGATGGATTTCAGTAGAACAAGGAACAGGAAGTGGACCTTCCCAGAAAGCATTTGGAAATGTGCACCTGGAGTTTAGCGGGGAGGTCTGGAGGCAACACAGATTTGTAAACCGAAGTGTTTAATTCATATTTACATGAATGTGATAGCTAAATCCACGGGTTTAGAGGATATTGCCCAGGGACGGTGAGTACAGGGAACTAAACTCTGGAACATCAGTATTTCAGAGGCCTCCAAGAAGCTAGAGAAGGAAAGGTCAGAGAGGTGGGAGCTGAGGGAAAAGAAGGCTTTAAGAGGGGCGCCTGGGTGGCTCAGTGGGTTAAGCCTCTGCCTTCGGCTCAGGGTCCTGGGATTGAGCCCCGCATCCATCAGGCTCTCTGCTCAGCAGGGAGCTTGCTTCCCCCTCTCCCTGCCTCTCTGCCTACTTGTGATCTCTCTCTGTCAAATAAATAAATAAAATCCTTAAAAAAAAAAAGAAAAAGAAAAAGAAAGGGAGCATGACCCTGCTGATTTTTTTTTTTTTTAAAGAACGTTAAAGAAAGAGTAGTAAATGGCCAAGTCAGATGAGAGCAGAAAAAAATGCCCACAGGATTTGACAGTCATGTTACTGGAGACATCATCAAGACAGGGCTGAAGCCAGAAGCCAGGTAGCATATGTATTTAGGAATAAATGCACAGTATATTCTTTCTAGAAGTTTGGCTCTAAAAGGTGTGAAAGAGGGAAGGGGAAGAGGAGAAAGCAGAGGAGGGAAGGCTGCAGGAAGACGAGCATGAACCTGTATAACCTGGGAAGTCAATAATGCATTTTTTAGACCCCAACCCCGACCCACCCAATTAAAACCTCTGGCAGCAGGTTTAACAAGCCCACCAGGTGACTGTGATGTACACTCATGTTTGGGAACCACTGACAGAGGAAAGCGATTCAGGGAGGAGGAGCAACACCTGACAGGTGGCTGGCAGATTGCTGGGCACATGGAATGGACAAACTCCCGAGGTTTCCCACTGCACCTGCAGGGAGCAGTACACAACAGGCGTGGGGGTCACTTCGACGTTTAGCTCTTCATCTGTCAGCGCCTAACGTTTTAGACAAAGGAAGCATTGGCTTAACCCCAAACTGCATAATTAAAACTCTGCTGATAATTATTGGCCCATTTCAAGCCATCTACTCATAGAATTTTAAGTCTGGGTGGGACTTGGGGAATCTTTCGGGATGTCAAGTAGTACAAATGAAAAAAACCAGTATGCCACACACCCATACCTGCTATTCCGAGATGGATTTTTAGAGTCTCTCCACCTTTTCTGTCTTCTTCCAGAGATTCAGATTCACCAGCAATTGGTATAGACATCGAAGTAGAAGGAGGCCTATAAAGAAATATTTCTAAGAATCAGAACTTGATTGATGGGTGAATCGGAAAACTTGATAGTGTTAAAGGTTGGTTGTGGAGTGAATATACTGCCTTAGTAAGGTGCCTGCTTACTGTTACCTCTTTGAGGGTGAACATAACAAAAATCAACAAATACTGTATGAGTTTCCTCAAAACTGGAATATGATTCATGGGGGGGGGGAAAGGATTTTTACTCAAGAGAAAATGTGAGACCAAAAAGGGCACTGCCTTCATGGAGTCCGGGAAAGAGAGAGGGGCTCTGTCCGTGTGTCCCCAGCACTGTCATTGGACGATGTTTCGGGCATCAACTCCTAGACAACGCCGGGACGTGTGGGGCATCAAGCCCCAATGTATCTGAGGTTGGGAGGTGGTATCATGCCTTGTGCTCCAGCTCTCTTGTTGGCTCTACTCACTGCTTAAATGGTACCCATGGTTTTCTCTTCTACCTTCTTCTCTGTAAACAGTTTACCTGCCCCAGGGGGGACTCTGTACAGAACTCCAGTTGTTTAGATTTGCTTTCTGGGCTGGATTCTCTGGGGCAGGTGGTAGATATATTTTCATTGGCCAATTCAAGGCTCCTATCTCCATGTGGAAGCTGTGAAGCAGGGAGGGGCAAGTTTGAGTTCTAATAAGAACTTTTTGTTTGTTTTAAATAAAGCATTCCCTAAGCAATTGAGGTTGATAGTCTAGGAAAAAAAAATCACATCTTCCTAGAGACTAAGCCTTGTTGACCTGAGGTAAAATAGAAAGATGGCTGAAGGGATCATGAGGCTGACCTACTATGTAGAAATTCTCTTATTTCTCTTATTCTGTATTTATTGAAATTCAAAGCCTACTAGCAAAGTACCTCCAAATAAAGATTACTAAAATAAATAAAAAAGTATTTCCAAGATAAAAATGACCAAAATTTAGTTAACCTGAGTATATTAGTTATCTCTTGTTGCTATAACACATTACCACACACTTAGGGACCGACACAAATTTATTATCTTACATTTCTGCAGGTTAGAGGTCTGACATAGGTTCCACTAGACTAAAATCAAGGTG
Organism: Ailurus styani; assembly: GCA_002007465.1. Classification (NCBI taxonomy): domain Eukaryota; kingdom Metazoa; phylum Chordata; class Mammalia; order Carnivora; family Ailuridae; genus Ailurus; species Ailurus styani. Next base: position 53,711 of record LNAC01000426.1, read on the forward strand.
TTGGCAGGACCACACTCCTTCCTGGAGGCTTTGGAGCAGAATCTGTTCCCTTCTTTTCCAGCTTCCAGGGACCACCTGCATTCCTTAGCTCATGGCTCCTCCCTCCGTCTTCAAAGCCAGAAAAGTTGCATCTTTCTCTGACTGTTCTGTATTTCACATCTCCCTCTGATCCTGACACTCTTCCAATTACCTTTTCCCTTGGATTTTATCTCTTCCCTTTAAGGACCCTTGGGATTATATTGGGCCCATCTGGAAGACCCAGGATAATCTCCTTATTTGAGGTCAGCAGATTAGTACCTTAGTACCTTAATTCCACCTGCCACCTTCTCCTTTGCTATTTAACCCAACATATTCATAGGTTCTGAGGATTAGGACATAGACATCTTGGCGGGGGGCTAATGCCACACAAATGCCACACATTAAATACACCACAGTTTAATATTTTTGTGACAGTTCAATAACTGTCATACAGCTGCCTTAATCTACAGGATTTATCTTTTTAATCTATACAAAACATTAAGCTGGCCAGATGCAACTGTAACAAAAAAAGTAAAGCAATATAAAACAAATTGTACATTTCGAAGTAGTGGTTGTGTGCATGTGTTCATATATGTATACATAAAACTATAAATGTATACACGTGTAAATATGTATATATTGTATGTGTGCATATGCTATGTGGTAATTCTTACTATATTATCTCAATAGAATCCTCAGGCTATTCAGGTCGTTGAAGACAGAGACATTTAAGATTGCCATTAAACTTATTTAATTTATAGATTATTTCTATCCTATGATCTCCTAAATTCCAAAATTGCACATGCTGGTGGAATATTTTCTTTTAAAATCAATCAATCAATCAATCAATCTATCACATGAATGGGGATGGGCATGGAGGCTGGGGGAGGGGCAGAGGGAGAGAGAATCTTATGCAGGTTCCACACCCACCGCAAGCCCAACATGGGGCTTGATGTTAGATCTGGGGCCTGAGATCATCGCTTGAGCCCAGATCAAGAGTTGGATGTTAACTGACTGAGCCACCCAGGCGCCTCCTGTTGGGGTATTTTCAAGTATGTTGTCCTGCAAGTACACTGAGGTCAATATATATCCCCAACTAAAGCCATCTTCTTTTCCCAAATCTGCTTTCTTCTTGTATTCCCCTACTCTGAATGCCATCATGGTCCATGAAGTAACCAAAACCAGAATCCTAGATGCTGCCTCTGTGTCCTCCCTACTCACATTTCTCCACAGCCAATCAATTTCCAAATCATGCAGATTCTCTCATATTTCTCCTATTCATCATCTCTTCTCAGCCTCCACTAATTACTTCAGTTTGGTCCTCTCTGTACCTTATAACCACAAGAGTCTCCTCAGTAGTCTGCCTCCCTCTATCCATGCTTTGGTCACTGTGGTCCTTCTGAAGTGTGCAATGTGAACATGTTATTCTTTGATTTAAAACACTTCCATAGCTCCTTCCAGTTAAAGCTCAAAATCCTTAGAACAGTAATACGAGGCCCTTTGCTGTCTGGCCTAGACCTACCTCTTCAATTACCAAAGGCTGGATTTTTAAATAATGTAAAGTAATAGTGGAAAAAAACCCCCATGCATTCAATATTCCATAAGAAAAAGTAATATGCAAAACAAATACACTTACAAAGAATGGAGTCTACAGTCACAGCCATTAATCATTGATGGTGACTCATGCTGCCTGTCCTATCTTTTTTAATGCCAGGTCCTTTGTTCTTTCACAGGTGGCCTGATTACAGTGTCTCCATCCCTCCATGTCTTAGACCCGTTCTCCAGCCTTCTGAGCTCCCAGCCTGTGGCCTCTTCCCTTTCTCACCCTCTCTCATCTCCCTCGGGCTCTGCCCCTTCTTGTCCAGCCTGACTTTAGGGCCACAACACTTTTAGCAATACCTTCAGTTTGGCACCCCTTGTTCTGTAGTCTCAAGCACCTTGAATAGCCCAAACCCTGGAGAATTTTAGTCTTTTTCATTAACTGCTCAAACACTGGGCAACTAAGCATTATGGAGAAAATTCATTAACCATGGGGAATGAATGATGTTAAGGCAAATTTAAAATCTTAGCTGGGCCTTGGCAACTCTCCTAAATCTCCCTAGATGACTCAGTCCATGTTGAGTAAGTAATCACCGAGTGCTTAGTATGTGTCAGTTTTTATTCTGTTACCCCTTTTTGTTCTGAAAATGTTTTTTTATCCCTTACCAGAAATTATTTAATATAGTTCAATTACAGAACGAAAGAGATGAGATTTTAATTTCACAGTAATGTTTAGAGTATGTGAAAAATGACCTAAAAGGACAATGCTACCTACTTGGTATTCATGCCCTGTAACAATGCCATAAACTCGTGCAAGCCATTTTCTTTTCCTGGAGTGTCTTTACCCACCTCTTCTGCTTCGTAATTTCCTATTCATCCTCTAAAAATTAGCTCAGTGTCACCCACCCTCAGTGAAGACTTTCCTGGCTTTTAAGAAAAAGTAGTTAGGGACTGTCTCCTTTATGCCTTGAGAGCATGGTGTGTTCTGTGTCCATCTCCCAAATAAACAGTGAATCCTTCAGAGCAGGGGCTGGTCTTGATTTAGTTTGGTAAATGTTAGCACATGGTAGACAATCAATGCACATATACTGAATAAATCAGTGACTCTTGGGACCTTGGATAAATTAGTTCCTTGACCTCTGAGCCTCAAGGTCCTCACTTTAAAAATATGGATAATGCATCACAGAGTTGTTTCAAGAATTAAACTGGGAGAGGGCACCTGTGTGGCTCAGTCGTTAAGCATCTGACTTCAGCTCAGGTCAGGATCCCAGGATCTTGGGATTGAGCCCCAAGTCAGGCTCCCTGCTCAGCAGGAGGCCTGCTTCTCCCTCTCCCACTCCCCCTGCTTGTGTTTCCTCTCTCGCTGTCAAATAAATAAATACAATCTTAAAAAAAAAGAATTAAACTGGGAGACAATAGTCATTAAGTCATTTTGACAAATAGTAATTTCCTTCCTTCTAGACTTTGAGTGCTCCAGAGCCCCAGCTACTCAAGAGGATTACATCATCCCTAGATCTGCTTCACCACTAAGTTGTCAGGTGACAGTGTAGCACAGAATTTCTCTCTCAAAATATCCTTTGTCTTTATTAGCACTAGCAGTTGGCTTTCTTTTCAGCCAGTTTCATCCTTTTACAAGAGTTGGTGGATATTTGATGAGTTGCAGAGAACTACAAAAGAGAGTTTAGGACAGGTAGTTAGGAGCCTGACTTACTACGTGTCTTATGCATAAATACAGGCTTAAGGTATGAAATTTGTCTTTCAGAAAAATAAAAGCCATATTACAGATCCTCTGTTCATAAAATATCAAAGCTAGAATTTAAAGCTGAGAATGCTAAAGATCTGCTGTATTCTTGTTAGTTTCTCTAGTAGGTTTTTAAAAACTTTTTATCATGAAAAATTCAAAGACAGACAAAAGCAGAGAGAATAGTGGAATGAACGTCCAGAGTAGTTAGTTACGTACATCTAGGTTTTACAGACAAATAGTCATGTCACTCAATTGCTTTGTGCCTTAGTTTCCTGATCTGTAAGATGAGAACTTGGATTATATAATACTTGAAAACTGGTTTTGTGAAGTTCCCTTAGAGACTTCAGGAGTAGTAAGGTACTATACCTTCTGCCCCACAAAAGAAAAATGCTAAATACAGGGATTCATCATACACTTTTTAAAAAAATATTTTACTTATTTATTTGACAGAGATAGACAACACAAGTAGGTAGAGCAACAGGCAGAGGGAGAGGGAGAAGCAGGCTCTCCGCTGAGCAGGGGGCCCGATGTGGGACTCAATCCCAGGACCCTGGGATCGTGACCCAAGCCGAAGGCAGCCGCTAACCGACTCAGCCACCCAGGCGGCCCATCATACATTTGAGCAGAAGGACTTTGTGGCTAAATATTCTGAAAAAAAAGTCACTGGACTAGCCAACTTCCAACATTATTTTCTGCTCTAAAGCACTGTGATTTTATATTTCGGATATATACTGAAATACAACCTAATAAAAATAATTTACTTTTTACATCATTTAAACACTTGCCTGTTCAGTCTATACTCAGCATGTGCAAGTGCATGGATGTGTCAGAGCTGCCCTTTTTCCACTGACATGTGAACAATTTCAGATATTCGGAGAAAAGAGAAAATAAATATTGGGGATTTTGTTTTCCTGAGAAATATGTTTAAGTATCTTGGGATTAGGTAAGGTCTGTTTATTCTAATGAGTTATAAACATCTTTCTCTATAAATAGAAACTATTGACTGTCAGATTTACATTCCTGGAGATAATACAGAACATAAGATGATCTATTTTTGAGCTCTTTAGTATTTGAGTTGCACTAATAGATAAAATGGTAGAGAAAGGGCCAGAAAGGGAATATTTATAAGTTCATGAGAAGGAATGGTGAATTCCTTTTATTCTATTTACTTTTGCTGCTCGTTTTCTCATTTCACTCTAATGATTCCACTAGAAAAACACTGTTACCTAAGAAGCCAAATACAGTATAGCAAAAATGGTTTAGTCCTAAGACAGCAGGATATAATGAAATAAGCCAGGAAATTATGGTTTGAGAGATGATAACACAAAGGATAAGTTACAGTAAAATGCCAGTTTAATCAATAATTGATTTGTACAAAAATATGTATTTTCATCTTTATAAAACACTGTAAATAAGGAACTATACAGGCATCACTATTAAAAAATTTTTTAAAATTTATTTTAGAGTGAGAGAGAGTGGTGGGAGGGCCAGAGGGAGAGGGAGAGAGATAATCTCAAGCAGACACCCCCCCTTGAATGCAGAGCCTGATGCACCTTCCTGAGATCATGACCTGAGACAAAATCAAGAGTCAGACACTCAACCGACTGAACCACCCAGGTGCCCCTGGTCATTACTATTAAAAACATGAAGTTGATGCGCAGGGAAACAATTCAGGTTTCCTTTTCTAAATATATTTTTCTCAGATACTTAAATAATATATAATTAACTTTCTTTTTGTCTTTTGGACCCACTAATGAACAATCCTATTGCCTTTTCCCATTCTGTTCACTCTCCTATACTCTGAGAGGACCTTTACACATCTTTCCTCAAACCCCCACCTCCATCTTTCCATCCCCACTCTTCAGTGGTCATTTTGTTTCCTATTTCACTAAGAAATCAGGAACAATTTGAAAATAACTTCTATTTGCTCCCACTTTTCATATACCTGCATCTGAAGCCATATTCTCTACCTTCATTCCTCTTGACAATCCAAGGACACTGTTTAGCAACTGTCCTCTCTCTCTTCTGTACCATATCTCTCCTCCTCTATTGAATCATTTGTATCAATACACAAATATCCTGAACTATCTTCCATCTTAAAAAAACCCCAAAGACCTGCCCTTAGACCCTGTATCTTTTTATTTGTAACTCCATTTTCTGTTCCTTTTTTTTGCAGCAAAATTCCTCATGAGAATTGTTTATATTTTCTCCAATTTCTCTCTTCCCAAAGCCTCTTTAGCTCACTCCAATAAGGCTGAGGCTCAGAGCATTCTACTGAAGTGCTTGTCAAAGGTACCAACGGTCTCTGTACTGCAGATCCAAAGGTCAATTCCCAGTCCTCTCTTCCGTGATCCACATCCATGGTGTGGGACAGAGCCGATTACTCTCTCCGTTTTGAAACACCTCCTTCACTTGGTTTTCAGGCCAGTCCTCTCCTTTGGTTCCTTCCTCCGCTCTCACAGTTGTTCCTTTGCTGGGTTTTCCCTGTCTCCCCAATCTCCAACACACTGGAGTCCCACCTCTCAGTCTGTGTTTTTTTTCTTTATTTATGCTCACTCTCCCTCTGGGTCATTTAATCAAATCTCATGGCCTTAACTACTATCTATGTGCTGATGCTGTCATGATTTCCAAAGGTATATCTCCAGCCTAGGCCTCCCCACCGAACTCTGTAGTGCCATATCCAACTGCCTACTTGACATGCCTGGCTGGATGTTAAACAGGGATCTCCAAAGCAACGTGTCCAACACCCAAGCTCCCAACCTCCAACCTGTGCCTCTTAGAGGTTCTCTCATTTCAATAAATGAGTTATTCCAGCCCTAAACCCTGGACTACTGAAACAGCCTCCTAACGGATCTCCCTATTTCTGCCCTTGCTCCCGTTGTTGTTCCCACAAATTGTCAATTCTCTACCCAGCAGTCATACGTCAGATAATTTTAATCCCCTACTCTAAACCCTCCAGTAGCTTTTTCTCTCACTCAGGTTATAAGTAGCCAAGAAGACTCTTTATCATCTGATCCCATTTCCTATCCCCCTCCTCCTCATTCTCTCTGTTCTAGACACACTGATCTCCTGGCAGCCCCTTGGACATGCCAAGCACACTCCTCCCTAAGGCCCCTGACCCTGTTTCCTCTACCTCAAATGCTCTTTCCCCAAATATCTGCATGGTGTTCTTCCCACCTCCTCCAGGGCTCTGCTCGAATAACATCTCTGCCAGGGAAGACTTGCTTGACTGCCCTCTATAAAACAGCAACCTTTCTCCCCACATGCCCTCCTACCCTGCACTATTTTTCTCCAAAGCACTCATTGCCATCTTTATATTATACATTTATTTCTTAGCTTACTGTTTTCCTCTTAAGAATATGTGCTCTAAGAGATCAGGGATGGTCCCCCCCCTTTTTTTTTTTACTGCTGCTTCTCCAGTGTCCAGAACAGGTCTAGCACATGGTAAGGCATTTAAAAGATATTTGTTGAAGACATGACTAGGTCCATAGAGATCAAATTAAAAAATTTAATTTGTATAGTTTCACCCAAAACTTGAAGATGAAGAAAGAGCTATAGCTTAAATAAATTTAGAGTGTGGGGAGCTCATTTGGTAAAGGGTTAATAGTAATTTCTATGTGGGTCAGGCAGTCTCCTAGGAAAAGAATGGTCCCTTCACGAGTAAACACTACAAAATAGGAGTGTAAAAATTTAAACAAAAAAAATTACTATTATACTTTTGGATAAATAATTCATTTACTGAGAATCAACTTACGTTTTAAAACACGGGTCACCAGACATCAGCTGCATACTGATCAAAACCTGGGTATTAGAAAAAGAAGTATGATTATAAAAGTCCCCTTGAGAGGAGGAGCCATGTTCTGCTAGCCCACGCATCTCCCACAGAACCCAGGCCAGTATTTCCTATTTAGAGATTACTTGATAGAGCGATTGCAGAATTGTGTTACATCCAGTATTAAATCGCTGCTTTATACAGACCATTTTCCAACATTCAAAACTTGGTAATGACAAAAATCAACGCTGGAAATGTGGGAAGGGAGAGCAAGTGCCACACTGTGACGCCCTGTGGGGGTGCGCTGGTCGTGCTGGTCTCCCAGATTCCTGTGGTGCTTCGGCATCCGGAATGTTTCCCTCCAACTTGCCATGTTAATGCTTCAGGGAGTCCTGTGGGGGCTTGTGCTTTAGAACAGAATTTAAAGCTTTGCTAATGTTTTCTGAAATGCTGCTCTTCTCTACTTGGTGATGGTCTCTTAAGACTCAGCCATAGGATCTTGTTACGTTCTTCTGGGAATAATAATGGTAATAGCAGGAATAACAACAACATTAACAGCAATGGTGATTTGAGAATTATGTGCCAGGTATAAACTAAGTGTTGTATACTGCACGATTTCATTTAGTGCTCAAAACTCCTATGAGAGACCGATCCTTTCCTTTTAAGCTCAGGAGATGAAGTGTTATTCTCACTGTCAGGTAGCTAATAAAGGGCAGAGCTGAGATCTGAAACTAGGACTGTGTAATACTGAAACTCATGGTCTTCATGAAGAAGAGAATATTTATATACGTGGATATTTTCTACCTAGTGGCTGACATGTATCCTAATAGGACCTCATTTCTTTCTTATTTCTTCACCCCAGTGCCTCTATTACTGTTCTTTATCTGAGCGCTACACTTATTAAATGTGGGACCTGGGCCAGCTGTGCGGGCATCCTTATCCCCTCCGCTTTCATAGACATGTACAGTCTGGTTTCTAACTATATCAAAACAGCACTCTTGAATATTCTGAACATCTCAGAAGGGATGGAGATGGCACACGCAGCTTGTAAGACATTGTGTGGGGAAGGAGAACAGAGAGAGTGGGATAATGGTTGGAGGAGGTGAGAAGTGGTTTTTGTTTGTTTTAAATACAGTAGATATGAGAGCGATTTCTTCATATGTTAATGAGGATGATTCACTGGAGACAGAAATGATTAGGAGAAGGAATAGTCCAAGCTGCAAAGATCTTGATTAGGCAAGCTTTGGACTCTAGCACCTAAGAGGAAGGAATGACTTCTGACAGGGAGAGGGACATTTCTTTCATTGTAACGGGGGCAAAAGGGATAACAGGGCTGGAGAGACAGGAAGAATTGTAAATTCTGTAACAGGAAGACAAAGGAATTTGAATCTAATGACGTCTGTTTTTCTCCATAAAGTATAAAGTAGGACCACTAGCTGAGAACAAGGGTGGTGTATGGAGATACGAGGAGAAAGGAGGTATAAAATAGAGTATTTGGATCCCAGGGTCCTGGGATTGAGGCCCACATTGGGCTCTCTGCTCAGCAGGGAGCCTGCTTCCTCCTCTCTCTCTGCCTGCCTCTCTGCCTACTTGTAATCTCTCTCTCTGTGTCAAATGAATAAATAAAATCTTTAAAAAAAAAAAAGGGCGCCTGGGTGGCTCAGTGGGTTAAAATAAAGTATTTGGAACCTGGGAAAGGATGCTTACAAAGGAAGTACAGTTGCTTGATGGTGGTGAGCAAGACTGTAGGAACAGCGGCTGGATTGTTGTGTGATCTCCAGCAATGTTCGGCAACTAGGATGCAGGTCCAGAGAGGACAGCTGAAGTTGAGTATGACTGGGGATTCGCTGAGGGAGACCGGCAAAGGAGCAAGAACTATTTTTAAGCACAGGGGAACCATGGATTCTGGAATCTAAGCTGGATAAAGAGGGAAGTGGAAGCAAGTGGAGGCTGGTAGACAGTGAGAGAACAATAAGATGAAAGACAGCTAAGTGAGCAGTAGACCAAGAGGACTGGAAACAGAAGAGACAAGTCATAGCAGAGGAGAATACTGGTGGTGAAGTTTCTAGAGATAGAAAAGTCTAGAGTTTGGCCATGCGGGGAGGAACTGAGATGAAGAAAAAGAAAAGGATGTTTGAGAAGGGGAAGAAAGAGGCCTCAGGCACATAAAAGATTAGCTAGAGGAAGAGAATGCATACAGAATACAGTCCACAAGGACAGATCACCAACCAGACGGTGAAGCCACCAAGACATGATGACAGAAGGGATGGAAAGAGAAACTGTGAGCTAGGAGCTAAGTCATCAGTGAGCAGGAGAGAGGTTAACTAGGTGACCAGGAGATGACAGAGTTCAGGCAGGGAGAGAGTGTGAGCTGAATGGTGTGATCTATAAAAGAGTAAGTTATGGGGAGCCTGGGTGGCTCAGTCAGTTGAGTGTCTGACTCTTGGTTTTGGCTCAGGTAATGATCTCAGGGTTGTGAGATCGAGCCCCACATCACACTCTGTGCTCAGTGGGAAGTCTGCTTGAGATTCTCCCTCTCTCTCTGTCCCTCCCACAACTTGTGCATGCATGCTCTTGCACTCTAAAAAAACAGAGTAAGTTCTTTGTAGGACCAAGTGGGAGAGATGCTGTGAAAGGATCAATGGGGAGCCAGAAGGAAACTACTCCAGGAGCTGGCCCTAAGGAATGAGGTTAGGACGGGGGAGTGTGAAATTAGAAAGTTATTTCAATTCCCAATGAAAACACTGTAATTCAGAGAAGGATTACCAATCTTTTTATACTGCAAATATGAAGAAACTGAATTTAGTGGCTTGTTTGGGATCAGTCTAAGAATGAACAGCGGACTCTGTTCCTTCTGAGCCTGGTGCTTAAACAGCATGACAACATGAAAAGACCACTGACTCTACATGGCAGAAGATACACATTCTGGTCTCTGCTCTCCCACCGATGACTTTAGTGAGACACTTAACCTGAGTCTCAGCTTCTTCATCTGGAATCTACCCTATCTATACCATCACTGTTTATGTCATACAGGTATATGCAACTGCTCTGAAATTTTTTGTTATACTTACTGAAAACAAAGTTTGAAAAGTGTAGGTGTAGGGTAATTTTTTGCTCTACTAACTTTTGACCATCCAGTTTTTATTCTCAATTATTTTCCTTTCGTATCATTAGATAACTTATCATCCTGGGGTAACCTAACTAAAATACAGCACAAAGTTTGTCCAGTGAGTCTTACTAGGTACAAGGCACTTTACAAACATTTTCTCAACTGGTCTTATTTAATATCCACAGCAATTCTCTGAAGTGTATGTTCTCTCTGTGGCCATGAGAAAAGGAGGCTGCTGATGGTACTTGAAAACAACAGGGCAGATCCTAAAGTGAGCTCCACATGTCACTTTACTAGTTATAGGAAAGCCCAGTGACTTCTCTGCACCCACCACAGCTGCTTGGGAAGTCATTTTCTGGGAGTGATAAACATTTTTAAGGTATTTGCTCCTCATGCTCCTTACTCTCAATGAGCCCTTATGCTGTAGCAGTTGTATGTACTACTCCCTGAACATTCACAGCTCCAGAAACACCTTAGGATCATGAAGGTGAACACTTGTTACTTTTCACTGCTTCTGTGATTTGGGTGGCTTTTTACCGTGGACGGTGAGTATTTCAGTAGTGTGGTCAGCTTACGATCTCAGTACCAATTCCCATCTTGCCCTTGACCGTATATACCTATGCTTATTTAAAGGCAGAGATTCTCATTTGTTGACATGTAAATCTCAAAACGTGCTTACTTTAAGAATGGAATTATCCTGTCTTGTATTTTTGGTATCATAGCCTTCCAGTAAACAGCGACGAGTGGTGTTTCCTGATCCAGCAAACTCTGCCAGGTTTAGATCTGCAAAGCCCAGCTATGAAAAGAAAGGGAATTATATTAATAGAATATCTAGTAGGCTTCTAACATATTCTCCTTAAAGTAAACACTCAACCCATGTTCTAGACAAGTTTTCTCAAACTTCAGTCATTTGCAATTTTGGCCATCTTAATATCTGCTCTATTATTTGGTTAATGTATGCCTTTAGATTGGCTCGCTTCTTTTGTAAAAATGTATTACCTATTCTAATCTTGTCTTAGGCACTGCGATCTCTGAAATCACAAATTTGATGTGCTAACTATATGTTTTTTTCTGTACACACTGAAATACATAACTGTTAAAATAAAAATAATGTTTATCAAACAATTAAAATCATTGCAATTAGCAGTGGTACTCACCCCATACTGTGGGGAAATAGTAGCAGACCAATCATGATCATTTGCATATTCATAAAGAAAACTAATCAGACTTTTTTCTCCCTATTCGGGTTCTGGCTCCATGCCCAGTTAACCACTGGTGACTGCAGACAGTTGCAGGTTATTAAATTCTTACTTTCCATGCAAGAAATAGAATGATTTAAGTTTTCTTTGGTATAAGCCCCTACTCCTTCACCATCTTCACAACATTTGCCTTGATGATCACACTTAAGCTAAATCCTTTCTTATGAAACCTTTCCTCCTTCCCCCAAACTGTGCCCCACAACAACCCTCTACGTTGTTCTCCAAAAGTTTAGCTCAAAACTGTTCCTTCCTCTCATTACTACCCAGGTTCAGTCCCCATTTTCTGCAGCTACCAAAGATCACCCTGTGGTCTGTGCTCTGATGTTGTTCAACCCCTATTTCTTATTTCCAAGCAGTACAAGAAATATGCCCTATTTTTTTTTACCAACTAAGTTGGTAATCTATTCAAATCTGTTTCTAATAGATGTTCTAATCTATTCAAATAAATGCATATAGAATCTTTTATTAAAAACAAAAAATGTTCTGAGTTTGCAATTAAGCATGTCTCCCTGAATACCTTATAAAAAGTATTAACCGTTTCAAACACTGTTATGATTTTAAGCTCCCTGCTTTAAGATTTTAAGACACATATTGAGCACATAAGAAGGCATTCAAGATGAAGATTTTAACTACAGTCTGGAGCATTATTTTAGTAGCTTTTAACTGGTACAAAAAGAATGAAGAATAAGACTTACAGATCAGTTGAAAGGCCATGATTCCTAAATGCAATAAGAAGTCAGAGCACATCAGGCCACAAGTAACATCTACCTAATTTTTACACGGTTACTCTAGGCTTACTGCCTTTTAGGGGTCCAAAAGATCAGCAGAAAAGCCTGGATGTGTCCAGGGCAAAGCCACATACCAATGAACATGTGACGATTCATAGGGCTATTTGATTACACATCATCTGAAGGCCATGTTTCATATATTACCCTTTCCCTTTAAACCTCCAGCAACTCCTTTCCATCCAAACTCTCTGCAGATGGCTTGTTTCCTAATTCACTCAGAAGCTAAATGCAATCAAAAGAGCACTTAACTTCCAGAAGCTCTTACTGCTGGCCACATCCCTCACCTGCCTGCAGCCGTGCCCACGTACTCTGGCCGTGCTCCGACCTGAGGCCAACCCCTCTCCTCCTGCCTACTCAAGTTCACTGCTTCAGGAATTCCTCCCTCTCTTCTGCACTCTCAAGTTTCCCTTCTCTACTGAACCATTCCCATCAGCACACAAGCATCCTGGAGTTTTTACCATCTTAACGAACAAAATCTCTATCCAGTTTGTTGGACTATTTTTCTGCTTTTATAGCAAAACTCCTTGAAAGAGTTCTCTACGTTGACTGTCTCCTGTCCCTTCATCCTTGGCCACCACGTTGTTAACTTCATTTCTCCACTCTCTTCCTTATTTACTCTCCTGGTCACAAAGTCCTTTTCCTTGAAAATGCCAAGACTGACTCAAGGCCTTTAACTCGTATTGTTCTTTTGCCTGACATTTTCTTTTCTTTCTTTCTTTTTTTTTTTTTTTAAAGATTTTATTTATTTATTTGACACAGAGAGAGAGAGAGATCACAAGTAGGCAGAGAGGCAGGCAGAGAGGAGGAAGCAGGCTCCCTGCCGAGCAGAGAGCCCGATATGGGCCTCGATCCCAGGACCCTGAGATCATGACCTGAGCCGAAAGCAGAGGCTTTAACCCACTGAGCCACCCAGGCGCCCTTGCCTGACATTTTCTTAGATCTTCCTGGAGCTTTCCTCCTCACTCCATTCAGGTCTATGTTCAAATACCACCTAAGAGGCCTTCTGTGACCATTCTTAATGTCCTGACTCCTCCCTCCCTCTCCTACCCTGTAGTTGTCCTCCTTTACCCCTTACCTGCCTTGTTCCTCTCCTTAGTAGTTGTCATCATATCACATACATACACATTTCATATTTATTTTGTTTACTGTCTATCCCCTCTAACCTTCCATAATACTATAAACTCCACAAAGGCAGGGATTTGGGACTGTTTTGTGCCAAGAACAATGGTTCCATATGCTGGCAGGTATTAGATATTTGTTGAACAAAAACCAGACCATTGGCTTAGCACTCACTGTTAGAAAGCTGGTATTACAGTATCACGAAGTATAATTAAAAAAAAAAAGAATCTGGTCAGTCACCATTAAGAAAGCATATTAAAAGCATAAACAAGGTATGTCAATGTGATGTTTCAGGCTGTAGGTTACCAATGAAGGCTGTGATGTTTCAGGCTGAAGGTCAACATTTATTTACTGAGCACCTTTTATGTGCCAGGCCCTGTTCTGGACACTGCAAAAACAGTGATGAACAGGACAGGTAAGGACTTAGTGAGGCACCAGGAAGTCCATATTTCCATACAATTTTCTCTTTGGCTTCACTGAAATAATGGTCTCATTATAATGGTACATATACATAGATACTAGTTACATCTGTGGTAGATATTACTTCATTTGGCAAATAATTCTGAGCATCTACATTCCAGGTAACATTAGGCATTGGGAATATAAGTCACTCCTAGTCTCAAGGAGCTCACAGTTAAATGAGGGAAGATAGAAAGAAAATACATTCTCATAAAAAAAAATGTTTAAGTGCTGGGATGGAAGAAGGCACAGTTACAAGACAGAAAGGAAAAGAAAATTTCTCAGGGGAAGGGATGACAAATCTGAGTGTTTAGTGCTATATGAATTGACAGGACAAGGAAAGGGGAAAGCATATGCATGGCAGGGAAAATATCAAGTCACAAGGCAAAGAGCCTAAATAGCAGAGTACACTCCAGGAAGTTTCTGAGGGGAGTAAATCTGAAGCATAAGAATTAAGTGAGTGAAAGGGTGAGCATGTACAGATGATGTCCAAGATGGGTCTAAATGCTGGCCAAAGACTTTTCATTTCATTTTCCTTTACAGGCAATAGATAGATGCTGAAAGGCTAAAAGTGGGGGACTGATCATGTCTGAATTTCAGAATGATCATATGGCAATAATACAGAGGATGGATGGAGGGAGACATGACAGGCAGAGAATAAAAGGTAAGAGGACAGTGCAGGTTTTAAATAAGAAATAATGAAGGCATAACCTAAGGCACTGGCCTTGTGAATGGAGAGAAGGGATGGTTTTTAAATGAGAAGGGAGAAATCAAGATTTGTCAATTGCAGCAGACCCTGTTTTTTGCCTCTCCACCATCATCCAGTGTTCTAATACTCCTTGTTAGCGGAGCCCTGATTTTATTCAGGTGTCCACCCTCCACCCTTAGCTCATCCTTGTGCAAAAGGAAAGTAGCCCGACCTCTAGCTCACTGTCAAACTGATTAGTTAAGCTAGCCATGGCAATCCATTCCTATTGCTCATGACCGGTTTAGGAGTGTGTATATCATCCAGTTGTGGCCAATGAGAATTATGAGGAAATCCTGGGAGTGCGGACTAGGAAAAGTTGTCTCACTCAGAGAAAGCCATTCACAGAGAAGCAGCTGGATTTTGTCATATGTGTACGTGTGGACTAAAACTCAAGCAACCTGGTGACCATGAGAAGAGCTAGGCAAGGATAAAGTCATGACACAGAGAATGGAAAAATGAAAAGAGAAAAGTCATATGGGTTCTTGATGACATCCTTCAGTCAGTGGATTAATTAATCCTGGAGCAGCTCTAGCTCACATCTGCAGCTCTGTTTCATATCTACTTGCTTTGTGAAATAAAACAAAACAAAACAAAAACAAAAACCCTCTAGGTGAGGAGGGTATTCTGTTACTTGTAGCAAAGAGCATCCTAACTGACACTGCAACCAAGTAGCTTTAAGGACTTAGGTAGAGTTGATGGTTAAGCTGGTGTCCTGGCTCAGATGACTGAATTGACAGACAATAAAAGAGGAGTGTGTGTGTTTCTGGCAGTATTACTAATTCCTTCTACTCTTCAAAATGTGAGCACACTAATCATTAGTAATTCCATATAGCTAGTAAAAGTATAAAGGATAGTAGTGATCATGTACTACAGAGTGCTAAGAGAGCACAGAAGAGAGGTCCTATTCCACTGGGGGGTGAGGGGAGGTGGGACTGGTAACACTTCCCAGGGAGATGGAATTAACAGATGCTATTACTTAATGGAAACCAAAGATCATCTTCTAGTAGGGAAGCTGAAATGTAAGAATAACATCCCATAATCAGCTTTTAGAAAGAATGTGTCTAAAATTTATTGCTGGATCCAACTGTTCATTCTCCAAGTTGCTTTAATTAAAAAAAGCCAACTTGGGGTGCCTGGGTGGCTCAGTGCGTTAAACATCTGACTCTTGATTTCATCTTAGCTCATGATCTCTGAGTTGTGGGATGGAACGCTTCTTAGTGGGGAGTCTGCTTGTACTTCTCCCTCTGCTCTTCCCCCAACTGCACTCTCTAAAATAGATAAATAAAATCTTAAAAAAACAAAATAAAAAAAATTAGAACAGCCAATGTGAATAGCAATTACAGGAGCAAATAATTTGATTTTTAAGCTTATAAATAGGTCATAATATTACAAATTTCAAAAGAATTAAACAACATCTACTTACCTTTGCATAAGCTTTCCCACCTTTCAATTCCTGCCAAAGAGAAAAACACTGTAAGGATGTCATATGATTAAAGATGTAAAATTAAACACATATCAAATAATCCTGAAGTAGATATTTACATATTTACATGCTTGCAAATATTGACAGTAAATGTCTAATGATCTTAAATTCAACTATTTGGATGGCTACCCTACCCCACTCTCCCAAATTATCAGAATTTTAAATGAGAATTTAACTTAAATCTGAAAAAGGCAAATGGTAAGAAGACAAGCTAATTTTTTAATCTATTCCAAAGAAGAAATTGCCAAAAAGTATCCTAGATACACTGTAAGAATCCAAATAATCAAAGAAAGGTTAAATTATTTACTTATTAGTAACACATGAATGACAGTGTAGAAAGATTTTAATAAGAGTTGAAACCTCCACCGCAGAGACAACCACTGTTACCAACTTTTAGGAACAAATCAAAAGTCGCCTTTTGTGTACCATACTACACAGTTTTTTTTTTCTTTTAAAGATTTTATTTATTGATTTGACACAGAGAGAGACAGTAAGAGAGGGAACACAAGCTGGGGAGTGGGAGAGGGAGAAGCAGGCTTCCTACTGAGCAGGGAGCCCAATGCGGGGCTCGATCCCAGGACCCTGTGATCATGACCTGAGCTGAAGGCAGATGCTTAACCGCCTGAGCCACCTAGGCGCCCCTACACACACTGTTCTATATCTTACTTTTTTCTACTTATATATGATATTGTCCATGTTAATATAAATACATACATAAAATACATATAAATATATACATATACATATGTGTATAATATATACAAATATATAATATATACATATATGTATAATATATACATACATACATATATATGTATAATACATATATAAAATAGATATAAATATAAATAAATATCTATATCTATATCTATCTATCTATCTATATATAATATTGACCCATGTTAGTATAGTAGAATCCCCCTTAACTAATGTGAACAAGACTGGCAAAAGTGAAAAATAATAAAAAATAATGTATAGGCATCTTAACATTTTAAGATCCCAGGACTCGATCCCAGGACTCTGTGATCATGACCTGAGCTGAAGGCAGATGCTTAACCGCCTGAGCCACCTAGGCGTCCCTACACACACTGCTCTGTATCTTACTTTTTTCTACTTATATATGATATTGTCCATGTTAATATAAATACATATATAAAATATATATACATATACATATATAATATATACATATATTATACATATACATATACATATATGTATAATACATATATAAAATATATAAATATAAATAAATAAATAAATAAATAATATTGACCCATGTTAGTATAGTAGAATCCCCCTTAACTAATGTGAACAAGACTGGCAAAAGTGAAAAATAATAAAAAATAATATATAGGCATCTTAACATTTTATTTGAAATATGTAACTGTACCCCAATTTGCCAAATCTCTGGATTTAGGACACCACAATTTCTAAGAATTAAGTGTAAAACACTTAGAACAAAGCCCAGCACACAATATACTCTGTATGTGTGATTGCCATTACAATTAGGGTCAAAATCTCCTCTCCCTATCCACTTTAAAAAAATTAGTTTTAGGTTAAACACAGTGATTTGATAATTCTAAACATTATGCAATGCTCATCATGGTAAGTGTAGTCACCATCTGTCACCATACAACACAATTACAAAATTAGTAATGATATTCCCTATGCTGTACTTTTCATCTCTGTGACTTATTTATTTTATAACTGGAAGTTTGTACCTCTTAATCTCCTTCACCTATTTCGACCATCCCCTCATCCTCCTCCCCTCTGACAACCACCAGTGTGTTCTCTGTACTTAAGATTCTGTTTCTGGTTTTTGTTTGTTTTGTTTTTTAGATTCCATATAGAAGTGAAATCATTCAGTATTTGTCTTTCTCTGACATTTCACTTAGCTCAATACTTTCTAGGTCCATCCATGTTGTTGTGAATGGCAAGAGTTCATTCTTTTGAATACTATTTGCATCTTTAAAGTGGTGAATCTAAGCTCTCTGCTCCTCCCTGTTTGACAGACAGCCACATCTTATGGTGCAGTGCCAGCTGCATCCTCAAGACACAATGGTGAACATCGTAGGAAACGGATTTGGCTTTATTGGGCGCCGGGTTGCCAGGGCTGTTTTTAACTCTGGCAAAGCAGATACTGTCACCATCAATGACCCTTCATTGACCTCAACTACATGGTCTACGTGTTCCAGTATGATTCTACACACAGCAAACTCGATGGCACAGTCAAGGCTGAGAACAGGAAACTTGTCATCCATGGAAAACCCATCTCTATCTTCCAGGAGTGACAGCCTGCCAAACACTGAATGGGGTGATGCTGGTGCTGAGTATGTTGTGGAGTCCACTGGGGTCTTCACCACGATGGGGAAGGCTAGGGCTCACCTGAAGGGTGGGGCCAAGAGGGTCATCATCTCTGCCCCCTCTGCTGATGCCTCCATGTTTGTGCTGGGCGTGAACAATGAGAAGTATGGCAACCCCCTCAAGACTGTCAGCAATGCCTTCTGTACCACCAACTGCTTGGCCCTCTGGCCAAAGTCATTCTTGACAACTCTGGCATCATGGAAAGATTCATGATTCATGACTCCATGCCATCAGTGCCACCCAGAAGACTGTGATGGACCCTCTAGGAAGCTGTCATATGATGGCCGAGGGGCTGCCCAGAACATCATCCTTGTTTCTACTGGTGCTGCCAAAGCTGCAGGCAAGGTCATTCTTGAGGTGAATAGGAAGCTCACTGGCATGGCCTTCTGTGTCTCCAGCTGCAATGCATCAACTGTGGATCTGATCTGCGTCCTGGAGAAAGCTGCCAGATACGATGACATCAAGAAGGTGGTAAAGCAGGCATTGGAGGGCTCCCTCAAGGGCATCCTGGGCTACACTGAGGATCAGGTTGTCTCCTGTGACTTTAACAGTGACATCCATTCTTCCAACTTTGACGCTGGCATTGCTTTCCAAGACCACTTTGTCAAGCTCATTTCCTGGTATGACAATGAATTTGGCTACAGCAACCAGGTGGTGGACATTACGGTCCACATGGCCTCCAAGGAGTAAGAGCCCCCTGGACCATCAGTCCCAGCAGAACAAGGAGAGAGAGGCCCTCAATTGCTAGGGGGTTCTTGCCCCAACTCATCCCCCAACACAATGAGAAACTCCTGACCTCTACACAGTTTCCTTTCCAGACCCCGTGAAGAAGGGGAAGGACTGGGGTGACTGGGTGGCTCAGTGGGTTAAAGCCTCTGCCTTCGGCTCAGGTCATAGTCTCAGGGCCCTGGGATTGAGCCCTGCATCGGGCTCCCTGCTCGACAGGGAGCCTGCTTCCTCCTCTCTCTCTGCCTGCCTCTCTGCCTACTTGTAATCTCTCTCTGTCAAATAAATAAATAAAAAAAAGACCTTTAAAAAAAATTTAAAAAAAGGAGAAGGACTTGGGGAGCCCTACCTTGTCATGTACCATCAGTGTACATGTACCATGTATCCAGCACGCTCCCCCCAAAAGTGGTGAATTTAAATAAGATGAGCAGCAATCTATGGCAAACTCTATTATTCATGAATATTTGCTGCCTTTCCCCTTTCCTGTTCCATTGATGTCTGACGTGGCCATGCCACTAAATCTACCCCATTATGAAGTATTGAATTATTCTTATTACGTTATTGTCATATCCCTTAATAGCACACTTCACTAAATAAAACAAAACTTTCTCCAGATGATCCTTGTCTCTTCTAGCTAATTCTTTGCTTCCCTGTACAGCTAAACTGCTCAAAGACTTCTCACTGTGCTGTATCCCACTCTTTATTCGATCTACTTCAAACAGGCTTTTGTCCTCATTTTCCCCTCTGCAATGGTTCTTAAGATTACCAATGATGTCCATTTTTGTTAAAGCCCAAAGGCTCTGTCTCCATCTTATTTAACTCCCCAAGAGCATCTGACAAACTTGGCCACTCCACCTCCCTTCCTACATTTTTTTTTTTTTTCCTAACTCTCCATGGTGCTGCAATTACCTGGTTTTATTCCTATCTCACTGGCTGCTCTTTCTCACTCTCATTTGCTGGGCCTACTCCTATATTCAACCTCTGCAGAAAGAATGTTGGTTGTACTCCAACTATCCATTCCCCTGTTCTCCAAAGTAATAGAAAACTGTATTTTTAGGTGGGCATCTGGCTCCCCAAAATAATGACAATAATTTAAAAAAATTTTTAAATTTAAATTCAAGTAACATACAGTATATTATTAGTTTCAGAGGTAGAATTCAGTGCTTCATCAGTTGCATACAACACCCAGTGCTCATTACATCATGTGCCCTCCTTAGTGCCCAACAACCAGTTACCCCATCCCCTCACCCATCTCCCCTTCAGCAACCCTCAGTTTGTTCCCTATAGTTAAGAGTCTCTTACGGTTTGTCTCCCTGTTTGCATCTTATTTTATTTATCCTTTCCTTCCCTTATGTTCATCTGTTTTGTTTCTTAAATTCCACATATGAGTGACATCATATGGTATTATGACAGCATTTTCTACCTTCCTTTTATGCTATGGCAGTGTGACTAAGAACTCACCAAAAGGATGTAAGAAGTGATACATATGAATTATTTTTTTAAGGTTTTATTTATTTTTCAGAGAGAGAGAGAGAGAGCACAAGCAGGCAGAGGCAGAGGCAGAGGGAGAAGCAGACTCCCTGCTGAGCAAGGAACCCAATGTGGGACTTGATCCCAGGACCCTGGGATCATGACCCAAGCCGAAGGCAGAGGCTTAACCCACTGAGCCACCCCGGTGTCCCAATACATATGAATTCTTGCTCCTCTCCTGCTAACTGTAACATATACTACCTGAGTGTTGGAGTGATCCAGGATTTGGTTCAGGACCTGTTATCTTCTATCTCTATACTTCCCCCATTCAAGTCTGTAGTTTTTATTTGTTTGAGAGGGAGGGAAAGGGAGAGAGAGAACGAGTCAGGGGGAAGGGGGGAGGGAGAGGGAAAGAGAATCCCAAGCAGGCTCCATTCTCAGTGTGGAGCCTGATGCAGGGCTCCACCTCACAACCCTGAGATCATGACCTGAGATAAAACCAAGTTGGACAATTAACTGACCAAGCCAACCAGACATCCCAGATCTGTAGCATACTGCCTTGACAGCTTCTGATGCCTTCAAGCAGCTGTTTTTAATATTTTGTCTAAATTTTCTGGCTGTTTTCAGAGGCACAAGTGATCTTTAATAAGCTGGTCCATTAATTTCAGAAGCATAAATCCCCAGGTTTATTATAATCTTGGGGCCTGTTGAGGATTACATTGTGCATTTCTCCTCCCCCCCCCGAAATATGTTGAAGTCCTAACCCTCAGTACCTTGGGATGTGATCTTATTTGGATATACATCGGTAATCTAGTTAGAATAAGGTCCTAATCCAACATGACTAGTGACCTTATTAAAAAAAAAAAAAAAGGATATCTGAACATAGTCACAGACCTACACAGTGGGAAGACGATGTGAAGACACAAAGGGAGAAGGCAGCCATGTAACTGGAGTGATGCATCTACAAGCCAAGAAATGCCTGAAGCTACCAAAAGTTAGGAGAAAGGGATGGAACAGTTTCTGGAGCTTTTAGAGCATGGCCCTGCTGACACCTTGATTTTGACTTTTAGCCTCTAGACCTAGAAGATAATACCTCTGTGCTGTTTTAAGCCACCCAGTTTGTGGTACTTTGATACAGCAGCTCTAGGAAACTAACACAGGGCCTTTTTACTTTCAGGTATGCGATGGTTACTTTCATGTGCCGACTTGCTGGGTCATGGGGTGCCCATAAATAGGCTTAAACACTATTTCTGGCTATGTCTGTAAGGGTGTTTCTGGATAAGATTAACATTTTAATCAGTCAACTGAGGAAAGCAGATTGCTTTCCTCAGTGTGGGTGGGCATCACCCAATCTGTTGAGGGTCTGAATAGAAGAAACAGGCTGAGGAAGGGTAAATTCTATTTACCTGACTGTTTGAATTGGGATGTCGGTTTTCTCCCACTTTCAGAGTTGGATTTACACCATCAGCACTCCTAATTAAATTAACTCAGGTTTGACTTGAACTTACACCATTAGTTTCCTGGTTCTCAGGACTTTGGACTGAGACTGGAATTACACTACCAGCCATCTCCAGCTTGCAGATGGCAGATCGTGGGAGTTCTTGGCCTGTGTACACCAATTCCTTATAATAAATCTATATCTATATAGCTACCTCTCCACTCTATTGATTCTGTTTCTCTGGAGAACCTTAACTGTATTAGTTAATACAGGGTCCTACTCCTTTAGAATGAATGGTCTTTCCATAGATCTTTACATGGGTGCCTCCTCAAATGTTACCTTTCAGAGAAGTCTCCCCTAATTTTCTAAACTGATTTCCTCTCTCTGAGTTATTCTCTATTATCTCATTGTATTCTATATACAACACTTATTCCATCTAAAACAATTTTATTTGGTTACATGCTTACTCTCTTGTCTTTCCTATCACTCTTCCCCCCTGCTCCAATCAGAAAATAGAGTCCTTGAGGGCAGAAACTGATTCCAGTTCACCACTGTCCTTTCAGTGCCTAGAATAGTACCTGGCACTTTATAGGAACTCACATATTTGTTGACAGGTGATGGACTACTTCCCTGTGTCCTAGGCAACAGAGTGCATTATCAAACTTTTCGATCTCTGTTAAATTTATAGGTAAAAAAATAGTGCCTTATTTGTAGTTTTAACATACATGAGTGAGATTGAGTAATTCTTTTATAGGTTTGAAAGCTATTTATATTTTCTGTTTTGTGAAATATATATTCTGTCCTTGCCTATTTTTCTAAAGGGTTATTGATCTTTTCTTCTTATTTGAAGGAGCTCTTTCCCTACCAAGGAAATTAGTCCTTTGACATGGTTTGCAGATGTTTTCCCTTAATTTATAGCTTTGCTTATGGTATTTCTTTTTGCAATGCATAAATGTTTATATAGATGAGTTTACTAATTTTTCTTTATGGGTTCTTACTTTCATTCTCATGTGGCCTTTTCTCTTTTCTCATTGGTTGAAAGATAACAAGACTGGAGTAATTCCCTTGGATCTAAAGATGGGCACCATATGGTGAAGATGGCAGAGCTGCTCTACCAGCCATGGACCCCGTGGCTATTACCCAAGAGAGACATAAACTTCTGTCCCGTTTAAGTCATTGTATATTTGGGTATCTGCTTTGGCAGCTTATTGTATGTGCCCTAACTAATACAACAAACCATTGCAATCTGAGGAACTGGTTTATTTCACATACTTTAATTATAAAATAATCAAGGTCTCTTTTTTTTTACAATACTCTGAGTGTCTTTATTTAGCAGTTACACTTTACTGTAAACTGGTTATATGTTTTATTTTTATTAAAATTCAAAGACAAATTAAAATTCATCTTTCAAAAATTATTACTAGAACTCCATTTAGTAAAGGTTTCAATATAAGAGCCACAGCAGCAATTAATGTAGAAAGAGAAGGTAGGATGTTTTACTTATATCTCAGTTAATCCTCATAACTTTTAGAGAAAGCAATTATTATACTCTTAGTTTAGATGAAGAAACCTAGATTTTTAGAAAGTCAGAGAACTGCCTAAGGTCTCACAGTTAAAAAGCTGCATATCTGGGACTCAAGCATAGGTCCCTATGATGACATACACACTTTCACTGTACTACCCTTCCTTTAGGGAAGCCTTGATGCAATTATTATTACAATTTTTTTAAGATTTTTAAAATTTATTTATTTGTCAGAGATAGAGATAGAGATAGAGAGAGAGGGCACAAGCAAGGGGAGTGGCAGGCAGAGGGAGAAGCAGGCTCTCCAGTGAGCAAGGAGCCCGATGTGGGACTCGATCCCAGGACCCTGAGATCATGACCTGAGCCGAAGGCAGATGCTTAACCGACTGAGCCACCCAGGTGTCCCCCTGATGCAATTATTGCTGCTCAAAGTTAGACTGTTTTAGAGGTCTATTTTCATTAAAGGCTTAAAACCTATAAAATGTATATATGTATTTATATCTTAACTGAGTAGATTAAGGAATATAATAAAATATATAGCCACACACAAAAAGTGCTATCAATTCACTCAAAAAACAGAGAAAGAAAGTTAAAAACACAACTTTTTATCTGATAACGAAGGACACAAGACTGGAAAGGAAAAGAACAAGGCAAGGGACTCCTGCTTTTCATTCTGCTCTTCCCTTAATTTTTGAACATGTATATGTATTATATTGGTAATTTAAACAATGTATATAAGATGTAGGGGCGCCTGGGTGGCTCAGTTGTTTAAGCATTTGCCTTTGCCTCAGGTCATGATCCCGGGGTCCTGGGACTGAGCCCCAATTTGGGCTCCCTGCTCAGTGAGAGTCTGCTTCTCCCTCTCCCTCTGCCTGCTGCTCCCTGGCTTGTGCTCTCTCCCTCAAATAAATAAATAAAATCTTTAAAAATGTATATAAGATGTAACATAAAGGTTACATTTTAAAGCCAATAGTTTCATTCACCTGTAGTTGTGACAAATGGATTCCCTCTTTTTCACTCCCAAAAAAGTAGGATCACATATTTCTATGTATATTAAGTTGATCCACCTGTGATTACCATCTTTGTAGATTACTGGGAACACATCTCAACCTAATATGGAAAGGAAATGACATAAAAAAGAAAACAGGGGGGCGCCTGGGTGTCTTGGTTGGTTGAGCAGCTGCCTTTGGCTCAGGTCCATGATTCCAGGGTCCTGGGATCAAGCCCTGCATAGGGCTTCCTGCTCAGCAGAGAGCCTACTTTTTTCTCTCCCTCTGCCTGCTGCTCTGCTTACTTATGCTCTCACTCTCTCTGTCAAATAAATAAATAAATAAAATCTTTACAAACAAAACAAGACAACAACAACAACAACAAAAAAACCAGGCCTTGGACTTAGAAAGATTTGTGTATGGGTCCCCATTTTGCCATTTCCTAGCTGTGTGAACTTGGGCAAGTGACAACCTCTCTGAACCTCAGTTTTCCTGAAATTGCAAAAAATAATACCCATTTTCATGGTTGTTGTTAGACATAATATATGTAAAGTCCCTAAATTAATGCCCAACAATGAGAAATTTAATGAACGGCAGGATAAAGAGATAGAGCCCCCCAAATAATACAAATAGGGTCAATACTTAAATGGAAAGTGATAGTGAGGTAAGGTTCTTGAGT
Source organism: Ailurus styani (assembly GCA_002007465.1). NCBI lineage: Eukaryota > Metazoa > Chordata > Mammalia > Carnivora > Ailuridae > Ailurus > Ailurus styani. Next base: position 78,940 of record LNAC01000426.1, read on the forward strand.
AATACTTTGACTTCAAGATTTTCTTAAATCCTATTTGTCATAGTAACTTAAATTATTGTTGCAAGTGTGAAGTGCAATTACCTATAACAGTTCTAACAATGAAGTAGAGCTAAATAAAGTGAGTCAGTGACTATGGAACTAATTATGGTTTCTGAAAGGGGAGATGTAATCGGCTATTTTTGTACCTTCCTCACAGATACTCTGTAGATACAAGGATCCAGGATGCCTGTCGCTGCACTTGCGCTCATCTTGCACATAAATGAGAACTTCTTCCTCCAGTGAACACAGTTTGCTTGCACCACTTCTCTGAATGGGGCGGGGGAGAGAAACAATTAATTACTATTGATGACAGGTTAAAAAAAGCACACATACTCTTTCACTCAGGTCTAGAATGCAAAGTGATAGATTAAAAGCCAGTATTTGGAAATATGAAGCAAACAAACTTCTAACAATGTGATCTGAAAATCTCTAGAAGGTTTTAATTATCCACAGAAACTTAATTTTTTTTTAAAAAAGTGAAATTACTACGTCATTCATTCAACACAACACGTGTATTTTGGTGTGCTGGTTATGTGCTAGGTGTCTGAGATACAAAGACGAAATGACAGTGTTCCTAACCTTATAGAGCTTGTAGTTGACAGTTAGTATCAGAGACAGAAATGTAAACAAACGCTTATTCTGAAATGAACTACTGCTATAGTTTTACTCCTGTTCCAGGCACAACAGCAACAGCAGCTACCACTTGCTGTCAGCTTACCACATGCTATTTAATCTCACAGCAACCCTAGGAGGTACCTGGGATCCACTTTATAGATAAGAAAAATGAAGCACAAGAAGAAAAGTTAACTCAAGGTCATTTAGGCAGGAAGTTTCAGCACTAGCATTCACACCAGGCCCGTTTAACTCAAAAGCCTACTTGTTCATAAAGAAAAGTTTGTATTTTCCCCACCAACTCTGCTCTTTCAAGTTGTCTTTTTCAAGTTTGTACCTGCTGTTCCCTCTACTGTTTTGTGTAAGTGTAGGGGGCTTGTCCTTCAAACGGAAGGTTAATTATTCCTCCAACATGGGAAGAAAAGAAAGACAATGGGTGAAAATAAAGAAAAAACTGGAGAAACCAAAAGGGAAAGGCAAGAGAGCCCAGGTTGAATAGTTTTTAATTTTCTTAGGAAAGGAAAAGGTGAGGTTATTTCTATAGAATGACGGGGGTTGATGATTGAGTTGAAAATTTAGTAAAGGCAGAGGATAGTTAGGAATAACTGATGTGGTGAATGTAATAGGCAACTGGCAGCTGCCTCAGTGAATAAAATGAATTTGTATTGGGACCAATCAGTCTGGTTTTATGGATTTGTCTATCAACAGACAGAAATCCAAGAATAGGAATTACAAAGCCAAAAATCACTTAAAAACCATAATCAAGTATGTCTTTGTATGTGGTATGTACATGCATGTTTACTTATACACATATAAACAGACACACAAAGGGGAGAGGAGGACATGTATTTTGTCATAGGTTTCAATGTGATAACTTTCGCTGTTTTATTTTTTTTCATTAGGAACCTTTAGTGATTGGGGCGCCTGGGTGGCTTAGTTGGTTAAGCGTCTGATTCTTGGTTTCAGCTCAGGTCATGATCTCAAGGTTGTGAGATGGAGCCCTGAGTTGGGCTCTGTGCTCAGCTGGGAGTCTGTTTCTTTCCCTCTCCCTCTGCCCCCCCAACTTGTGTACTTTCTCTGTGTCTCTCTAAAATAAATAAAAATCTTTAAAACAAACAGGAAAGGAATATATTTACAGAAATACTTATCTAGTTTGGCTAGAGAGTAGGGGAAGGCAACATTAAGTCTGGTGGGCTTGGGAAGAGATTAAAAAACTTAACACAGCATCATAAATGTGGGCAGATAACTGAAATTATAGTGTAGACAAGAGATGAAGAATATATTTTCATAAAAGATGTGACATTAAATCTTAAAGGAAAAAATACACTTCCATAACCCTATGTTCCCATCATGAAAGCATATGGAAGTATAAACCTCACCGGTAAAGGTAAATATCTAGACAAATACAGAATAATGTAATATTGTAATAATGGTATGTAAATCGTTATTATGCAGTATAAAAGGTCCTTCTGAAACTTTTTCAAAAGATATAAGAGAATATTTTGAAATTCATTTTATGAGGCCAGCATCACTCTGATACCAGAGCCAAAAATACCACAAAAAAAGAAAACTAAAGGTCAATATCCCTGATGAACACAGACGCAAAACTTTTACTAAAATACCGGCAAACTGAATTTCATAACACATTACAAGAATCATTCTATGCAAATCAATGTGATAAACCACAGTAAAAGAAAGAAAGATGAAAACCACATGATCACATGATCGGCACACCGGGGTGGCTCAGTCAGTTAAGCATCTGCCTTCAGCCCAGGTCATGACACCAGGGTCCTGGGATCGAGCCCTATATAGGGTTCCTTGCTTGCTCAGCAGGGAGCCTGTTCAGGTCATGATCTTAGGGTCCTGGATTGAACCCCATTGGGCTCCCTGCTCGGCAGGGAGTCTGCTTCTATCTCTCCTTCCACTTCCCCACCCTGCAACTTGTGTTCTTGCAAGCTCTCCCTCTCTCAAGTAAATAAATAAAATTAAAAAAAAAAAGAACTTAAATAAGCAATGTCACTTTATACCTCAAAGCTAGAAAAAGAACAAGCTAAGCCCAAAGTTAGCAGAAGGAAGAAAATAATAAAGATTATAGCAGACATAAATCAAATAAAAAAATAGAAAAAAGAAACAAAAATAAGAGTTGACTTTTTTTTTTAAAGATTTTATTTATTTATTTGACAGAGAGAGAAAGAGACACAGAGAGAGGGAACACAAGCAGGGGGAATGGGAGAGAGAGAAGCAGTCTTCCTGCTGAGCAGGGAGCCCAGCGTGGGGCTCGATTCTAGAACCCTAGGACCTTGACCTAAGCTGAAGTTGCTTAACCAACTGAGCCACCCAGGTACCATAAGAGATGACTTTTTGAAAAAAATAAACAAAATCAAGGAACTCATAGCTAGCCTAAGAAAAGAGAGAAGACAATCAGAAATGAAAAAAGAGACCTTAAAACAGATGCTTCAGAAATAAAAAGAATCAGAAGGGATATTATTAACAGTTATATGCTAACAAACTAGATAATCTAGAAGAAATCAATGAATTCTTAGAAACATACAATTTACTAAACTGAATCAAGAAGAAACAGAAAACTTGAACAGATCAATAACAAATAAGGAGACTGAATCAATAATCAAAAACTTTTGAACAACCACCACCACAAAAGGCCCAGGATCAGATAGTTCTTGGGTGAATTCTACCAAACACTCAAAGGAGAATTTTTACCAATCCTTCTTAAACTCTCCCAAAAGATAGGGGAGTCCGTTTCTCCTCTGCCTGCTGCTCCCCCTGCTTCTCTTTCTTTCTGTCAAATAAATAAATAAAATATTAAAAAAAGAAAACTACATGATCATCTGAATAGATCAAATTTGGCATGCTTTTTCTGCAGCATCCACTCATGATAAAGACTTTCAGCAAAACTGGTTTAGTAACAACTACCCCAATACAGTAAAGACCATATATGAAAAGCCCACAGCTAACATCATAATCAGTAAGGAAAACCGGAAAGCTCTTCTCTAAGATCTAGTGCAATACAAGGATGCCCTCTCTCACCACTTCTATTCAGTATAGTACTAAAAATCCTACCCATAGCAATTAGTCAAGAAAAGAAATAAAAGCATCCAAATCAGAAAGAAAAAAGTAACATTAGCCCTATTTGCAGACAATATGATCATATATACATAAAACCCTAAAGGCCCCCCCCCCACCAAAACCCTATCAGAACAAACAGATTCAGTAAAGTTGCAGGATACAAACTCAAAATAAAAAAAAATCTGTGGTGTTTCTATACAAAAACAACGAACTACCTGAAAAAGAAATTAAGGAAATAATCCCATTTATAATAGCAACAAGAAAAATACCTAGAAATAAATTTAACCAAAGAGATGAAAGACTTGTATAATGAAAATTATAAAACACTGATGAAGGAAAGTAATGAATATATAAGTAAATGGGAAAACAGCCTATGGATTAGAAGAATTAACTATTAAAAGGTCCATACTACTCAAAGTGACATACAGATTCAATGCAATCCCTATCAAAATCTCAATGGGATTCGTTACAGAACTAGAAAAAACTACCCTAAAATTCCTGTGTAACCACAAAAGACCCCAAAGGAGTCTTGAGGAAGAACAACCCTGGAGGCATCACACTTTCTGGTTTCAAAATGTATTACAAAAATCACAGCAGTTAAAGAAGTATGGTATTGGGGGAAAAAAACCTCAGAAATATAGACCAGTGGAACAGAATAGAGAGCCCAGGAATAATTCCACTCACACTCAACTGATCTTTAACAAGAGTGCCAAGAAAACATAATGGAAAAAGGACAGTGGTGCTGGAAAAACTGGTTATTCACAATAGAAGAATGAAATTGGACTCTTACACTATATACAGAAATCAAAACAAAATGGATTTAAAAACTTAAACATCAGACCTACAACAGTGAAACTATTAGAAAAAAATAAAGAAAAAGCTTCTTGACATTGGTCTGGGCAATGATTTTTTGGGTATAACACCAAAAGCACAGGCAGCAAGAGCAAAAATAGTAAGTGTGACTGCATCAAACTAAAAAGCCTCTGCAGAGCAAAGGAAATGATCAATAGAATGAAAAGGCAACTTACATAAAGAACGTGGAAAAAAAAAAAAACTCTCCTAAATGGCTGATAGGAATATAAGTTGGTTACAGCCATTATGAAAAACAGTATAGAGGTTCATTAAGAATTAAAAATAGAATTACCATTATGATCCAGCAATCCGGCTTCTGGATACATATCCAAAGGAAATGAAATTGACATCTTGAAGAGATATTTGTGCTCCCATGTTCACTGTTCACTGCAGTATTGTTCATAATAGTTGAGATATGGACACAACCTAAGTGTCTGTCAAGGGATGACTAAAGAAGATGTGACACACACACACACACGCACACACAGAGGAATGTTATTCAGCCACAAAAGAGAAGTAAATGTGGTAACACTGGTAAGGGTGGAGGACATTATGCTAAGTGAAGTAAGTCAAACACAGAAAGACAAATATTGCATGACTTCACTTATATGTGGAATCTAAAATAGTGGAACTCAATGAGTAGGATGGTGGTAGCCAGGAGTTAGAAAGTGGGGAGATGGGGAAGATCTTGGCCAAAGGGTACAGAAAAAACAGGTAATTATGTGAGGTTATGTATATGCTAATTATCTTGATTGTGCTCATCATTTTACAATGCATAGATAATCTAAATATCTCAAGTTGTACATCTTTTTTTTTAAGATTTATTTATTTGTGAGGAAAGAGAGTGCAAGAGAGTGAGAGTGTATGCATGACTGGGGGGGGAATCTCAAGCAGACTCCCCAATGACTGAAGAGCCCGACATGGGGCTTGATCCCACGACTTTAAGATCATGACCTGAGCTAAAATCAAGAGTTGGATTGCATCGTACATGCTTCACTTTAAACTCTGTAGTGCATTCATACTATGTGCAAAGGATATAGTGTGATTGATTGACAAATTTATGGTGGCAAGTCTTAATTGCAGGTTCATTCCAAGTTAACGGCTAATCTACTTAACTACTTAGTAATTTGCATCGTACATGCTTCACTATTCTCCTATTTATACTTAATAAAACTTGATGAATTTCTTCATTCTCATTGTTAAAAATTATGGAAGTAGAAAAAGCCAAAATACTAAATCCATCCTGCTGCATAATCTCATTTCTCAAACTGGTATGGATCTTTCCTGACGACCTACCCTCTAACTACCTGGATAGCCACTGAATGGTGGGAGTTAGTCTCCTCTTGTGCTTCTCTCAAGGTTCCTCCTCTCCTCACTGAGACCTACTTTTCTACTTGCACCAGCTCTGAAAATTTATACTGCCGTTGGTCCTGGTCCTCTATTCACAGGACTCTCAGGCACTGTCTGGGACTGGGGACTTCCACTTTCCTTTGCCTGCGGTGGTTATTGCCATTCTGACCTTAGGAGTAGTTCAGGGAAGACCATACTTCTCTGCCCAATTCTAGCCTCTAATTCCCCATTCGATGAGTGTCACAAGGGTGTCTTATGTGACGGAGGTTTGGAAAGTTTTGGGGCAATTCAGAGATTACATTATAGAAAGAAAAGACCCTTAAAACTATTCTAGGGGTGTCTGGGTGGTACAGTTAACCACCCAGTTAACAGACTCTTGGTGTTGGCTCAGGTCGTGATCTCAGGGTCATGAGANGCTCAGGTCATGATCTCAGGGTCATAAGAGCCTCATGTCTGGCTCCCAGCTCAGTGTGGAATCTGCTTAAGATACTCTCTCCCTCTCCCCTTCATACGTGTTCTCTCTCTCTCTCTCTCAAATCTTCTTTAAAAAAACAAAAAACTAAATGCAGTTTCTCCCAGACTCTGGAAAGATGTGAATTTTGTAGCAGGGTCATCTCCCAGGGTTGTGTTCTTGATTCATCTTCTCCCCCTCCTAGTTTCAGTCTTCCAGGGTCAAATAATCCTGAGAATAGTAAAGTTGAAATTTTACAACTTGGCGATAATTGGCAGAACCCTTCCCCCTCCCCCTAGTAGTTGTTTCCCAGATCAAAGTTTGGCAGCCCTTCTTCACCTTAGAGCTATATCCTCAGAACACCTGCCTGCCAAGCTCTCTGTGATGGGGGAACAGAGAGAGCAGAGAGACACTCAACCTCTTAACCTGCCTTTGCCCAGAGGAACTGCTTCTGCATTCCGTCACATTTCATTGTGGGCCCAACTGGCCCCGTGTCCCCAGTCTATCTCTAACGGTAAGGGAGCCCAGGAAATGTAGTCTGTGTTTTGGGGGTTGGGGGGAAGGAACTAGTGTACCAAACTCTGCCATACTTATTAAAAAGGAAACCAGCAACATGATCTGCAAATATTTCTTTTGCCCACGTATACATTCTTACATTATCATACACAGGGTTTTCACTTCTGTCGACTTTCTACTTCCAGATTGTGCCCAAGGTCTTAACAGCGCATTTGTTTTGCTTTTTTAAAGTAACCTCTATGAAGGAAGGCTATTTTTCCTGACCCTTTCTTCTCCCACTGCTGAATCTTCAGAGTCTAGAATGGTGCTTAGCAAGTAGCAGGATTTCAAGAAATGCTTATTGTTGAGTGAATATAAAGGGAGGCCCATTAAAATCCTCTTAATAAAATAATTTCAAAATGAAAAAAACCCTATAAAATAGCCATTTCTGGAATGCAAAAAATACCTATTCAAAAATCTTGCTAAACCTGACTGTGGCAATTTTATAAAATTGCTAATATTGTTGTTTTTAATCTACATAACTTATAATTTTGTTTCAACCCTTTTAGGTGATATTTATATAGGTATGTTATATGAACTGTGTTTTAAAAGATACTTATTTCATGACACTACATGTCTTGTTTATCATTGTGTGTCTATATGTCAATCGCCTTTTCTTTCATAGGCAGCACTATGTTAAAATGAGTTATGGCTTATTTATATAATGTTTCTATTGAAGGCCAGTTAAATGGTTTACAGTTTTTAACTATTATAAAAGATCATATAATAACAAATCTGTGTGTGTATGCATGAGAGAGTGTATATCACTTGAGCTTTTTGTTTGTTTTAGGAATAAATTTCTGGAGATAAAATTGCCAGGCCAAAGTGACTTGACATTTTAAATTTTGACTGACATTGCAAAATTATTCTCCAAAGAGTTTATGACAACTAAGTCTCGAGCAACATTTGAGAGTGTATACATCAATCTTATTAAATGCCAACAGTCATAATTATAAAACATCCTATTGTTTGCCTCCCCATTTCTTGATTATTAATGCAGTTGAGCATGTGTTGAAATATTCATTACTTTGTTTATAGTCCACTTCTATGCAGCATATCGGTACATCCTCTGAGAATCCATCATTAACAACCAACCCTAGCATAGCAAAGGTTTGAGAGGGGACACATGAATTTGGGTTAATCCACTGAACCCACCTGACAGGAAGATTTTCTTGGCTCACCCAAGCTTACTGCCCTGCTTTCCTCTACTCTTTGCATGTCCGTGTTGACCCTGAAATAATGCCAACAAACTGGAAATTTGGAGCCTTTTGTACTCCTAGTAGGGTATACTTGAGCAGGAAAATCTCTAGAGTTTCCAGATGGTGCCAAGAGCTATAGTCAAGGCAAGTGAACTCCCCCCCACCAAAAAAAAAAAAGAGTTGGATGCCCAACTGACTGAGCCACCCAGGCGCCCCATCAAGTTGTACACCTTAAGCATATATAATTAGTCAATTAGACTTTAATAAAGCTAGAAAATAAAATGTTATGGATGAAATATTTTGTGCATATTTTGTATATATTGTACACATTTTTCATGACCTGTATAACCCCACCCAATGAAGCCACAAATAAGCTCAGATCCACTTGCTGGGAATCAAGACACTATCCAGACACATGAATACTGTCTCCCAAGTAGTAGACTGACATATATGCTAAGACTCTGGAGCAGGTACTTAAGAGAGTAAGAAAGTAATGAGCCAAGAGATCAGGTTGGGATGAACTAAGGCTATGAAAAGTGCACATGATCATTAATTAACTCATGATATCACAAAACAAAGAATCTTTATTGGAGGAGAAACTCAGAAATGATGAAGGCAAAAAGAAGAGCCCAGCAAAACACTCTGGACAATACACTGCCAACCACAGTAAACACTAGATAAATATTTGTTGGCTGAATGAATAAATGTCATGCATCAGTCATGAACAATCCCAACTACCGATTCCTGCCTATGCTACTTCATAATTATTCCTAAATCAACCCCTTCTCTGTGTCTAGCACCACTACTCTCATTCAGTCCTTCAATAGCTCTTCCTTGAAATATGGCAACAGCCTCCTAAATGGTCCTCACTCAAATCAACCTTTATTATTGCTACCAGAAAACTCCTTTGAAAAAACAAATTTCATAATGTCATTCCTCTGTTTAAAATCCTTGTTCACTGATGGGGTGCCTGAATGGCTCAGTCACTTAAGTGTCTGATTCTTGGTTTCAGTTCAGGTCCGGATCTCAAGGTTGTGATATTGAGCCCCAGGTCCGGCTCTGCGCTCAGTGCGGAGTCTGCCTGAGAGTCTCTCTCCCTCTCCCTCTCCCCCTCACTCTCTCTCTTTCTCTAAAATAAGTAAATAAATCTTTAAAAAAAAATAATAAAATCATTCACCACTTCGCCATATCTTGGAGGATTAGCTCCATCCTACTTAACATGGCCATGATTAGGTCCCTGCTTATCTTTAGTCTCTTGACCCTTTCTGTCTCATACTGCTTGTCATTCCCCATTTACTTCACACTATTTCTCATTTGTATGCCTTATTCATGAGGTTTTCTTTCCTCTGTATGCCATCTACTCTCTCTCAACTTCCTACATACACCAATTTAATTCTTACTTAGTTTAGTCATGATGGCTCTAGGAATCATTCCCCAACTCAGCCTTCAGGTGAAAACCTGGTGTCATGTATGACGTGGTCTGCCTTGGTTCCCTTGAATGCCTCAGTGTCTGCCATTCTGTATCCTAGAGTACTGCCACCCAGGGGAGGGGCTGCCAAGAACTGGCTGAGTTGGGTTCCTCCTTTATCCCATTCAGTCCTCATCTCCCAGGACGCAGTCCTTCTTTCCTTTGTTCTCTGCCTTGTCTCTGGCAGATGCTTCTATGATTACATATATTTCAAATGAGCCAATATTTGAAATGAATTTTAAAAATTTGTAAGCTTAAAAATAGCTATGTCCTTTCTTAAAAGGAATTCAAGTAGAAGAAGATAAGAAAATTTAGGCAATCTTTTCGATTTTATGTCATTAGAGTAATAGCTCTGGAGTATTAAACAATTTCTCTAAAAAAGAAAAAATTTTGTATGCCCAAGGCAATTACTCAGATTTTTTTGTGATAATATTTAATGTGTACACATGCACGCAAATATACATGCACATACACACAGCTGCCTGAAAGCTGTCCAAACTACAAAAACAAACAAAAAAGGTGGCAAAGCTAGTTCATGACAGTTTGTTATACTGATGGGTTACCATGGAAACAAACTCAGACTACTTGGCAACTGAGACAAAAGTCACATTTAGTAATGTTTTCCGTTATGTGAGTCATTAATTTCCTATGAGTTTTATATGGTTGCTTAACTGCTTTCAAGAAACAAAGCAAGAGAATAGGATTTATGTTGATACTGTGGAAAGTCAAGTATTTCTAAGATAAACGATAAAGTTGCTGATTATAAAATACATAAGCAAAGGACTTAAAAGAAGATAAACGTTGCTATGACCACTGTTTATCCTTCAAGAGTAAAGAGTAAAAAAAAAAAAGTGAAAAGTCTTAAAAAATTAATATAAAATAAAGTGAAAATTACGGATCCGTTTTTTGTAACTTCATTACTGTACTAGCAAACTGCATTTTAATATTCTAAGAATAACTTGCATATGTATACTCTACACATATCTTTAAATTTATGCCATGTCTTGGTAATTTGAAGTATTTTTAACTTTTTAGAAACAGCAATCAAAAATTGCTGTGAGAAATGCAAGCTGTTTTGTCAGACAATATTATTGCCGGGAGGTGAAGTGCTTGTATCCAGAGCCAGTCTGCTTGGGTTCAAATCCTGCCTCTGCTACTTGTCAGCTGTCACCCTGGGAATATTCCCTAATCTCTCTGCATTTCTGTTCTCTCCTCCACCTTCACCTACCTCTCAAGGGAGTTTTTGAAAACTAAGTGAATTATTATACATAGTATTTGGAACAGTGATTGGCTTACAGTGGATCTCAACAATAAATGTTAGAAATTGCTATTATTAAGAATATAAGTAGTTCTAAGTCCATTTACATTTGCCGCCCAGAGAGAACTAATGATTAAATTTATAAGTAGGAAATTTTCTTCATCAAAGACGGTTTCTATTTTCTAAGAGATACAGATTCATGAGAAAATGAACCTTTGGGAACTGAAGCAAAAATAAATATTTTTTTTTGCAAAAAATATATTTTAAGACTCCAAGGATAAATTAGATCTGTAAAACTGTGACTTTTAATAACAACACTAAACATACATGAATCTCTTGTACTCTAAAGGCATTTTTGACTTGTGTAACTGGGTGGACAGTACTATCATTCAGTGGAAAAAAATGAACACAGGATTTTCATTCATCTATCTATCTTTCTTTCTCTCTCTCTTTATCTTTTTCTCTTTCTTTCTTTCCTTCTTTCTGCTGGTAGTGTTAGTGAAGGAAATGATGATCCAGAGTTTGGACATTTTGAGGTTGAGGAGCCTGAGGATCCCTCATTTGGAAACGTCCAGCGGATAGACAGATACAGAGACCCAGAACTCAAAAAGAGGGCAGGGCTGAAAATACAAATGTTAAGTCCTCAGCATGTTAATGGTCATTGAGATCATGGGTATGGATAAGGCCATTCAAGGAGAGTGGGTAGAGTAGGAAGGGAAGAGGGCAGAGTCTGGAACTCTAGGGAACACTGATACGTAAGGTATGGGAGGAGAAGGGGGCAGGCAAAGGAGACCAAAGGGTGAACAGAGAAGCAAAGGAGATCCTGTTGTCACTGAAACCAAGGAAAGGATTTTTAAGAAGGCGTTGCCCAAGAGTATCAATTGTGGTAGAGAGGGCAGGTAAGATAACGATGAAAAAGCAGCAATAGGGTGCCTGGGTGGCTCAGTGGGTTAAAGCCTCTGCCTTCGGCTCAGGTCATGATCTCAGGGTCCTGGAATCGAGGCCCACATCGGGCTCCCTGCTCAGTGGGGAGCCTGCCTCCTCTTCTCTCTGCTTGCCTCTCTGCCTACTTGTGATCTCTGTCAAGTAAATAAATAAATAAATCTTAAAAAAAAAAAAGAAAAAGAAAAAGCAGCAACAATGAAGTCACCGAGAATACCAGCAAGTATAGTTTCAATGCAAAGGTGAGGGTGGAAGGCAGATTACTATAGGAGGTAGAGACAGTAGTAATAAAGTGGAGAAAACGAGGTGGCAGTCGAATGGGGACATGGGGTAGAAAGAAGATTTCAACTAACATGCAGGAGACTTATGCATGTTTTAGTGCTGATAGGAAACAACCACTAAAAAGAAAAAGTCAAAGATTTGAGGGGGTATGAATAATGGTACAGGGAGGACCCATTTCTGAGAATGTCAGAGGGGATGTGAACCAAACAATAGTTGGGGGGACTGGCCCTCAACAGAAGAAGGGGCTCCTCTTTCATCATGAGGAAGGGAAGAGAAAACATGCTCTAATGTAGGCAAGTTTGTCCACAGATCACTTTTCATTGCCCAGAATTGTTCTTTTTCCTTTTTTTTTTTAAGATTTTATTTATTTATTTGAGAGAGAGCAGAAACTGGGTGGGGGGAGGAGCAGAAGGTGAGGGAAAGAGAGAATCTCAAGCAGACTCCCTGCTGATCATGGAGCCTGATGGGGGGCTCCATCCCACAATCCTGAGATCGTGACCTGAGCCAAAATCAGGAGTCAGATGCTCAACTGACTGAGCCGCCCAGGGTCCCCAACCCAGAACTGTCCTGATGAGAAATTTCATTTAGAGACACACACTACTACTTGGTGTACAGTAGGTCCCCAAATAAATGTTCATAATCTGAATATATTTTAAAAAATGTTTGTAGTCTCATGCAAGAAAGATTGTCATTTAGTGACTTAGCAGATGTCCTAACAGGAAAAGCCATTTTTAAAAAAGTATGCAAAATTATGCCAATATAGTATGATAACTGAGTAGTTGTTTTTATGAGTAAAATATGAATTTATGTTCACTTAAAGAGATGTATTTTTTAAGTTCCCATAGAGTCAAAGATTATTTTTTCTATATACTTTTTGATCACATTTCTAAACAATTAATAGAAGCCATTAGAATATAAAACAGGAAGACTAGCATCCAGTTCACCTGTCAGTTAACATATAGTTTTTCTATTTATAACTTCTCAGCTTAACAACCAGTGAAAGAAAAGTAGATGATATACAGAAAGAGCAAAGGACAGAGAACCAAGATGTTTTCTATTATGAACTAGGTAAGTGAGTTGTTACTAGTCATTTAACCTAACGCTTCAACGTCTTCATTTAGAAACAAGTGTTAAACTAGGTGTTAAAATTTCATGATTCTCGTGTATCAAAATAAATATTTTTGACAAGAATACTTTATCATCCAAGAAAATTAATTTATTTTGTTGTAAATGCACACATTCTATATGGCATTACCTCCCTACTTTCTAGAAAGGACTGTACACATGAAGGAAACAATAAAAAAATGAACAGAGAAAACCCATTCCTAATCTAAGGAAAGACTTTATACTACAAATTTAATACACAGGATAGTTTAGGAAAATTTAATGAAAATTACACAGAACTTAAAAAAAAAAAAAAAGGAGGCGCCTCAGCAGCGGCTGGCCAACGGGACCCTCAAAGTCTCTAGAACAAGGTGCTGTGGCGTGACGCGGCCTGGGAGGACAAGGATGAATTTTTAGATGTGATCTACTGGTTCCAACAGATCATCGCTGTTGTCCTAGGTGTCATTTGGGGAGTGTTACCATTGTGGGGTTTCCTGGGAATAGCAGGATTCTGCCTAATCAGTACAGGATTCCTGTATCTCTACTTCAGCAACTACCTACAGATAGGTGAGGAAGAATATGGTGGCACGAGAGCTCACAAAAGAAGGGTTTATGACATCTTTTGCCTTGTTCATGGTCATTTGGGTCATTTTTTACACTGCCATCCATGATGAATGATTGTGTACAGACCCCACGTGTTCTCTGTCCGGTCCAAAGGAGCCTCACAGTTAGAGCACACAAATGGGATTGTAGGGGCACCTTGGCCATGTGGAACCTGGAAGACCCATGTTTCCTGGACCAAGAATCAGTGTGTTCAACATCAGTGTTTTCTGCAAGGGTTGTGATATGAAACTTTTTAAGGAACCACCCGCCTTTTGGGGAAGCATTTCTGAATTATCTATCACCAACCATTTCTTCTGGGATATAATCATGAAACACCTCTTTGCAGATGGGAGCTGTTGTCTAATTTGATGCACCTCTGGATCCAGAGAAAGCATTAAACTGTCTTCCTCACTTTTCCACCAGGTGTACAGTTTTTAAACTACCAGTGGCATTTCAAGTCCTCTGCAAACAGTGTGGCAGTATGTGCGCGGGCCATAGCACAGTTCGAGTAGCGTCTAATTAACAATTTCCACTGGAGAATGTTTTCGGGCACTTGAATAAATCAAACCTTTAACTAAGGGGAAAAAAAAACTACATAAAGCTTCCCTATTTCCCTATTTCAATAAAGTGAAATCCTTCACAAACACATGTACTTAAAATCAAGTTCTGCACATAGGAATGAAAATATGTTCTCCACAACTCTTAAAAACAAAGGGAAAAGGAATTAGCTTTGCAAAACTAATAAGCAGATGTGAACTGTGGATTCTATACCTGGCCCAAACTACCCACTGTGTCTGAAGGAAAAAGGGGCATTCTGTCAGACATGCAAGGACTAAAAAAACCCAAAACAACAACAGCAAAGCAAAGGAAAGCAAAGCAAAAAGTTACCACACAGGTACCCTTTCTAAATAAGACACTTGAGTTGTACAAGAATAAGAAAAATGAATTAAAAGTTAGACCTTAACAATCAAAAAAAGGGCAAGGAACCAAGTTAGTGGGTTACCTGTTCTTTCGAAAATACTTTACTTTTGAACAATAGGTCTTTTTTGTTCTTTCTGAATAGTTTAAAAATGTGTAAAAATAACAGCTGTAAACAGCTTGGATCTTCCATCACATATTCAGTCAGCCAGTTTCCATATCAAGAAATGGCATGGTTCCATTTTGTCTGTATATTAAACACCCAATTCTTCAACAACATACTCAGCCCTCATGGCCTGCCCTTAAACTCCCAAATTTGATCCCCTATGATTTACTTTCACTGACTCTTCACTAAACTGAATTAACTGCTATTCCCTACCTGGGCTTTACGTCCCTGCACGGCACACTGCCTTCAGGATATTCTCCCCCTTGGGGTGCCTCCCAACATGTTCTGTCCTTTTCCTACCATCCAACCTCATCGACACAGTCTACTGGGGTGGGAGCAAAGTTTAGGTTCAGAAGACTTGAGCTCAAGTCTAATTTCTTTTTTTTTAAGGAGGCTTCACACCCAGCATGGAGTCCAATATGGGGCTTGAATTCATAACACTGAGATCAAGAACTGAGTTGAGATCAAGAGTTGGAACTTAACCGACTGAGCCACCCAGGTGCCAAAAAAATAAAATGATATTTAATTTATATATATATTTTATAGATAAGTTATCCATAAGAATATATATTTACTTATATATAAACCATACGTATTTTATATATATATATATATTATGATTTTACATATATATGTCACTGTGTAAAGAATACAATGTTGTGAATCCAGACTTCACTCAAAAGCTTTTTCTATAATACGATTCCAGAGTCCCTGGGTAGAATTATTCTTGTTTTGATAAACTCCTGGGACATTTTATATGTGTCTGGAGCTGCCTTGCAAATAAAAGATACTGAGAGCAAGAAAGATGGGCCTTCAGTGAAGTTTTGCTGTATGTTACAGAAGTTCTCCCCCTTGGGTATTTTCACAAGCTTAATTATTGAAAGGAAACTCTAGAGTATCAGAGGTTTATCTGCCAGTAATATTAAGTAGTGAATTCAAAAGAACATGCGTGGCCATCAGGACTGATTTGAGATACAGATAAGGAGGAGAAGAATGTAGAATGCTTACATTCTTGAGATCGGGAGTGAAATGAGCCAGTGACACAGTTGGAATGTGACAAAACAGCAGGGAAACTGTGCTGTGATGGCTCTACTCTGGCTGTCTTAGTAATTCTTAAAATAATGATAATGATATAATAGTGAGGAAAAACTCACGCAAAACAAGTGAATTAAAATAAGTCATGCCAACACAGTCTGGTGAGTCCTTTGAAGGGAGGTCTGGGGATGAGATGGAAGAGGGGAGAGATGTGGGTGGCAGTGAAAGGATGTGGTTCGGGTTTGATCAGAGAACGACTATATTGAGCCTGGGGGCTGGGAGATTATTCTTAGTGGCAGAGGCCCACCGTGGTATCTCCTGCTGACTGTGACCACAGTCAGTGTAAGCTCCATGATTATGCATCACACCATGTTGCTTGACAGGTCTGATACCATTCCTCACATGGAAGGAAACCCCAGAGGGACCAGGGTAGGTGAATTAGAAAAACTGCAATGAATATTTAAATAGCTTCTCAATTTTTTTTTTTTGTATGATGGTTTTATATGGGTGACCTTAGTAAAAATAACTCTCAGATTCATTTTGGCTTGCTATCAGTTGGCACTAACATACAGTTTCTCAAATGAGGAACTGGCAAGAGCTAATACTGTAGGTATTACTAAATTCTTAGTTGCTTCACGAAGGCCTACACTATATTAGTATAATGAGAGAGCTTATAGTACTCAGTTGTCTGTAATTACAAATGCTCAGTATTAGTAACCTAATGATTGAGTTAATTTTTCCATGAATAGAAAAGCATTAATAGAAATTGTAAAGGACATTTATGGTTGCTTATAAAAGGTTCTTTACTAATTTAGCCTATGAGCAAAATTTTGGAACCAATTATTTTCTTTTGCAAGGTCTATGAACAATCTTTTCTGTGTTCCTGGAGCTGTCATTTCTAAAATCGTTTCCGCCTTGGATGCAGAGAAAATAGTGAGTGATGTCTACAGGACACTCCAAGGAAGACTATCATTTGAGCTTTCGGAAAGTCATTCCTTACCCATAAGAAATGACCAAAATGCGGAGACCTTCATGTCTGGTACACAGTGGTGATACTTAAAAAACAAAACAAAACAGAAAAACAAAATATGGGACCCTGAACTGGCCTCAAAACATAACAAGACAAGATAAAATGTTAACAACTTTATGTTTAGACACCAGCACTAGAGAATTCCCAGAAATTGCTATTGAAATGTGACTGCAGTCTGTGAAAAAGGAAATACATAAAATTTTAACTATAACTAGAAAGAAAATATAACTAAATGTGTTTATTCCAATGCTATACTAATGATGACTCACTAAAATGAAATGAAGCAAACATGTGAGGTCCAAAATCAATACTATGGTTACTTCCTCATTTCATTAAGATAAAAAAAGACTTGGGTGTAAGCTAATTTCTAAGCCACAATATTTGGAAATAGCATTTGATTAGGGAAAGCCTGAGAATTTCCTCTGAAACCAGTAAACAGGTTTCAGGACAGAAATTTCTTTTCTTTTTTGAGATAACAGAAAGGTATTCAATCATGGGTTTGTTTTAAATATTTCTACCCCTATTTTCTCTTACACTGTTTCTTTGCCCCAACCTAGAATGTTTGGGTCTCCATTCTAAAAATAAATATATGAAACTTGTTTTTTCCTGTTTTCCCCCTTTTACCTAATTCACTTTTCTCCTCTTCATTAACAAGTTCCTAAAAGCACAGTTACACTCAACACTTCTGCTGCTTCACCACCTGCTCACTCCCTGACTCCCTGAAACTTGGATTCTGCTCCTATGATTCTAATGAACTACTCTCTGAAGTTCATGACTGGACAGCCACATGTGAAAGAATGAAATTAGACCACTAACTTATAGCATACACAAAAATTAACTTGAACTGGATTAAAGACTTGAACATAAGACCTGAAATCATAAAACTCCCAGAAGAAAACACAGGTAGTAAGCTCCTTGACATAGTTCTTTTTTTTTTTTTTAAAGATTTTATTTATTTATTTATTTATTTATTTATTTATTTATTTGACAGAGAGAGAGAGATCACAAGTAGGCAGAGAGGCAGGCAGAGAGAGAGGAGGAAGCAGGATCCCTGCCGAGCAGAGAGCCCGATGTGGGCCTCGATCCCAGGACCCTGGGATCATGACCTGAGCTGAAGGCAGAGGCTTTAACCCACTGAGCCACCCAGGCGCCCTTGACATAGTTCTTGACAATGATTTTTGAGGTTTGACGCTAAAAGCAAAGGTGATAAAAACAAATAGCACTACATCAAACTAAGAAGCTTCTACAGAGCAAAAGAAACCATCAACAAAATGAAGAGGCAGTCTACTGAATAGGAGAAAATATTTGCAAATCATATATTCAATAAGGAGTTAAGATCCAAAATTAGAACCCTTACAACTCAGTAATAAAAAGCAACCTGATTAAAGAATGGGCAGAGGAAATGAGTAGACATTTTTCCAAAGAAGACATATAGATGACCAAAAGGTATAGGGAAAGGTACTCAACATCACTAATCATCAGGGCAATGTTAATCAAAACCACAATAAGATGTCACTTCACACCTGACAGAAAGGGAGGAATCAAAAAGACAAGTAAGTAAGTACTGGTAAGGAAGTGGAAAAAAGGAAATGTTTGTACACTGTTGGTGGGAATGTAAATTGGTGTAGCCACTGTGGAAAACAGTATGTTGGGTCCTCAAAAAATTAAAAATAAAACTACCATAAGATCCACCAATTCCACTGTTGAGTATTTATAGAAAACAAAAACAAAGATTATTTACAATAACAAACAAGCATTATTCACAATAGTCAAGATATGGAAACAGCCTAAGTGTCCTGACATATGAACAGATAAGCGGATCAAATGGATAACTTCCAGTTATAAAATAAGTAAGTCACAAGGATATAATGTACAGCATGGTAACTATACTAATAATACTGTATTACTTATTTGAAAATTGCTGAGTAGGGCGCCTGGGTGGCTCAGTGGGTTAAAGCCTCTGCCTTCGGCTCAGGTCATGATCTCAGGGTCCTGGGATCGAGGCCCACATCGGGCTCTCTACTCGGCAGAGAGCCTGCTTCCTCCTCTCTCTCTGCCTGCCTCTCTGCCTACTTGTGATCTCTCTCTCTCTGTCAAATAAATAAATAAATAAATAAATAAATAAATAAATAAATAAAATCTTTAAAAAAAAGAAAATTGCTGAGTAGATCTTAAAAGTTTTCACCGCAAGAAAAAAATTTTTTGTAATCATATATGGTAGCAGATGACTTACTGTAGTGGTCATTGGGTAACATATACAAGTCTCAAATCGTTACATCGTACATCTGTTATATGTCAATTATGTCTCAATAATAAAAAAAAAAAGTTCAGGGGCACCTGGGTGGCTCAGTGGGTTAAGCCTCTGCCTTCGGCTCAGGTCATGATCTCAGGGTCCTGGGATTGAGCCCCGTGTAGGGCTGCCTGCTCAGCAGGGAGGCTGCTTCCTCCTCTCTCTCTGCCTACTTGTAATCTCTCTCTCTCTGTGTCAAATAAATAAATAAAATCTTAAAAAAAAAAAAAAGAAAAAGGTCACCAGACATGCTGATTGTTCAATAAAGAGAGCAGCTCTCATACCACTCTTTCTCTTATACTATGGCAGAGCTGAACACTCTCCCCTCTAAAGATTTGTCCTCAGTTAGCTTTTGTGATGCCACATTCCTCTTGAAAATTCTGGACTCATTTTACTTAATTAGATCTTTGTCTACCAAGGATCTATCCTCTGGCCTTTATGTTTTGTTCGACATGTCATCTCTGGCTTTAATTACCTGTCCATGTGGATTATTTAAAAATCTAGTTATGCAATCCTGACTATCTTCCTCAGCTTCAGACATAAACTTTCAGCTGCCTACCATTATATCATCACAGCCTGTACCTCACATTCAAATGTTTGTGGGAAAGAGCTCAGAATGGGCAAGAGAAGGAATAGACTGGAAGCAATAGGAATATCCAAAACAGAAGAATTGTTACTTAATTTATAGTCCATTCATGAAAGAATATTGTTTGTCACTATTAAAATAGCATGCCAAAGTGTTTAATAATGTGGAAAATGCCTATAATAGCAAAAAAAAAAACGCAGAATAAAAATTGTGTATGTAATTTGGCTTCAGCTGTGTAAAAAATGAACTGGAAGAAACTGGGAAAGGTACATTTCAAAAATTTAACAGTAATTATTTCTGGTGGGCAATATTTTTGTCTTTGTGGTTTTATGTATTTTCCTGTAAATTTTCTATACCGATCTTGAATTAATTTTAGGATCAGAAAAAAACAGGTATGGTGGGTTCAAGATCATATTGCATACAGAATAAAATTTTGTCTTCATAGAATGGTATCCAAGGCCTACCAAAATCTGGTCCCTGATGCTGTCTTATTCTTCACTACAGCCCCCAAACATGTTCTGTTCTACTTTACTACCTAGATGTGTTCTCAACACTGTCCACTTTTATGGTTCTGTGCTCCTGCTTACCAAGTCTATTTCTGTCCTACCCCAAAGCAGGACATTTTGACCCTGAAGATCTTTGCTCCCTAAACTGTAATATAGAGCTGGAGGGCAGTGCTCAAAATTGCCTCTTGGTTTAGTTAAGAAAGAAAAATTCTAGAAGTTTTTTTTTATTCAATCCATAATGAATATTATTGGTATCAATAATAAGCATAAACATGGCTAAAGGGGCAGCTGGGTGGCCCAGTTCGTTAGGTGTTGACCCTTGGTTTTAGCTCAGGTCATGGTCTCATGGGTCTTAAGATTAAGACCCATGAGAGGCTCTGTGCTCAGGGGGGAGTCTGCTTGAAGATTCTCTCCCTCTGCCCCTCCCCTTGCTCTTGGGCATGCACTCATGCTCTCTCTCTCAAATAAACAAATAAATCTTTTTACAAAAAAGTGGCTAAAATAACTCACTAGCTAAAATGATTAAAATTGCTTTTGTCTATATGAATTGCCACAAAAATTAATTCTCAACACAGTTTTATTTATTTGAGAGAGAGAGAGAGCATTTGTGCATGAGCTGAGAAGGAGGGAGAGGAAGAGGGAAAGAATCCCAAGCAGACTGCACTGAGCATGGAGCCCAGAGCAGGGCTCCATCTCACGACGCTGAGATCATGACCTGAGCCAGAGCAAAGAGTCCTATGCTTAAAGGACTGAGCCACCTAGGTGTTCCTCTTAACATCGTTTAGATATGTAAAATATGACTCTGAAAAATTGGACTTTATAAAAAAATAGCCACTATATACATTCTAACGGATTGATAAAAGTTAGGATATTATAATTTTTATACATGTTTCATAACTTATGTTTATTGCAAAATATACAAAGAAGAGAATAATCACCAAGAAAAATAATTTTATGAAAAACTGAAGTGAAAAGTAATAGAAATAGTTCAAGTGCCTGGAATAGTGCACATAGTAGACACAAGAAAATTTGCTAAATGAAAGAATGAACTATATAGAAAACTGTCCAAGGACTTAGATTGGTTTAACAGAGTTTTGTCAGAAAATGCTTTTTTATTAAATTATTATTATTATTATTTTAGAGAGAGAGAGGGAGCGCAAGCATAAGCGGGGGCGGGGAGAGGGAAAGAATCTAAAGCAGGCTCCATGCTCAGCATGAAAACTGACATGGGGCTCAACCTCACAGTCCATAAGATCACGACTTGAGCTGAAATCAAGAGTCAGATGCTTAACCGACTAAGCCACCCAGGTACCCCTATTATTATTATTATTATTATTATTATTATTTAAGTAGGCTCCACTCCCAACATGGGACCTGAACTCATGACTCTTAGATCAAGAGTTGCATGTTCTATGGACTGAGCCAGCCGGGTGCACTGGAAAATGCTTTTTAAAAACAACTTTACTGAGATAAATTTCCCACACTATAAGATTCATCCATTTAAAATGTACAATTCAGTGGTCTTTAGTGTATTCACATTGTGAAACCACCACAATCTGTTTTAGAACCTTTTCATCACCTCCAAAAGAAACCTCATAAGCAGTCACTCCCCTTTTCCAACTAAACCCCCACGCCCAGGCAACTACTAATTTACTTTTTGTCTCTATAGACTGAATTTATATGAAAAGTCCAGAATAGGAAATCATATAATACGTAGACTTTTGTGATGGTTTCTTTCACTGACGATGGTGTTTTCAAGGTTCATCCATATTGTAGCATGTATCACTACTTCATTTTTTATTGCTGAATAATATTCCATTGTATTGATGTCCCACATTTATCCATTTGATCAGCTGACAGACACTGGGGTTGTTTTGACCTTATACTATTATGATTAATGTTGCTATGAAAAGTCATGTATAAGTGTTTGTGTTGACTTTTTTTTTTTAAAGGTTCTATTTTTAAGTAATCTGCACACCCAAGGTGGGGCTCGAACTTACAACCCCAAGATCAAGAGTCCCATGTTCCACTGACCAAACCAGGCAAGTGTCCCTGTGTTGACTTGCTTACATTTCTCTTAGGTATATTAAGAGGAACTGCCAGGTCATATGGAACTCTGTTCAACATCTGAGGAACTGCCAGTTTGTTTTACAAAGTAGATGTCCTAGAAAATGCTTTCCTGATGAAGATTCAATATTAATGTACTGCTCTTTAAGACAGTTTTTAATAATAAATACAAGTCAAAAAGTTATTAAGGTCAAAATGTCTGACATTCTCCCATCCCACTTTCCCCCTACTAGAAAAGTCCTACCAATCTTTCAAAGCTTAGTTCACATGCTACCTCTTCTAAAGAGTCTTTCTTATTTCCTCAGAATTACTAGCTCCCTTTCTCCTTTGAACTGCCATACAATTTGATTTGTACATTTACTGTAGACTTTGTCACTCTGCCCTATATTCCATTTAACAACAGATGTGTCAGTATCCCTCACTAAACTACTGACTTTTTGATGATAAAAATATTTTATACCTATGTTTATAGTAACAATTATATATTAATATGTATTATTTTACTATAATATATTCATAAATTGTTATGAAGGATATATCATTTGAGATCATGAAAAGGGCTCATGCAAAAGATGAAAGTAAATGTCCTATATAGTACTTTCATAGAACAAATTTACTGTGGTGTCTGGGTGGCTCAGTCCATTAAGTGTCTGACTTAGGCTCAGGTCATGATCCCAGGGTCCTGGGATAGAGTCCCACATTGGGCTCCCTGCTCAGCCACAAGTCTGCTTCTCCCTCTCCCTCTCCTCTTCCCCCTGCTCCTGCTTGTGCGTGCGCTCTCTCTCTCTCATGCTGCTTCTCTCTCTCAAATAAATAAATTTAAAAAAACTTTTAAAGAAAGGAACAAATTTATTAAGGTAACAGATTTAATAAAGGATAAATTTGAAATATCAATAAATGTTATTTGTTGATGAATAAGATATATGTCAAGACTAATAGTACAAGCAAAAATTGCTTAAAAAGCACAAATACAAGTGGGAAAAAGAGGGACTTGCCTAAAATTAAGTAAAAATTAATTACTAAATAAACCTATATATCTTAATTTTAATAAATCAAATTAGTTTGCAGAATGACTGAATGGACTCATCAATGCTATTGCAGAAAATCCATGGCAAAATGCTCCTGTATTATGAAGTTTAAAAAGGAGAAAACATTCTTCTTTTTTTTTTTTTAAGATTTTTTATTTATTTGACAGAGAGAGAGAGACTACAAGTAGGCAGAGAGGCAGGCAGAGAGAGGAGGATGCCGGGCTTGATCCCAGGACCCTGAGATCATTTCTTGAGCTGAAGGCAAAGGCTTTAACCCACTGAACCACCCAGGCGCCACCAAGAAAACATTCTTCTTAATACTAATCAACTTTACTTAAATATACTAATATGTAAATAATTGGCTTGATCAAATAAAAATGGGGGGGGGCTGAAATACTTATTTAAAAATTGTGGTAAAGGGGCGGGGGTGCCTGGCTGGCTCAGTTGTTAAGTGTCTGCCTTCGGCTCAGGTCATGATTCCAGCATTCTGGGATTGAGCCCCGAATCAGGCTCCCTGCTTGGTGGGAAGCCTACTTCTCCCACTCCCCTGCTTGTGTTCCCTCTCTCGCTGTGTCTTTCTCTGTCAAATAAGTAAATAAAATCTTTAAAAAAATATTTAAAAAATTGTGGTAAAGGGGCATCTGGGTGGCTAAGTCAGTTAAGCAACCCACTCTTGGTTTTGGTTCAGGTCATGATCTCAGGGTTGTGGGATCAAGCCCTGTGTCAGGCTCCACACATAGTGTGGAGTCTGCTTGAGATTCTCTCTCTCCTTCTCCCTCTGCCCCTACCCCGCACACTCTATCTCTCAAAAAAAAAAAAAACAAAAAACAAAATCTGTGGTAAAATACACATAACATAAAATTTACTATCTTAACCATTTTTAAGTGTGCAGTTCAGTAGTTTTTTTTTTAATTTTATTTTTATTCTTTGCCCAAGGGGTACAGGTCTGTGAATCATCAGGCTTACATCTTTCACAGCACTCACCAAAGCACAAACCCTCCCCAATGTCCATAACCCATCCACCCTATCCCTACCCTCCCACCCCCCAGTAACCCTCAGTTTGTTCACAGTTCAGTAGTCTTAAAAACATTCATACTGTATCAAATCTCTAAGAACTCTTTTCCTCTTGTAAAAGTGAAACTCTATACACATTAAATAATTTCCCATTCCTTCCTCCCCCAAGGTCCTGGCAACCATCATTCTACTTTCTGTCTCTATGAATATGACCACCCTAGGTAGCTCAAACAAATAAATGGTATGTGTGTATATATATATGTATATATATATATATATACATATATACACACACACACACACACACACATATATCACATTAGTTTGCAGAATGACTGAACGGACTCATCAATGCTATGGCAGAACATTAATATATAATATATATAAAATATACAAAATTTATGGATTATATATAAATATATAATATATAAAAATATAAAAAATATATAAATGTATACACACACATATATATACACATACATATATAGTGAATGGTAGGTAAA
The DNA here is from genome assembly GCA_002007465.1 of Ailurus styani. Taxonomy (NCBI): domain Eukaryota; kingdom Metazoa; phylum Chordata; class Mammalia; order Carnivora; family Ailuridae; genus Ailurus; species Ailurus styani. The sequence goes on from LNAC01000426.1 coordinate 103,882, forward strand.
CAGATTATTTGTAGTACATTCAGACCACCAAATTATTATTTGGTGATAAAAAGAAATGAGCTATCAAGCTATGAAGACATGGAAGAAAATTAAATGCATATTACTAAGTGAAACCTGCTGTATGATTCCAATTATATGACACTCTAGAAAAGGCTAATCTATGGAGCCTGGGGTTAGGGAAAAGGAGGGATGAATAGATGACAAAGAAGATTTTTAGGGCACTGGAACTATTCTGTATACTATAAAGGTGGATACATGTCAGGACACTTTTGTCAAAGCCCACAGGATATAGAACATAGAACACCAAGAGTGAACCTGAATGAAAACCATGGACTTTGGGTGATAATGATTTGTCAGTATAGGTCCATCAATTGTAACAAACATACCCTCTGGTGGGAGATGTGGATAACGGGGGAGATGTGCATGTGTGGGGCAGGGGGTATGTGGGAACTCTCTATAGTTCACACTCAGTTTTGCTGGGAATGTAATACTGCTCAGAAAATAAAGTCAGTTCAAAAAAAGAGAATAAGAAGAAGGAGGAGGAGGTGAGCAGAACCTCAGAGGAATCAGAAGTGAGAGGTTAAAGTGGAGACTAAAATTCATGGAAATCAAAGTAATCAAGTTTCAAGAAATTGGTACTTACCAGATAATTTCAAATAGAGCACAAAGGCAGGAATGAGAAAATATTGACCAGATATGGCAATTAGAGGCGGCTGATGAGGTCAGCAAGGACGGTTTCCACTGAGTGGTGGGGTGGATATCAGAGTATAGGGTTGAGCTGGGGGAGAAGGAATGCCTACGAGGCAGCAAATGTGGATTATTTTTTCATGAAGCTTGGGTCAGAATTGTACAGAGAGAGAAGGAAGTTAAATGGAGGTGGGATCAGCAATATAGTCGAGTGGGTTGGCACTGAACAGAAGGAAGAATATTTACCCTCTGAAACAGGGTGACAAGATCAGGGAAGGTGAAGTTCAAGTCTGTAGGTAGGGGCTGTGAAACAGAAAGAGACACAGATGATCAAGGAGAAGGCCTTCTAAGAAGTGGAAAGCTAGACACACAGGACCTTGTTCTTGCATGCCTAGAAGTAGCAGAGACAGCTGGAGCAACGGTCTTGTATTACCTGGGCCTTAGAGCACTAAATTATTTCATGTCCATATTGGAAATCTTCAGACCATTCAGTTCTATGCATACCTCTCATCCCTGTAATCCACAGGAAAAGGCCAAGATTCAGGTCCTGGTTGCCTAGTCTCTCTGAATCCCCAGCAGGCTCTTTCATACGGTTCTATTCCTCCTCTCTCTGATTCATTCTCCTGTTGCTGCTCTCCTTCCTAACTCATTTGACGTGTCACCTGAAACCCTGATCCCAGAGGGTTAAGTAAACTCTTAGTCTCAACCTCTTCATATAACAAATACTCCACTCACTGCCTAACTGAAACCAACTATCTTGAAGCCTTTGAGAGTAGGGGATGTTTATTTTCCATCCCCCATCTTCTACAGAAGGCAGCGCTAGCATACCCCTAACCCCACAATGTTATTTGTAGGCTGTAATTCTTCTATTTCCAAGCCTGAGGCACGTAACATCAGGCTGTAACATCAGGCTACACTCTTGCTCTACGAGTTATTGTCCCAATGAAGCACTGCTTCTTTTTTGTTTTTATCTCTTTTCACCCCAACGCCTGCAATCATACTATTTTAACACCATGCAAATGACCTAACACCCTACACCAAGAGTTCTTTGCTCTATGCCTATCTTCATGCCCACCACTTTAGTAACACTGCACCTTGGACCTTGCCAACCCTCCTGACTGCTCTAGAAGGAAGGAACCTCAAAGCTTCAAAATCCTGCTCTCTGAGCACATCTCTGACTCCAGCAACTCTGTCACGGCGTCATTCCTTTCACACATACTTTTCTTTACAATCACCGAGGCTTGTATCAACTAATCATTTTGTTTTCCAGATTTATCTTCCTGGCCTGGTTTCTTTCCTTATGAAGTGTGGACCCCATAAGCGACTGCTTAAAGTTCCTTTCTCACCAACACTTAATTCCCTTGCCTCCTTTGCCTTTTCACATACCTACAACATTTAAACCTGGATCAAACCTTCTATCCATTTTTTTCCTATCTCAAACCTATGAGCTCTGCTGGAGAAAAATGCATGAACATACACACTGCCATAACTAAAATTCATGGTTTTTTTTTTTTGAGAGAGAGAGAGAGAGAGAGATCATGTGGGGAGGGGCAGAGGAAGAGAGAGAGAATCCCAAGCAGGCTCCACAATCAGTGTGGAGCCCAACACAAAGCTTGATCTCATGACCCTGAGATCCCGACCTGAGCCAAAATCAAGAGTTGGGATGCTTAACTGACTGAGCTTCCCACGTGCCTCTAAAGTTCATGTTTTAAATTGTAGTTGGGCCTTTTGGACTTGTCTTTGGTCAGCTTTCTCTCCCATCACTTATACAAACTTTTCTGATCTTTTATCATTATCCTCATGTTCCTTATTCCCCACCTTTTTGGTTGCTATTGAGAAAGTTAAGGTCGTCAGATGAGAATTCTATTAAATTCCAGCCTTAAGTCAACCTACTAACTTTGCATAAGTCATTCCTATGCTTTTGGCTCCATAGATCCTACAGTATTAAAGTTAAGTCCAGGCTCCTTGTAGAGACCATTCTCTCTCCCTCTCTTTATGTGTCAGCAGTAATACACAATTATAGTAGTGCCCCCCCACCCCTTCTCCGTGGCGGATACATTCCAAGACTCCCAGCAGATGCCTAAAACCTGATAGTATGGAATCCTGTTTGTACTATGTTTTTTCCTATGCATACTTATGATAAGGTTTAATTTATAAATTAGGCACAGTAAGACACTGGCAAAGATAACAAGGAAACAGATGTGGTCTCTCTCCTAAAATACGGTACTGTACTCTCCCTTCTTTTTGTGACGACATGAGATGAAATGTCTGTGCTCAGTGAGGCAAATCACATAGGCATTGTGACACAGACTTAGGCTACTGCTGACCTTCTGACCATATGTTCGAAAGAGGATCATCTGCTTCCTTACCGCACTTGACCTTTCGAAACTACAGGAAGCAGAACCATAAATAAGGGTGGAAAATACAAACAGGTATGCCTCGCTTTCTGAAAGTTTGTGTCTTGTCACTTCACATTTAGGAAAGACCTACATTAGCGGCTGCTAACTGCAAGAAACCTGAAGAGGATTTTTGCTTTCACGAAAAAAGCTGTTACCATTAAATAAGGTGGATCTTTCCTAAATGTGAAGTGGCAGAATGTGAACTTTTGGAAAGGTGGATGGTACTCTCTCCCTTATGCCCTTGGCTTAGGAAAGATTTCATAGGAATGCTCTATGTCTGGATAGTGGGGTGAACCTGTATTCCCAGTGTTCCCAGTACATACCATGCCGCTGTTCCTTGCCACTGTGTATATGTACTGTTCCTTCTATAATTTCATTTCCTTCTCCAGCTAGACTTTTTTCAAAACCTTGCTAAGGAATTCTCTTCCATGACACTTCCCCTGTCCATCCCCCACCCCAATAAACAGTTAAATACTTCTTTCTACCTTTCCTTGTATTTATTTTTACTACCATAAATTTACACTGCATGGAAATTTTTCATAAAGGCAATTAAAAGAACAAATTTGGGTAAAATGACGTGGGTACAAACAAGAACTACAGAAATTGAGTGAGAGGTAAAATCAGAGTGGGACAGTGAGGAAAGATTTCATTCATTCAACAGATAACCAACATTTATTAAGAACACAGTATGTATAGTAAACATTGCATGAAAGCAGTGGGTGGATTGTATCTCATTGGCATAAAGCCAATGAGATACTTGATTTAGCTCTTGACGAATCTTTGGAATTTGAATCAACTACAAGAATGGTGAAGAAGGGCACCTGGGTGGCTCAGTGGGTTAAAGCCTCTGCCTTCGGCTCAGGTCATGATCTCAGGGTCCTGGGATTGAGGCCCGAATCGGGCTCCCTGCTCAGCCAGGAGCCTGCTTCCTCCTCTCTCTGCCTGCCCCTGCCTACTTGTGATCTCTCTCTCTCTCTCTGTGTCAAATAAATAAATAAATAAATCTAAAAAAAAAAAAAAGAATGGTAGAGAAGAGGTGGGAAAAGGAGAGAGCACCAAGGAGACAGAAACACACAAACATTTGGTTTACAATAAGCTGACCAGTCTGGGCTAAAATGGGTGATTTAGGAAGAGCAGTATTAGGAAATACAACTGAAAGCCTAATCATAGAATCCTGGAGTCAGAAAGGGCCATAAGAATCATCTAGGTCATCAATCCTTCTAATGAAGGACAACGTCCCTGACAAATGGACAGGGTACTGAGGTAGCCTATTCACTACTGTACTCTTCTAAATATTAGAGATTACTTCTCTAATATACTGGATAGAGACATGCCTTCTTTAACATGTCCCCACTGAACTTAGGTTCCGTCCATTGATGCACCCAGCATAAGCCTATTGTTTTTTCATGGGGCAGTCTTTCAAATATCTTTTGTTTAATTGATTGGTGACCTTGAACAAATCATGTTTTCTGAGGATCAACTTTCTCATTTCTAAAACAGTGGTATGACAGGAGTGCCAGGGTGGTTCAGTAGGTTAAGCGTTTGAATTTTTTTTTTAAGGTTTTATTTATGTATTTGTGTGAGAGAGAGAGATAAAGAGAGCACGTGCACGCATACACAGCAGGGAGAGCAGCAGGCAGAGGGAGAAGCAAGGCTCCCCACTGAGCAAGAAGCCTGATGTGGGACTTGATTCCAGGACCCTGGGATCATGACCTGAGCCTAAGGCAGATGCTTAACCAACTGAGCCACCTAGGCGTCCCAAACATCTGACTCTTGACCTCAACTCAGGTCTTGGTCTCAGAGTCATGAGTTTGGCCCCATGCTGGGCTCCATGCTGGGCATGGAGCCTACTTAAAACAAACAAACAAACAAAACCCAAAACAAAACAGTGGTGTGACAGAGGCTAACTGTCCCCTGATATCTGTCCTCCCCTTTTACCATAATTGAATCTTTTTCTGGGCACAGAGACACCCAGCAAAGACTACAGTTCTTAACCCTTCTTGGGGCTGGATGCGGCTTTCTGCTTAGCTCTTGTCAATGGGCTCTGGACAATAGGAACCACCCCTTCCCCTTTCCTTCTTTCTAGTGGCTAGAATTCGGATGTGGGGTGAACTAACTTAGTTCCTGTGGATGGGAACAATACCCTGGGCATGACAGAGCAACAAGATAAAGCCGGGGCCCCCGACAACTTGACAGAGCAGAGCCACCACATCAGCTTGGAATTTATATAAGAAAGAAACAAACTTCTGTATCTTTTAAGCCACTTATTACTTTTTTTTAAAAAAGATTTTATTTATTTATTTGACAGAGAGAGAGATCACAAGTAGGCAGAGAGGCAGGCAGAGAGAGAGGAGGAAGCAGGCTCCCCGCTGAGCAGAGAGCCCGATGTGGGCCTCGATCCCAGGACCCTGAGATCATGACCTCAGCCAAAGGCAGAGGCTTAACCCACTGAGCCATCCAGGCTTCTCATTTATTACTTTTTAATATGTGTGTTCAGCACCCAACATATATCCTAACCCAATAGGAGCTAACACCTATTTATAAAAGGGATTTTATAAAATTAAATAAAATTTAATATTTAAAATACATATACACTTTTTGTTTTAGTATTTGAAGACTATCATCTTCTCTCTTGAGACTTATCTCATAATTTGAGATTCCTCAGATTCTTTTTTTTAAGATTTATTTATTTATTTGAGAGAGAGAAAGGGCAGGGAAGGGCAGAGGGAGAGAGAAATAAGCCGATTCTGTGGTGAGCACAAGTCCCGATGCAGGACCTGATCTCACAACTCTGAGATCAGGACCTGAGTCGAAACCAAGAGTCAGATGCTTACCAACTGCACTACCCAGGCACCTCAGATTCTTAAGAATCTTTTTACATACTTCTCTGGATCTCTATTTGATCGTATCCCTCAAAGGTTGATACCCCAACTTGAACATTAATTCTTTATAAGCTATGTACATACAGCAGCATATACTTCCCCAAATGACTTCCTTATATATTTAATTTAGGGGTCTCTGTGTTGTTGTCATCCTCGGCAAGGCTACAAAAGATCCTCTCACCAAATATCTGTATTCTTTCAATAAATATTTATAAACTGCCTACTGTGCAAGACCTATTGATACAATAGTGAATATTAACTTAGTGGTGTAAAATGGCATTAATAATATCTTTACAAGGCACAACTATCCAGTAATGAGACTGAACTTTGAGGACTTCCTACTGGAATGTCACCCCTTAGGGGGAAAAAGGATATGCATGAGTACTATGTTTCTTATGTTTGATATACAATAATTTGGGGCAAATCTAGAGGGGTCAGGTCTAGTGACCTATTTACTGGTATCACATTGGGAACCAGTTTCTTGAGACTAGCATTCAGAAAAAGTCATACTATATATATTTACCTACAGTTGCGTTAAAACATAAAAATGAGAAACCATATAACATAAAAGTTGAAGGGGAGCAAAATTAGTGATCAAGTGTACCCTACCTCTGGCTCTGCTGTTTATTAACTATAAAACTTTCGATGCCTCTTTGTATTTCTGTTTCCTCAGATGTAAGATGAAAGTAATAACAGTAATAATGTAATAATAGTACTTTCCTACTATGGATATTTTGAGGATATAAAGGCTTAGAAAAGTTTCTGGCTCAGGGGAATAGTATACAAAAAATATTAGCTATCATTATTATAATACTGTATTATGTGACTAGATGACCCCGTTTCTGGTCAGGGTATAAAGAAGTCTGTGACACATATTCAATGGTGGAAAGCTGAAAGCTTTCTCCCTAAGATTAGGAATAAGACAAGGATGTTTTCTCTCAGCACCTGTATTCAACATAGTACTTGAAGTCCTAGCCCCAGCCATCAGACAAGAAATAAAAGGCATCCAAACTGGTAAGGAAGAAGCAAAATGTCACTATTTGCAGATGATATGGTACTAAATACAGAAAACTCTAAAGATTCCACCAAAAAACTACCAGAACTGATAAATGATTTCAGTAAAGTCGCAGGATACAAAATCAATATACAGAGACCTGTTGCATTCAAATGCACTAATAATGAAAAAGGAAATTAAGAAAATTCCATTTATAATTGTATCCAACAAAATAAAATAGGTAGGAATAAATGTAACCAAAGAGATGAAAGACCTGTATTCTGAAAACTATAAAACAGTGATGGAAGAAATTGAAGATGATACAAACAAATGGAAAGATATTCCATGCTCATGAATCAAGAGAAAAACTATTGTTAAAATGTCCATACTACACAAAGCAACTGACAGATTTAATGCAATCCCTATCAAAATAGCAACGGCATTTTTCACAGGACTAGAACCACAAAAGACCCTATTAAATAGCCAAAGTAATCTTGAAAAGAAGAACAAAACTAGAGATATCACAATCCCAGATACCAAGATATAATACAAAGCTGTAGTAATCAAAGCAGTATGGTAATGGAACAAAAAAATACGAATCAATGGGACAAAATCGAGAGCCCAGAAATAAACCCATGATTATTTGGTCAATTAATCTTCATCAAAGGAGGCAGGAATATATAATGGGAAAAAGACAGTCTCTTCAATAAATGGTGGTGGTTAAACTGGACAGCTACATGCAAAAGAATGAAATTGAACCACTTTCTTACACCATACACAAAAATAAACTCAAAATGGATTAAAAACCCAAAGGTGAGATCTGAAACCATAAAAATCCTAGAAGAGTACACAGGTAGTAATTTCTCTGACATGAACTGTAGCAACATTTTTCTAGACTGTCTCCTAAGGCAAGGGAAACAAAAGCAAAAATAAACTATTGGGACTACACCAAAATAAAAAGCTTTTGCTCAGCAAAGAAAATAATCAACCAAACAAAAGACAATGTACTGAATGGAAAAGTATCTGTAAATAATCTATCTGATAAGGGGTTAATATCCAAAATATATAAAGAACTTATATAACTCAATTACCATTCCCCAATAATCCAGTAAAAATAGGCAGAATACATGAATAGACAATTCTCCACAAAGAACATACAGATGGCCAAAAGACACATGAAAAGATGCTAAACGTCACTCATCATCAGGGAAATGCAAATCAAAACCACAATAAGATAACACTCACGCCCATCAAAATGGTTAAAATCAAAAACACAAGAAACAAGTATCGGAGAGGATGTGGAGAAAAAGGAACCTTTGTACACTGTTGGTAGGAATGCAAACTGGTGCAGCCACTATAGAGGGTCCTCGAAAAATTAACAATAGAACTATCATGTGATCCAGTCATCACACTACTGGATATTTACCCAGAGAATATGAGAACAGTAATTCAAAGGGATATATGCATCCTTAAATTTACTGCAGCATTAAATACAATAGCCAAATTATGGAAGCAGCCATAAGTGTCCACTGATGAATGGATAAAGAAGATGTGGTGTATGTGTATGCTATAAAAAATAATGAAATTTTGCCATTTGCAACAACATGGATGGATCTAGACTCTGTATAATGTGAAATAAGTCAGTGAGAAGAAGACTAGTACTATACTTCACTCATATGTATAATTTAAGAAATGAAACAATGAACAAAGGAAAAAAGAAACAAAAAAATAAGAGTCTTAAATATAGAGAATAAATTGGTGGTTACAGAGGGGAGGTGGATGGGAAAATGGGTGAAATAGATGGTGGGGATTAAGAATGCACTTACCATGATGAGCACTGAGCAATGTATAGAATTGTTGAAGCACTATATTCTATACCTGAAACTAATATAACACTATATGTTAATTATACTGGAATTAAAAAATAAATAAGTGAAAAAAAAATTCTGTGATGGGTGGGGAAGAGTCCAAGATGGGAGCCTAGAAAGATCCTGAACTCACTTTCTCCCACAGATACGCCAAATCTATAGCTACATATGGGTCATTTCTCTCTGATAAAGATCTAAAAACTAGATGAAGTACTCTCCACAACAAAGGAAAAAAGGACCATATCAAGATCGGTAGGAGAGGCAGAGACACAGTCTCACCAAAAACAAAAACAAAAACAAAAAAAACCCAAAACCCACTCCTGGTGTGGTGACAGAGAACACGGAGGGATCTCACCAGACAGATACTTCTAGAGGAGTCACGGGTGGGTGCTTCACAGTGGACCCCCCATCCCTGGGATCTGAACCATGAAGACAAACCCCTAGAATGTCTGGTTTGTAAAACCAAATAGGTCTGATGTTTGGGGGTCCCAAAGTGCTATAGGAAATGGAGATTCTCCTCTTGGAGGGCTCATGTAGAGTCTCAGTCACCTTGAGACCCAATGAAAAAACAGCAGTTTGAAAAGAGGCAAGGTTTTGTGTGGGAGAGATTCATTTGTTGATCTCGGGGCATTGGCCAGAGGAGTAGGGGACAGTTTAGATGCTTCCCAGTTATGGAGGCACTGGTAGACACGACTGTTTCACTTTCCACACTGCTTACTAGCACAGGTGTGTGACCTTAGATGTGGTACCCTCCCACTGTCTTGCTGGGATGGGTTGGGTGAGTTGTGGCACCTGCTGAGACCAGAAAGCATAAACAGTTGTGGAGTTCTCCTGCTCCTTAGCTAAAGTCTATAAGCACTGGCTGTTGCAACCCATCCCCCCACTCCCTGGCTGGGGATAGCAAGTGTGAGTAGTTGGGGCATCCTTCCACTCCCAAGCCTAAAGTCAGTGCATGCATACAGACAAGGCACTCACTCTCTCGCTACATTGCTGAATACTACCAGTGCAAGAAGTCAAGACATTTTCCCACTGTGTCCAATGCCCTATACCTTCCAACTCCTTTACTAAAGCCAGTGGGCACATGCAATACATGTAGGGGACCTCTGTCTAGTGTCTGACCCTGGTGCCCAAGAGGACTGGTATTCTAGAGCTCCACAGGACTCCAACGGTCCAAAAGACAGCTCTTGGTAGGTTACCATGCCCTGGGCACGACAAAGCAAACTGAAATACAACCCTAGTCTTCCCGTGAAAAAGGCCTATTTACTTAGCCTGGAGCTTCAGCCTGAGGGATAGGCTTCAAGTTTCCCACACATCTAGAGGCTAAGGAGGCATATCCAGGGAATGTAAGCAGGGAAATACCATCTTTGTGCATCCTACTAGCCTTGTTTTGGCTCAACAAGCCTTCCCAGGTTTTTGCAACTATTGTTCAGGGGGTACCTCAAAATCTCCTGGTCTGGAGGCTAATAGAGATTATGACTGTGGCTTCACAGGATTTTAATATATTTGCAAACTTTCAAAGCTCCTTCCTGAGTGTCTGGCTTCCAAACTAGGTGCTAAATGAGATTTCTCTCCTTGGATCATTAATAGGTCTTGACACAGCCTCAACAACAGAGGCATATCAAGAATAAATCAAGTGGCTTAGACAATCACAAAGGTTTGAGAGACAGCCAAGAGTTAAGCCAATGTTGAATGAGAAGTAGCATCACACAAGGTCACTCCTTCAAGATAGAGTGGTAGCTGTTTCATTTAATATACAGAAACAAACACAGAAGGTCAAGTAAAATAAGGAAACAAAGAAACATGTACCAAATAGAAAAACAAGACAAAACCTCAGAAAAAGGCCTTAATGATACAGGGTAAGTAATTCACTCGATAAAAAAGAAAAGAAGAGAGGCGCTACACACCTGAAAACAATTAACAAAATGGCAGTACATATATACCTATCGATAACTACTTTAAATGTAAATGGACTAAATTTGCCAATCAAGAGACATAGAGTGAATGATTAGCTTAAGAAATAAGGTACATCTATATACTATCTACAAGAGACTTACTTCAGAAGGGCACACAGAGATTGAAAGTGGGATAGAAAATGATGTTCCATGAAAATGGAAACAAAAAGCAAGCTGGTGTAACTATACTCACATTGGACAAAACGAACTTTAAAAATGCCTATTTAAAAAAAATTAAGGGCACAACCCAGCAAGAAGTTATAACATTTATAAATATAAATGCATCCAACATAGAAGCACCATAATATCCAACATAGAAGCACCATAATATTAACAGACCTGAAGAGAGAAACTGATAGAAATATAATTTAGTAAGGAGTTTGCTTACATCACCACCTTTACTTACACCCCACTTACATGAATGGAGAGATAATCCAGACAGAAAATCAGTAAGGAAATATTAGCCTTAAATGACACATTAGACCAGACGGACTTAAGATACATACAGAACATTCCATCCAAAAGCATCTGAATACACACTCTTCCCAAGTACATGTGAAACATTCTCCAGATTCAATCACATTTTAGGCTACAGAACAAGTCTCAATAAATTCAAGACTAAAATAATATGCATCTTTTCTGACCATAATGGTATGAAACTAGAAATCACTTACAAGCAAAAAACTGGAAAAACAACAAGTATATGGAAATTAAATAACAGGTTACTGAACAACTCTTAGGTCACTTAAGAAATCAAAGGAGAAGTAAGAAAATACCTAAAGACTAATGAAAACAGAAATACAACATACCAAAACCTATGTGATACAGTAAAAGTTGTACAGGGAAAGTTCATAGTAATACTTCAAGAAATAAGAGAAATCTCAAATAAACAATTTAACTTTACATCTAAAGAAAGAAGAACATATGAAGCCAAAGTAGTAGAAAGAAGGAAATAATAAAGATCAGAATGGAAATAAATGAAATAGAGATTAAAAAGACAAATAGTCAATGAAACTAAGATCCAGTTCTTTGAAAAGGTAAATAACACTGACAAACCTTTAGCTAGACTCCCCCCAGGAGAAAAAGAAAGACGGCTCAAATAATTAAATTAGAAATTAAAAAGAAGGGCACTTGGGTGGCTCAGTTGGTTGAGTCCAACTCTTGATTTTGGTTTAGGTCATGATCTCAGAGTGGTGAGATCAAGCCCCATGTTGAGCTTGGCACTGGGCATGGAGTCTGCTTAAGATTCTCTTTCCCCCTCCTTCTGCCCCTCCCCTCCCTCGCTCTAAAAAAAAAAAATTTAAAGGGGAGAAGTTACAACTTCTATCACAGAAATATAAAGGAACATAATAGGCTACTATGGACAATTATATGCCAACAAATTGTAAACTTAGAAGAAATGGATAAATTTCTAGAAATTTACAATCTCCCAAGCCTGAATTGTGAGGAAATAGAAACTGAACAGACTGATTACTAGTAAGGAGACTGAATCAATAATTAAAAACCTCCCAATAAACAAGAATCTAGGACTAGATGGTTTCACTGTTAAATTCCACCAAAAATTCAAAGATTAATACCTGTCCTTCTCAAACTCTTCAAAAACAAAACAAAATTGAAGAGGGAAAGCTTCTAAACTAATTTTATGAGGCCAGCATTACCCTGATATCAAACGGAGACAATGACACATTAAAAAGAGAGAGAGAGAGAGAGAGAGAATTACAGGCCAATATCCCCGGTGAACGTAGGTGCAAAAATGCTCAAAAAACATTAGCAAACTGAATTCAACAATATATTAAGTGGATCATGTACTAAGATCATATGGGATTTAATTTAGGGATTCGAGGATGGTTCAACATCTGCAAATCAATCAACATAATATACCACATTAACAAAATGAAAGATAAAAAGCATTTAATCAGCTCAATAAATGAAGAAAAAGCATTTGACAAAATTCAACATACACTTAAGATTAAAAACTCTCAACAAACTGGTTATAAAGGGAATGTACCTCAATCTAATAAAGGCCATAAATGATAACACCACAGCTAATATCATACTCAATGGTGAAAATCTAATATTTTTTAGGGGAGGAGGGACAGCAGGAGAGGGAGAGAGAGAATCTCAAGCAGGTTCCATGCCTAATGCGGAGCCTGATGTGGTGCTCAATCTCACAACCCTGAGATCATGACCTGGGCTGAAATCAAGAGTCAGACACTTAAATCTACTGAGTCACTCACGCACCCATCAGCAATGAAAATCTAAAAGCTTTTCCTCTAAGATCAGGAATAAGATAAGGATGCCCACTGTCCTCATTTTTATTCAACATAGCATTGGAAGGCCTAGCCACAGCAATTAGGCAAGAAAAAAGAAAAGGAAAATGATTTGAAAATGAAGGAAGGGAAACTGTCACTATTTACAGATGACATGACACTATAAATACAAAACCTAAAGACTACCAAAAAACTGTTAGAACTAGTAAGTGAAATCAGGAAAGCTGCAGGATGCAAAGTTAATATATAAAAATCTGCTGCATTTCTTTTTTTTTAAATATTTTATTTATTTGAGAGAGTAAGTGAAATAGAGATAGAACACAAGCAAGGGGAGCAGCAGAGGGAGAGGGAGAAGCAGACTCCCCACTAAGCAGGGAGCCTGATGAGCAGGGAGCTCAATCCCAGGACCACCGGATCGTGACCTAAGCCAAAGGCAGATGCTTAACTGACTGAGCCACCTAGATTCCCCCAAATCTGTTGCATTTCTATACACCAATCACTAAGTAGCAGAAAGAGAAATCAGAAAAATAATCCTGTTTATAATTGTATAAAAAGAATAAAATACCTAGGCATAAATTTAACCAAGGAGGTGAGAGACCTACACACTGAAAAGTGTAAGACACTGATAAAAGAAACTGAAGATGACATAAATAAATGGAAAGATATTCTGGGCTCATGGACTGGAAGAATTAATATTGTTTAAATGTCCCTACTACCCAAAGCAATCTACATCTTCCGTGCAATCCCTATTAAACTTCCAATGACCTCTGTCACATAACTAAACAAATAATTCTAAAATTTGTATGGAACCACGAAAGACCCCAAATAGCCAAAGCAATAATATTGAAAAAGAAGAACAAAGCCAAAAGTTTCATACTACCTGATTTCAAACTATACTACAAAGCTATGGTAATCAAAACACTATGACACTGACATAAAAACGGATTCATAGATCAGTGAAACAGAATAGAGATCCCAGAAATAAACCCATGTACATATGTTCAATTAATATAGGATAAAGGGGGCAAGAATATAAAATGGGAAAAGGGTACTCTTCAACAAATGGTATACAGAAAACTGGTCATGCAAAATAAGAAACACAATGTGCAGTGAACTAAAATCTTAAAAACATGAAGATATATTCTGGCCAAAGAGAAGAAATCCCTTCAGCTTGTTTACAAAGTAAAAGATCCAATACACAGATGTGCTCATTAGCTTCCTGGACACTCCCTGAATTCACATGGTTTTCTGCCACAAGCTCATGTGAAACTTGGAAAAGTATTTAGCTATGAGTACACAGAAAGATGAACAAAATAAGGCAAACTTGGGAATTCTAAAAATACAGGAAAATTTTCTTTTTATTCCTTTATTAAAGCAGACCAGAAATGAAACCTGTTCTAACAGTCTTAACAAACTTCAAGAGATTTAAATGCTTTTTACAAAGGAAGCATGTACTTAAGAGACTTAAATAGTGTAATCTTCTGTCTTTTTGAAAGGTTCAAAAATTATTAGGCAATAATTTGGTTTCAGTTTATTAGATTACTATAATCATATAATGTACTATCTGAATGTTATATTAACTATGGTATTTAAAACCTGACAACTTTAATAACATTTATTACAAATAAACACCTTCTAGCCTTTATATTTTTTAAATATCTTCACTAAACACACTTTTCCAGAAGAAACTGGATCCTTCTAAAATTAATTTTTGCTACTAATCTTTAAAAAGGCAAAACGGGTAAGGAAATTCTAGATGAAAAGTTCAGTAAGCAGGCTCACTTACAATACACCAGAAACTAAGACACCCACAAGAACTATGTCTCCAACAGCTTATCAGGCTCACTGTCACCTCAATGTAGTGTGTCCAGCATATAACCTACCTCCTCATATTCTCCCCCACAATATACTATCAACGAATATACCTCATATATACCATGATACACCTCAACAAAACAGAACAAAGATTCTTCTTGATTTCCTTACTCTGTCATCAAGGCATTTGTCATAGCATTATCATTTTATCAAACACTTAGATGAAAAAACTCTAAGTTCATTTGTATTAGCTCCTGCCTGGGTTATTTTAACAGATTCCTAATTTTCTCCCCATTTCTAGTCTATCCACACTCGAATCTGACAAACATCAGTCAGCTAGCCAGCTTAAATACCACTAATCATAATACAACTTGGTGCAAGAACCTCAAATGGACTTTTATCCTATGAGCAGGGGAAAACAAACTATAATGGTTTCCAAAGTCTTCATCTTCTGCTTCTGTTCAATGTGAACCTTCTCTGCAGTCAGGCTGATCTATCACCAGCTCCTACTGATGACCTGTTCAAGCTGTCCTCTCACCCTCACTTCCCTGTTAATGCAAATTCATCCTCCCAACATGCTCAACTGAAAAGCCACTGTGGTTTTCAGTAACCATTACAGCTGCAAATAAATTCTTTACCTGAATTTCAACAACGCTCACATATTGTCTGACCCATTGATTAGGCACTACATCATACTGTCTTCTACTGTCAAGTAATTATACATCTATGATCTGATTTCATAGAGTAGAGCTAATTCCCTTATAGGCCTTTATATTTGTTCTGCTTCTCAGAGCTCCTGCCACACAGCTTGAAACCTGGTAAATGCTCATTTAATATTTGGTAAGCAACGAATGACCTGCCTCTTTAATTTCTGTATAAAGCCAAATATATTTATAATTTGCAATGTACCTCTAAGCCTTTTCTCTAAAAAATGAGTTATTATTTTATGTATATTCATGCATCAGGGATTCCAAGACCATCCCCAGGTTGAGGGATCCATTAGGAAGACTCATAGGACTCAGGATATAGTCGTATTCAAGTCTAAGTTTTTTTTTTTTTTTTGAGTAACCTCTACGTGAGGCTCAAACTCAACCCCAAGAGTTGCATGTTCCACCAAATTAGCCAGCCAGGAGCCCCAAGGCTAAGATTTATTATAGTGAAAAGATACAAAGCAGAATCAGTAAAGCTTACTAAAAGGTCCACGGATCAAAGTCGTGAGAAACCAAGTGGAAGCTTCTAAGAGTCTTCTTCCAGTAGAGTCACCCAGAACACAGTTTCTCCAGTATCAAATTACAGCAACACATATTGCCTATCAAGGAAGGTCATTTGGGGGCCTGTCATATAGGCACTCTCCCCCTGGCACAGATCAAAATTCCAGATTCCTAGAACGTATTCATTATAAATCACATTGTTTGTAGTCTAGGCACGGTGAGACACTTTAAAGTTTTACATCAGTGTAGGGAACTGGTTCTCAGATGCCAGCAAAAACATTGCAAGCAGGCCTTTCTAAGAAGAGTTGGGCCTGCTATGTCAACCCTTTCCTATGTAGTTAATTTCATATTTTTAAGGGAGAAATGTTATAGTGTTAACCATATTTGATTTATAAGAGGCATATAAAGCGTTTTTTCTTTTTTTTTGGGTTGGCAACAAGGTTTTTTATTGTAAATATTTAAGATTTAATTAATTTTAGAAGGGGAGGAGCAAAGTGGGGGGACAAAGAGAATCCATAGTGAGTGTGGAGCCAGGTCTGCGCTTGATCTCAGGCCCCCGAGATCATGACCTGAGCCGAAATCAAGAATGGGACACAACGACTGAGCCACCTGGGTGCCCCTTATTTTTTTAAAAATTAAAATCTAGCATTTAATCAGAGATGCAATGCCTAGACTGGCATCTAAGAACTAAAAGTTATGCAATTTAAAAATAACTCATATCCTTTAGGTGTTTCAATTTTTTTCTTGTAAAATGAGGTATCTTTTTATTTTCTTAAATTTTATTTATTTGATGGAAAAAGAGAGAGAGAGATCACGAGTAGGCAGAGAGGCAGGCAGAGAGGTGGGGGAGGGAAGCAGGCTCCCCGGTGAGTGGAAAGCCCGATGTGGGGCTTGATCCCAGGACCCTGAGATCATGACCTGAGCCGAAGGCAGAGCTTAACTGAGCCCCCAGGCACCCCAAGGTATCTTTTTCAAACCAACAGTTTTGTAGTTGTCAGGATAAAGGAATTAAGTATCAATATCTTAAAGGAAGCAAACTTTCTTGGACAAGATCCTTGTCTTCTCTTTAAATGTTGATTGGGTGTAGGCACCTGGGTGGCTCAGTTGGTTAAGCATCTGCTTTCAGCTCAGGTCATGATCCCAGAGTCCTCTGATCAAGTCTCTCATCAGGCTCCTTGCTTGGTGAGGAGCCTGGTTCTCCCCGTCTGCTACTTGTGTGTGTTCTCGTGCACTCTCTATCTCTCTGACAAATAAATCTTAAAAAAAAAAAAAGTTGATTGGGAGCTAGAGCACTGTGAAAGCTGTTTTTAGTACATCATCTTCCTAAAAATCCTCACAACAACTCTATATGCCAGTGATGGTTTCTATTTTATTTATTTATTTATTTGACAGAGAGAGAGAGAGATCACAAGTAGGCAGAGAGGCAGGCAGAGAGAGAGGAGGAAGCAGGATCCCTGCTGAGCAGAGAGCCCGATGTGGGCCTCGATTCCAGGACCCTGAGATCATGACCTGAGCCGAAGGCAGCGGCTTTAACCCACTGAGCCACCCAGGCACCCGATGGTTTCTATTTTATAGATGGAAACTGAGAAACTGAGTAACTCACCCAAGTTTATCATGGTGGAGTTGGGATTTAGATTCAGAACTGCCTCATTCTAAATCCCTGTTCTTAGCTCTAAACCAACTACCTCTACCTAACAAGGCACAGGCTCCTTATTATGAATCATTTCCTTCCAAACTATAGGGATTTTTGTTTGTTTGGCTATATAGAGCACTATTCTTAACCTTACTGATTTTCATTAAGGCCACATTTTTGTTGGAAGAGAAAGGGGTAAGCTGAACCCAGGATACTCTGCTTCCTCCAACTCTTGCAAATTAGAAATCAAATTACACCCCTTGCTTGTTAAAACCATTAGGAAGCTCACCGTTCAGCACAGCACATAATTTTCTCCTTCACCTGGCATCAATCTGTTTGAAATTAGGCAGACCTGTATCAAGACCTTGACATTTCACTTACCAGATCTGCAGGCCCTGGGAAAGTTAAGCTTTCTGAATCTCAGTTTATTCATCCACAAAGTGGGAATCCCTACCTCACAGGTTTGCTGTGAGAATGAAATAAGATAATATACTTAAAGGACCCAACCTACATGTATTCGCTGAATACATGACTACCTGCAATACTGGAATAACTGCTTTGTGACTAGCAAGCCAAATCAATAATCTGAGGGAGAAAGAGGTAAGAGAGAGAGAGGTACCCTGACCACAAGGTGTCACCACTGACCCAGAAGAGCTGGTCTAAGAGCCTGAAGTGGCCGGGTGGGACCCTGCAAGAAACAGGGTAAGACCCAGGATAAGACACTCATTTGCACCCACAGGACATTCAAGAATTGGTTTTGGCTTTTCCACACTTGAAGAGCTGGTACAATACTTGCTGCACCATTTTAAGTTACACTGTTCTCTCATCAATGTGTTAAAAATGATTGTAGGGCAATTAATTAGCTGGATAGCCACAGACGATTTGGCAGCACAGCTCAATCTTAAAAAGTATCCTTGGCTATCTATTTTTTAATTCTGAGTGTCGATAATGCTTTATACATCCTTTCCTTTGGCCAACTAGCCATCTATATTTTCTGGCTTCTATAGGCTTCAGTGTTGTCACTGCAGACAATTTTCTGACCCCAATTCCACAACCCATTAACCTTATTTCCTTTACACTGATAGGGATGACAGGTAAAGAGAAAGCAGAATATTTTTAGGGTAAAAATAAAGTATATGAGCCGTAAAGTTAGGCAAAATAAGCATTAACTGTCTACCTCTTCCCTTGATCTCAGGAACTTAAAAATTCATTTAAAAAATTCCATAAACTTCCTATTTTCTTCAGGAAATTTACCTAAAGGTAAATCTGCCAACCTGCCAAACAGACGTTAAATGACTCAAGGAACACTATCACCCTTGGCTTCATTCTGTAACCTGCCAATGACTCTCCCTGAGAGTGCCTGGGGCCTCATTTCAAAATGAGGGCAGGTCTGGGCTCTCCTTCTGGTTCTAAGTCCTTCACACTGAGAGCCACTAGTGGCCACCTCAAGACTGGTAATTCGGTGAGTGTTAGCGCGTAACTGGAGACGCAGCTCTCCTACGAGGCACAGACTGTTGTCTCATCTGCCAGGAAACACTTGGCTCAAGTCAAGCCTGATCGGGCCTACCCTGGCCGCATCCTGGGCTCTGAGTCCCCGAGAAAGCACCAAGAAAAAAGGAGTTATGCTAAGCACAGGTTTCTGTTCAGAGCCAGGGCTCTTGGAACTCAAGCAGTTTGGGTTCTTTTTGGTTTTGTTTTAACAACAATTCGAGTTCCACTTTGCATTTCGCAAATATGGAAGCGTCTTAAGAGAAACAAGAAGTATTCCCTCCCTTCTGGCCATTGCTCCCAATCCTAGAGCATTTAGGAGGGAAGCGCAGATACCAGGAACCATCTGGAATCAGGAGAGCAGGAGCCAAGCCCAGCTGAGATGGACCCATTTGCGAAGCACTCTGTGCAGATCAATAAACTCCTGACTGATTTGAGACTGGTCCCTGGAGAAAGAGAAGCTCACGAGGCGGGCCTTCCCCCTGGAGCAAATGGGCCAAGGAATGACAAGCTGCCCATCGAAGAAACCCCTGCGGGGCGGGCGCAGCGGCTCGCGGGGCGCGGAGGGCGCGTTACCTGGGGGACTCTGCGGTGAAGCTGCCGCCGTCCAGCAGCCGCATCTTGCAGAAGAGGACCCCATTGACGAAGGGCACCGAGGAGAGCTCTTCCAGCTCGAAGTCCACCTTAAACTTAAACTTCTTCTTCTTCATCATCATGAGAGCCAGACGCCGGCGAGCGGGATGCGGGGGCGGTCCCAAGGGGCGCGCGGGCCGGCGCCGCCGCCTCAGC